>NW_004624732.1:13512242-13527265 GCF_000247695.1 Heterocephalus glaber | reverse complement strand
GGGAAGGGTGGAGGGGGTGAAGGGAGGGCAAGGGAAGGGGAAAATAAATAAGAACCAAGAGACTCATGTAATGGTACAAGATCCCAATGATGTATGTATCTGTATTTTATACCTAAAATGTACCAATAAGCTTAGTAGGGGAAAAAAAAAGAATTGAGCTCTAACTTGGAGTATATAGAAAATAAAGGCATAGAGAAACTAAATGACACCATGAAGAAAGAATTAAACAAATCTAGAAGGTGGGGATGTTATACATTACAACTGGCCTGATCTCTTTTGACACCTGGGTGAGGGTTTCCAGAATAAGGGGAATATTCTAGATCAGTGCTGTTCAACAGAATTTTCTGTGGTTATGGAAATATTTTAGCACATAGGTTCAACTATTAAGCACCAGAAGTGTGGCTGATGAGATCAAGGAACTGCGTTTTCAATATTATTTATTTATTTTCAGTTAATTTGTATAACCTTATGTGTGGGGTCTACCAGGTTGGGCAATGTGATATGTAGATTAAAGTAGACCTGAAAGTCATAGTTGCTACAGGCAATGAGTGGTTCTTTTTAAGTCTTCCTTTGACCAAACCCACTGAAAGGCATTTAAGGGGGAAAATTGTGGGAAATGTTAATGTGTTCTGCATATTACATTAGGGAATTTCTGTTGATTTTCTTAGATGTGATAATGGAATTGTGTTTATGTAGGTAGATGTCATATGCTTTATTTAACATATTATAAAGTAATAGTTAAAAAATTTTTATTCATATTTAAAAAATAAAGTATAAATATAAGCTTTCCTTCCCACTGTTTCCTGTGAATTTTAGCTCCTACTTTAGGTAGGTTCATTTTGGGTGGACTTTCACTTCTTTTTTTTCCCAATGTCTTTGGATAACAAGAGCTTCTGTGCTCCTGGGTGAAGTGTTCATAGCTTTGAAAGTAAGAATTCTGAAAAATTCCCTTAGAAAAATGAAAGCAAGAGAATTCCTTTTGAAAGTTAAGCCAAGGCTGAAGGTTTATATATGCACTTTTGTACTTCACTGTGGGCTGGCAGTGCTGGGCCATTTCCTATGAATCCTGCATGCATCATCTCCTGTCAATCACTGCACAGAGTTCCTAGTCTTCCTGTTTGTCAAATGAGGACAGTTCTGGTCTTCTAAGAGATAGGAAGGATTAAATGAGCCACTGATGCCAACCCAACGCCAGTTGCTGGCTGATCCTGACAGAACCTTGAGGGAGGTGTCCCTGAGACCAAGAGATGCAGGATGTGCATGCTTCCAAAGCCTCCTCTGTCTTTCGGTTTCCTGGGGTGCTTTGACAATGAAAGTCCACTGGAGGAATTTCCAGGAGGGGGGTGACAGGGTCTGCACAGGAGGGGAGTGGGTGGTAGGCATCATAGCCAAGAGAAACTAATTGGTTGCAAAGAAGAAAATGGAGGATTCAATACTCTGCAGTCCCTTGGGCTATAAGCATTTTGGACAAAGGGATGAACCAGACCAGAGCCTCGGTAAGCCTTTGGTAAACCTGGCAACTGTTATAAAATTCCATCACCATGTATGGACCATCTCCAAGTTAATGATGGTTTGACTTGTGATTTTTCAACTTTACAATGGTGCCAAAGCAATACCACTCAGTAGAAGCTGTAGATTGGATTTTGATCTTTTCCTGGGTTAGTGATATGCAGTATGCTCTCTCTGAGATATCAGGCAGCAGCAGTGAGCCACCACTCTCAGTCAGCCCCACAATCCTGGGAATGAACAATTTATACTCTAAGCTTTGATGTTTGGAAGCTTAAGTATATTTGATGCATTTTTGACACAAGATATTTTTGATTTAAGATGAGTTTATCAAGAGGCAATGTAAATTGTTGTAAAGGAGCATGTATATAAGCAGACAACACCATTTCTTTTGGTCTTCAGCCTAGACTTCCACTGTGAGCTTTCAACTTTAAATATCCTGCTGTTTATATGGCTTCTGCCATGGGATCTCAAAGGCATGTTGTATCTGGCCCACCACCCAAGACAGAATGCATGGCTGGAGACCCTCTAAGACCTGCTTCTCAATGAAAGGCAACACTCCCACACAGAAGCCAGAAATCATTTTGCCTCCCTTCTCCTCTTCTGTCCCAGAGTTAATACAAACCAAGTCTGGTCAGTTTCACCTCTTTTACCCTAATGTGTACATTCTTGTCCTATTTCACTCTCTTGCCATCTCCCCAACACTTGAATCTCCTTATATCAGCCCTGTAAATGCAGTCGTTCATTACCATTGGGATTAGACTAGAATCCCTGGGCCAAGACTTCAGGTGATCTGATCCTCACCCACTTTGCCTCACTTACCTTGTCCCATTCTCTGTTCCAACTTTAGTCCAACAGAGGAAAAAAGAAGGGGGTTACTTAGCATCAGCCTCAAAGAGCAAGACAGCAGATATTTTGGTTGATTATCACAAATCTAATACTTGGAAAACAAAAGGGAATTTGGGGTCTTGGCAAATGAAACTGGCTCATTTAGCTGCTGGTTGCTCCCTTTTCCTGGTTAGCAAAGCCCAGGAGCTGTATGGTGAAATTAATGCTTTAGCATGGGTTTGTGAATTGACATGATAGTGTGACCTGCTTCTGAAGTCTATTGGTTTTAAATTATTTCTTGAACCTAGGTAGCAGTTGTGTGACACTATAGGTCAACCTTCAAATCCTGACTCCTCCACTTAGTAGTCCTGCAACCTTGAGTGGCAACATAACAATTTCACCCTGTAAATGGGTGTTTATCTAACTTGGCACATAAGCTTTTGCTCTTACATGGGTGCAGGTGAGCAGGGCCACCATGCAATTCAAATAGGGTACAATATAAATTTATGAATGGATGTGTTTTCAGTCCCCTTGAAGATTGTTTCCACTTCTTGGATAATCCCATATAAGTGGTAGATTCATTTTTAGAAAGCACAGAACTATATGTTAGTCCTACTACTGTGTCTGGTAGATTACAAATGTTGGCCTTTTGAAGAGAAGTCCTTAAGTCATGGACAAAGTCTCTGTCAGAGCCTGGGAGACACATTTGCATAAACTGCTACAATCACCCACTTGCATCTGGGTTCCTTCTGTCTTTTTAATCTTCATCTCCACTTCTGTTTGCCTGTTTCTCCTTTTTTGTCAATCTCCTTTCCAGTGTTTGTCTTTCTGTCTGTGGTCTGGTCTTCTCTCCCATGGCTACCTTAATTACTTTTGGGTCAAGGTGATATGTCAGTCCTTTTGCTGAGTGAGTCACAGGCCTGCTTGGTGAGTACTTGCCTCAACCCGCACAGTGTAGGGTCTGAAGCTGGGGAGAGCAGTGGGAGATGAAGATGAAGAAACCAAAAAAGAAGAATACATACCAAGATTATGCTTGAAAGTTGGGACCAGGTGGAACCACAGCTTGTCAGGAGCTAATGGCCGCTGGGAGCATCATGCTATCTTTATTTATAGTGGAAGGCAAACGGGAAGAGAAGGAGGGGCAAATAGTGCTATGTGGCCTACCTGGCCTATGTGGAACATAGTGTGATTGTTTTGTAATGGGGCAGGAAGGGAACAGGGAAGGATACAAGGTAACTGTCTCCTGGGGCTGTGCTACCCAGGGTCTACAATCTATGGAGGAGAAAGAAAGGGAGCAGGGAAGAGTCTAAAGGGCCATCTTCAGGCTCGGCCCACGGCAGGTGCTTCCATTGTCCTGCCATCCAGTGAACCATTTAATGAGGTGGCCCTGTGCTAGGGCAAAGAAAGAGTGAGGGAAGCAAGGCATCTGGCTTGGGGGCATCTAAACCCCAGTCATTGAGATCTATATTTCTGGTGTTGTTTTTCACCATGGGACACTTTTGTGCCAGGTATTATGTTGTTTCCTCACACAACAAGCGAGAAATTCTGCATTCTCCAGCAAACAACAGCTGAGTGTCCTCTAATTCAATCTATTCTGACACCATCTACTGAAGATGGCATCAGATCCCATAGGGTGAGGGCTCAGTCCCGCAAGACTACCCTAGATGCCAACTGCAAGCCCCAGGTTGGTTTACCTGGTCTGTAAGTCAGGGTTCTCATGGCACCACTGTGGACTCAGTATGTTTGCTAGAGCCGCACGCAGAACCAGGGAAACATGTCACTTAACGTTTACCTGCTTATGACAGAGCAGGGGTGGCAGACCTATGGCATGAGTGTTACTTGTTTTTCTTTTAAAACAAAAGATGTTAATGTAGGAGTTGCTTTTTGTAAACTAAAACCTCAGTATTCAAGTTTAATTTCAGTGTTAGCACTTTGCTATAAATAAGTGGGTTTTGGGTGGCACTTAGGCACTCATCTCTGTAAAAGCTTTGGAATCACTGTTGTAGAGGATGTTACAAAGGAGACAGAGGGTGAGCCTCCATGCCCTCTCCAGATGTGCCACTCTCCAGGAGCCTGTGTGTGTTCAGGTATTTGAAATCTCATCCAAACTCTGGCCTTTTGGGTCTTATGGAGGTTGCATTACATAGGCATGATTGATTAAATCATTGCCCATTGGTGATCGGCTTACCTTCAGCCCTTCTCCCCTCCCTGGAAGTTGAGCTGGGGCTGAAAGACCTGAGCCTTGTAATTGTGCCTTAGTCTGTCCTGTGATCAGCCCCTATCTTGAAGCTAGGTTGGCCCCTAGCCACCAGTCAGCTCACTAGCATACAAAGGACACTCTTATCACTCCAGAGATTCCAAGGTTTTTAGGAGCTGGAAGTTAGGAAATTTGGAGGAAGACCAATTATGTATTTTACAATATTACACTATTGTAATGCAGTATTCTAAAAAGCAAATTTATTACAAAATTTCCATGATGATCAAAACACCAAAAATTTAAATAAAGACAGGATCAGTGCCCAGTCATATAGGTTTCTGAGGCAAAAGGAAAAATCAGTAATATTGATCCTGTCTTCAATTAAAATTTGATATTTTGTTTATCATAGCTTTTTTTTGCATCAAATCTGCCACAAGAAAGATATAGAGCTGAAACTGCAAGAGAATTACCATCTTGTAACTGCTAGATGTGTTTCCATAAAAAGACTGGGTCCAAGAATGAACCATTCTCGACATGCTGTAAGTGCAGAGAGAAGACAGCAGAGATGGAATGCCACCAGGGCAGGAGGACGTGAGTTTGGGCTGCATTTTGAGTGTGGGATAGAGAAGGGACAGGCTGGGGTGGGAGGTCTTCCAGGCAGGAAGCTTTGATAGACACAGACCTGGAAGGGCCCAGGAGGAGAGATTGTAGGGGATGATTGCAGCTTTCTTCTGAAGAAAGGGATGTCCATGTCACAAAGGTGATGATGAAGTCTTGAGGTGCTTCAGTGATCGGCATTCAGGAGCATCTCAACGTGTCAATTCCCCTGCACCAGAGAACTGGGCATCCAGACAGCAGCAAGAATGTGGGAGCCATGGAGGAACCCATGGACTGGATGGCTGGGGCAGGGTCTGGGGAGACATTACTTCATGGCCCCCTTTTGCAGGGATGGAGAGCTGTCCCCTCAACAATGGGTATCTGAGTCTGGCCCTGAATTCTAGAGGACACTTTACCACTGAGGCCTCTCTCTCCAGGATCTCACTACTGGCCTTTTCCCTCTGGAGCTCCCAGAGTTGGGGGTCAGAGGCTCTGTGTGAGCACATGTGGCTATTCTGTGAATTAGGATGAGGCACCCTCAGGTGGTAGGCAAGTGCTGTACTAGTGAGCTATATTCTTATCACTTGAAGAGAGCGCTGCTATGGTATGGATGTCGTCTGTCCACCGAAACTTCAAGTGCTTCAATCTTGGTCCCTCATATGGCAATGTTAGGAGGAGGGGGGATCTTGAAGAGGTGGGGCATTGTGGGAAGTCATGAATGATCCCTCTTTGAGCTCTGGGTTCCTGTGTTGCCATGTGATGTCTTCTGCTTGAATACACCCCTGTCATATGATGTCATCTGCTAAGCGATCTTTTATGGAGCTAAGCCAATGCCAGTGCCATGCCTTTAAGCCTCTAGACATGTGAGTTAACTTTTATTTAAGTTATTCAGCCTTAGGTATTTTGTTATAGTAACAGAAAATGGACTAATACAAGCACCAACTGGGGTATATTAGTCAGCTTTCTGTTACTGTAACAAATAGCTCAGATAATCACCTTAGAAAGAGAAATGCTTTATTTTGCTCGTAATTTTTAGAGTGCAGATGTCTCTTCAACATACTGGTTTCATTTTCTTTGGATATACACTCAATAGGGGGATTGCTGGATCATAGGGCTGTTCCCTTTTTAATATTTTGAGAAACCTCCATACTCTTTTCCATAATGGTTGTACTAACTTACATTCCCACCAGGAATGTGCACTGACTGGCATTTTGGAAGGCACCTTCTGGCTGCTTTAGCAACAAGGGAGCAATGGAGAGGTTATGAAAATAATCCAGTGTTGGCCTGTAGCAATGGTGTTAGGAAGCAGTCAGATTCTGGAGACCTTTTGAAGTCAGTGCCAACAGAATCTTCTAAATGATCACCTGTAGATTGTGAGAATAGAGTAGTTAAGACTGACAGTTGGAAGGATGGCACTGTCATCAGCCATGTGTAGGTAGCATCATTCTGGGTTCTTGGGGCAGATTTATCCATGAGACATGCCAGTGTGGATGAAGAGCAAGAAAGTGTTCATGTGGGCCTGGGATACAGAGGAGAGGCTGGAGATATGAACTCAGGGGATGGCCTGGGATAGTTGCTTTGGTGGAGATGTGGGTAGGAGGATCAGGATTAGTCTAACAAGGTTCATCTGTGCAGATTCCCTGGTCCTGGATGAGACTCTGAGTTAAATGCAATGGGCGCTGACCCCTGGCCCTGCATCAGAGTGTCAGAGAGACAAGCACTAACAGCAAGCATGGGAGATGTCGATGTGGGTGGTAGAGCATGATATGGACACAGGGACTGAGAAAAGACATGAAAGAGTGTCCTGCTGTGGCCATTTCCTAGGGCTCAGAGACTTTACTCCTAGCGTCTCCGCTGGGCAATAACTATCAGGGAAGGAATAACTGTTAAGAATAAGGGTAAAGATCTAACCCACGCTACCTGATGCGACAGTCATGTATGTGCTAGTAGAGGTTCAAGCTGGCTGGAATGTGTTAATCTTTTCCTGCGGAAGAACCATTAAGCTGTTTGCAGTTTTCAGCAATTTCACACTACTGTTGTGAATATCCTCACACAAGGTTCTTCTCTCTTGGGATTGTAGTAGAATTTGCCATGTTGAGGTCTGTGCATTGTCAGCTTTACTGGGAATTGCCACAAAGCCAGATTTTATTCCGCTTGACACTCCCACCAACTGTGTATGAGCCTGTTTCTCCACATTATTGCCAAGAGATTAGATTTTGCAATTTTTCCCCATCTGTGGGATTTAAATGCTACCTCTTTGGAGTTTTCATTTTGCATTTTTTTAGATTGCTCTTGAGTTTGATCTTTGTTTCCCACAGTATTTATTGGCCATTTGAGTTTTCTGCGTAATCCTTGTGCATAATCCTCAGTCCATTTTTCAAGTTCGACTGCTGTCTTTCTTACTGGTTTATGGTTATTTTCATATTCTGGATACTAATGTTTTGTGCTTATATGCAGTGAAAATATCCTCATATGTCTTTTAGCTTTGTTTATGGAATTTTTGTGTGTGTAGTACTTCTTAATGTGACAGTAGCCAGTTTTCTGGTGTTTTTGTTTTGTTTTATGGTGTTTTTTTGTTTTTGTTTTTTTAACTTATAGCTTGTTTTCCTGTGCCTTCAAGAAATTCTTCACTTTAAGGAGCTGTGACTGATGAGAACTAAAGGCCATGGATGAAGATGGACTTGAATTACAACCACAAGGGCCAAATTCACTTTTTGATGAAACAGGAGCTGATGCTACACACACGGATGGTGATCAAATTGTCGTGGAAGTACAAGAAACTGTTTTTGTGTCAGATGTTGTGGATTCGGACATAACTGTGCATAACTTTGCTCCTGATGACCCAGACTCCATTGTAATCCGAGATGTTATTGAGGACATTGTTATAGAAGATGTGTAGTGTCCAGATATCAAGGGAGAAGCAGATGTATCTGAAATGGTCATCATTTCTGAACAAGTGCTGGACTCAGATGTAACCGAAGAAGTTTCTTTAGCACATTGCACAGTTCCAGATGATGTCTTAACCTCTGACATTACTTCAGCCTTCATGTCTATGCCAGAACATGTCTTGACCAGTGAGTCTATACATGTGTCTGATGTTGGACATGTTGAACATGTGGTTCATGATAGTGTCGTAGAGGCAGAAATTGTCACTGAACCTCTGACCACTGATGTAGTTTCAGAAGAAGTATTAGTAGCAGACTGTGCCTCTGAAGCAGTCATAGATGCCAACGGGATCCCCGTGGACCAGCAAGATGATGACAAAAGCAACTGCGAGGACTACCTTATGATCTCCTGTAAGTCCTAGGGCACAGATTGTCAGAGGTGTTTTTGGAGACTACTTTGCTAGTTTAAGTCAGGTGAAATTTTCTTGCCTGTGTCTATACAATTAAAGTAAATTTCATAGGCCTTAAAAAAAAAAGAATAAGGATAAGAACTCTACCCACTGGAAATAACATTCGCAGCGGTCACAGATATTATGGTTGGTAAGGACAGCGAAGGGCTTTGTCCCTGAGCCAGCCAACCAGGCAGTCTTTTAGCACCTCTCTGAGACCTTGTGGCCACCATCCTCTGTGAAGGCTTCTATCCTGGCCATGGGGGCTCTCCCTGCAGCTGCTGTGCTGCCTGCTTTCTGCCAGGGTAGTAGGTACTGCGGGGCTGGAGCCCAGCCAGGTTTGGACTTCTTGGCTATTTGGTTTGGGCTCTTCTCATAGTGTGGGCTTTCATCTACTTAGAATATAGAGTCTGGGAATTTCTGTCTCCCAGTGACAAACAATTGGTCTCTTTTCATTGTCTTCCATCTGTGGTTCTCAAATTTTATCCTGCTTCAAGGTCATCTGGAGGCCCTCACTCCTAGATACAGGATCTAGTAGTCTGGAGTAGGAGCTTGAGAATTTACAATTGTAATACATTCCCGGGCACTGCTAGTGCAGCTGGTCCAGAAACACAGTTTGAGAATCACTGCCCTGGATCTACCTTGGAGACTTTTACCTTCATCTCCTGCTTTAATTAAGAACCAGGAGGAAGGTCAGAGTGGTCTTGTACCTGCTTTTCTTCAAGTGTCTTCAGGTCATAATAGTCACCGTGCCATGGTGGAATATTTTGGCTTGGTGTACTCTTAGATTATTCACTCTATCTTTTCTGTATCTCTGCCACTCTCTCTCCCTTTGTCTGTCTTGATTACTACGTCCTTTGTTTATTTTTTTTTTGTACTTGAGATTGAACTCAGGACCTTGCACTTGCAAGGCTGGGGCCGGAAACATTGAGCTAAATCCCTGACCCGATTTCTATCTCTTTTGTTTTAATGCACTCAAGACTGAATTAAGATTTAAGTGTTTTGTGAGAGACAGAGTCCACTAAGCTGTTATGGTTCATTAGGATCCCATCCTGAATTACTTCATTGGATTAGCCAGTCCCTGAGCACTGCCCTAGCCTGGGATACAGAAAGCCTATGCTTGGAGGAAAGATGAAAGGGTGCAGTGTGAGGCTGCTCAGGTTGGAGGAAAAAGGTCTATGCTATGCTGAGGTGGGGGTGGGTAGGGCTGCATCTCCAGTGCAGAGGAGGCAGGGTCTTCTGTCCCATCTGTGCCGAACTGGGAATGCTTGCTTTTCTCCTACCTAGGAGACACTGGGCTAGAACTCTGGGTAAATTTTCAAAGAGCTAGAATGAAATTGATAGGGCTGAGAACAGACCATTGAAAATTTAATCCTCAAGTTGATACGTTGATGGTATTTTGAAGTGAAGCTTTTGGGAGGTAGTTAGGGTTAGATAAATTCATCAGATAGAGCCATCATGGTGGGACTGGATGAAGAGAGATCTGCTCTATATTTGCTCTCTATATTACTATATTTGATCTCTCTTGCCTTGTAGTGTTTTCTGCCATGTTATGATGCTACATAAAGGCCCTTACCAAGGCCCGGCACTATGTTCTTGGACTTCATAGCATCCAGAACTGTAAGAAAAATAAATCTCCACTGTTTATAAATTACTCAGTGTTGGGTATTTTGTTATAGCAGCAGAAAGACAGTCTCTATGGAAACCTACTTTCAGCTTGTACTGTGGTTATTTTTTCAGTGGCCGTATGGTGGTTGAGGACATTGGTACACGAAGAGGAGCATTATAAGACACATGTATTCACTCACCCACTTACACACTGATGGAATTAGTTTTCAGTAAATATACTTTAAAAATAAGCTTATAAAATTACGAAAAAAGAGAAAAATTCAAATTATTAAATCAGAAATGAAAGTGGAGCTGTTACTATAAATTCTACACAAATAAAAAGGATTATCAGAGTACTCTGAACAATTGCATCCCAACAAATTTGATAAACTAGATAAAATGGACAAATTCCAAGAAACATGAAATCCTGACAAAGAAAAGCTGCAAGCCTGATTTCTTCACTTTTGGATTTTGCTTCTTAATCCATTCTGCCAGTCTATCTTTTTTGATTGATGAATTGAAGCCATTAACATTGATGGTTATAATTGATAGATATTGACTCATCCTTGTCATGATGTTTTATTGTGGTTGGCTCTTTTATTTTTTATTTTTCCCCCTTTCCCTTTAGTTTCTTGCCTTGCCTGGTGGCTTCCCTCTGTTGGGCCTCATGGAGTTGTGACCTTCATTGTCTTTTTCTAGGATATTTTTTAAAATTATTTGGAGTGCTGGTTTGGTGTTTATGAAATTTCTCAGGTGTTCTTTATCGTGAAAGTATCTGATTTCCCCATCAATTTTGAAAGATAATTTTTCAGGATACAACAGTCTAGGTTGGAAGTTCTTTTAGGGCTTTAAATGCTTCACTCCAGGCTCTCTTTGACTTAAGGGTTTGTGTTGAGAAGTCTGCATGATTCTGATGGGCTTTCCTTTGTAGATGATTTGTTTCTTTTCTCTAGTTGCTTGTAGGATTTTGTTCTTCTGTTGGATTTCTAGGATCTTTACTATTATATGTCTAGGTGTAGATTATTTTTATTGTGGCTAGTTGGAGTTCTGTATGCCTCACTATCTATATGTCCAATTCTCTACCTCTGTCTGGGAAGTTTTCTACTATTACTTCTGTGAACAGTTTTTTTATGTCTATTGTACTTTCTCATGCTTTTTTGTGGGCTCCTATTAGTCTTATGTTATTCTTCTTTGCATCATCTAGCAGCTGCTGGATTAATTTCTCATGGTCCCTTACTATTTTTAAGAAATCTCTGTTTTCATGGTCATTAACCACAATCCTGTCTTCTATATCTGATATTCTATCTTCACATTCCCTTAATCTACTGTAAATACTTTCAATGGAGTTTTTAATCCCCTGGATATCTGTTTGAATCTGTTTCATGGATTCCATTTCTTTCTCATGTTGAGCATTCATGGCTTACAGTATGGTTCTGAGCTCATCTATTTTTTAAAAAAATCTGTTTCTGTTCCAGAGCCTCTAATCATGTCTTTCACTCTGCTCACCATCTCTGTAGTTATCTGGAATTTAAAAAAAAATTTTTCTAGAGCCTCATTCCTCTGTTTTGTTACTTCCCGTGCTATCAGTTCAGGGGGTCCAGGTGGTTGATTATCAGACTTTACCACCTTGTTTCCCCCAGAATTTGCTTTTGGTGGAGTGGAAGTCTGAGTTTGTGCCTTGCTTAAATGTCTTCTCATTTTTGTTTTTGGTACTGTCCTTTGTTTAATTCCTGGGTTGATACTTTGAAATTGCTTATTGTAAGTATATTTGTTGCTTGTATTTAGAACCCTTATGGAATGATTGCTTCTCAGAGGTGTCTTCCAGATATAGCTGGTCTTTAGGTTTTGAGTCTCTAATGACTCCAAGGCTATCTCATTTTCATTATACCAGGAAGGACAACTGACTAGATGAATCACAACACCTTAGCCCAAGTGATACAGTTAGCAACGCGATAGCATCAAGCACAGCTTAGAAAATGACAATTTGTGGTAGTTATTAATCTATCACCTTTAACTGTGTGAATTAAATCAAAATCGGGGAACAACCCAACATATGTTTTTAGTGAATAAACTCCTCAATATAGCAACTGTACCCTTTGGGATGGGGAGTTAGAAGGAGTTGGGGAGGGAGGGATAGATAGGTAGAAGGATAAGGGAGGGTAAGCAGTGAGGCCAGAGGACACAGGAAGATCATGCAAACTCTAAGAAGCTGTTAAAGACAAGAGGAAAAGACAGAATGAAAGAACAAAGATGAGAAAGAACAACCTAAGAGCAATAGGGAGGCTAGAAACTGCATTTACTTTCCTTTAAAACTAATGACAATTAAGAGAAGGAAAAAGAGAAGAAAAGAAAAATAAAGAAGAAATCTGAAAAAGGGAGATGAAGAACAATGCGGGACAATGAGAGAGTGAGAGAGAGAGAGAGAGAGAAAGAAAAAAGAAAGAAAAAAGAAGAGAAAAATAAAAATTTGAAAAGAGTAGAAAAAGAAAAAATGAAAATTAAAAATAAGAGCAAAAAATAATAATTTTGAAAATAGCAAATAAAAAATAAAAATGAAGGGTCTCCTTCACAGTATGTCTCTGTTGTCACAATAAACAACATGGGCAGCAGTGTGCAGAGATAAGTCAATGAGTCTCAGCAAGCCAGTAGCAGAACCATGAAATTCAGGCAGATTTCTGGCTGGAAGTCCCAAGGTGAGTTCCCTGTCCTCCTGCAGGGTTGAACTCTGCAAGGTTGTACTGCAGATTCCATCTGCCCTTCCCTTGAAGATAGTCCAGGTTCTGATGGGAGGTGATGATCCCTCCAACTTAACAAGTATGGTGGTCTGGTGTGCCTTTATTGCAGAGATTCTCTTCACTTTTCCAGTGGGCTTCAGTTTTCATCAAGGAGCCTGAGAGAGGCCTTCTTTCTGTTGTTCACTTCTGCTCTATTTTCTGGAGCCCAGGACAATGGCCTTTATGACCCTTTGTGCCTCTGTAGTGTGCAACCAGGTAGCACACAGCCAGGAGGGGGGAGTCTAGGGCAAGGGGGGCACTGAAGGTGGGGTGGGGGTGGGGTGAGGGCGGGATGGAGTGGGGCTCCACACAGCCTGCTGAGGTCCTCACCATCAGCAGGCTGCTTGCTGGTGGGAGGGGCTCCACGAGGCCAAGGTCCTCTCTGCCCACCTGGCTAAGCTGGTGGCTGGGTGGTGGGGTGAGGGAAAAATCTCATCTCTTCACTTTTTTTTTTGATACTGGGGATCAAACATGGAACCTTGTGATTACATGGCAGGTGCCAGAATTACTGAGCTAAATCCCTGGCCCCTGATTTCTTCACTTTTGAATTTTGTTCAAAATTTAATGAAAAGCTAATGATGATAGTTTGCAAATATCTCTTAAGTCATTCTATGGGGCCAGAATTGCCGAGACTTGAAAAGTAAAGAAAGACACTCTGAGAAAAGTCCAGACCAACAGCCCATGAACATTGCTGTAAAGGTGCTCCACAAAGTTCTTGCAAATCAAATTCATGAACATATAAAAAGGATTATGTACCGTGACCAAGTGGGATTTACACTTGCAATATAAGGAGAGTTCAATGTATGAAAATTCATCAATGCAATATATTACATCAGCAGAATGAGGGAAAAATGGCATGGCCATTTATTTGATGATGTGGTTGAAATTCAACAACCTTTAAAGTTTAAAAGAAGGAACAATAGATAATCCAAGAATAGAAAATGGAAAAGGATTTAAATCTTTTCTCCTAAGATAAGAAACAAGGTACTATGCCCCCACCATTGCCACTTCTACTTAATGTGCTAATAGGAATTCTATCCCGATCAATTAGATGAGGAGAAATAAAAAGAATCCAAATCAGAAAGGAAGAAGTAGAAATGCTTTGTTTACAGAAGACAATTTTTTTTGCACTACTGGGGACTGAATTCAGGGAGTACTGAGCTACATCCCCAGGCCTTTTTATTTTTTATTTTGAGGCAATATCTTGCTAAATTTCCCAGGCAGGACATGAACTTATAATCCTTGTGCCACAGTTTCCCAAGTGGCCAGGATTATAAGCTCACACTGCCATGACATAATCTTATATGTAGAAAATCCTACTGAGTCCACAAAAAACTGTTAGAGTAATAAATTCAGCAAACTATTGATACAAAATCAACATGGAAAAATCATATTTCTATATACTACTATGAGCAATCCAAAAAAGAAATTAAGAAAAATAATTTAATTGATAATAGCATCAAAAGAATAAAACAATAAAATACTTGGAATTAACTTATTCATAGAGGTGAAAGGCTTGCACAATGAAAATTGAAAAATTGCTGAAAGAAATCAAAGAAGACATAAAAATGGAAAATACCTTATGTTTATATGTAGAAAGACTGAATATTGCTAAGATTTCAATGCCACCCAAAGTGATCTACAAATATAATGTGGCTTTTATAAAAATCTCAGCAAAGCTTTTTGAGGAAGTAGAAAAATCCATTTTAAAATTCATATGGAGGTCAGTGTGCCACAGCTCCCAGTACACAGGAGGCTTCTGGGTCAATGTGCCCCACCTGCCACCACAGAGAAACCTTCCAGGTCAATGGGTCACAGCTCCCAGTGGAAAGGAGGCTTCCACATCAACATACCACAGCTCGCAGTGCAGAGTAGGAGGCTTCCAGGCAAAACTACCACCACAATTAGCACAGAAGAGCCATGTGGGTGCCATCACCCCACCCCCCCATCAAAATGAGAAGACAGGTAAACAAGTCTCAGAACAAGACTTCCAGATCACCTACAGCAAACCCAAAGGGAAACAATGGAACACTCTGATACTCAACCACTCCCTGAACTAGCAATGAAAGAGGATCTGGAAAAAATAAAATCAGAAATAATTTCTCACACAACAGCAGAGATTGTGCCCATAGTGCAAGACATGATTAATAAATCTAGAGAGGACACAGATAAAAAAATA
>NW_004624732.1:13482148-13493861 GCF_000247695.1 Heterocephalus glaber | reverse complement strand
AGAAATGGCAAATAAATATATGAAAAAATGTTCAACACCACTGGTCATTAGAGAGACGCAAATGTAAACAATGCTGAGATTCCAACTCAGCTGAGAAATAATGGCTCCTGTCAAGAAATCAACCAATAACAAATGCTTGCAGGGCCATGGGGAAAGAGGAACACTGCTCCACTGCTGGTAGGGGCATAGACTGGTGGAACCACTGTGGAAATCAGTATGGAAATATCTCAAAGAATTAGGACTGGGTGTCCCATTTGATCAAGCTATTCCCCTGCTGGATATCTTTCCCAATGAATTAAAAGAGTCATACCACAGTGATATATGTGCACCCATGTTCATAGCAGTCCAGTTTGTAATAGCTAAAACTTGGAAACAGCCCAAATCCCCATCAACTGGAGACTGATAAAGAAAATATGGGTTTTTTCTTCATAAAATGGAGTACTACTCAGCCATAAAAAATGAGAAATTAGAGACATTTATTGCTAAATGGATGCACATTGAGGTGATACTCTTAAGTGAAATAAATAAGACACACGTGTAAATACCAAATAGTTTCACTAGTGTGAGAAACTGGAAGTGTAAATCAGGACTAAAAGGTATTATAGATAATGTGAAATAGGAAGAAAAGGGGAAAAGGGGAAGGGGTAGGGGAAAGGAAAGAAGGGAATGGAATTAATATGTGAAAATGAAAAAAAGGCAACAAAGTTTCTGTAAATAGGGAGGGATGGAGGGGTTGAAGGGAGGGCAATGGAATGGGGAAAAATAAGAACCAAGAAAAATTATGTAAAGGTTCAAATTTCCAATGATGCATGTCATTATATTGTATACTTAAATGTACCAATAAAAGGATATACAGTTAAAAAAATTCATTTGGAATCACAATGGCATTTGGATAGTCAAAACAATGTATAAAAGGAACAAAGTTGTTGGGCTCATACTTTATTTCAACATTTACTACAAAGCTACAGTAATTTACACAATATGGTACTGGACAAATGAAGACATATATATCAATGAAACAGTACAGAGATTCCAGAAATAAACTCTTGTATATATGGCCAGGGGACTTTTGACTGGGATGCCAAGTTCATTTAATAGGGGAATGGACAATCTTTTTAACACATGGTGTTGAAAAACTGGATATCCATATGCAAAATAATAAATTTGGACTCTTACCTAGTATTATATATAAAAGTTAACTCAGAATGGTTCAAAGACACAAATTATACAACTGTTAAAACATAAGGTGAAATCTTCATGACATTAGATTTGACAATGATTTTTGAATGTGAGTCCAATGGCACATAACAACAAAAATAGACAAATTAGATCTCATGGAAATTAAAAAAATGTGTAATCAAAGGATGCTATCAACAGACTAAAATGTTAATATGCAGAAAGACAGGATATCCTTTATTAGCTTACAAATTATGTATCTAGCAAGGGTTAATATCTAATATAGTTGAGAATTGCTAAAACTTAACAACAAACACAAACAACTCAATTTTAAAAATGGGCAAAGTACTTAGTTATGGAAGAACTGAATCTGATGGCACCTCATTCTTTGACTTCCAACTTACAGAATTGTGACAAATAAATTTTTGTTTTTTAAACCACCCAATTTTTGAGACTTTTGTTATAGTAGCCTGTGTAGCCTAAGACAGATGTGAACAGACGTTTCTTCAAGATGTTCCCTCAGTAAGTCATCAATAAGCATGTGAAAAGATGCTTGACATAATAACTATTTGTCCGAGAAATGTATGTCAAATCACAATATATGACAAGTACTATATTAGAAAAGCAAAACCAGAAAATAAGTATTGGAGGAACTGTGGAGAAATGTTCCTCTGTTGGTGGGAACATAAAACAATGCAGCTGATAAGGAAAACAATGTGGAATTTTATCAAAAGAAGTAAAAATAGAATTACCACATGATTCAGAAATTCTGCATCTGTGGCTATACCAGAAAGAACCAAAAGCAGAGTATTAAAGAGACATTGTATGCTCATGTTCATAGTAGCATTATTTACAGTAGCTAAACGATGATATCCATCAATGGATGAATAGAAAATCAAAATGCAATCATACATGTTTAATAGAATATTACTCAGCTATAAAAAGGAAAAAAGTTCTTAGATATGCTACAACATGGATGAACCTTGAGGATATGGCACAGAACATCACATAGAACAGCATGGGAAATAAACTAATCACAAAAAGACAAATGCAATATAATCCTTCTTATAGGAAATACTTGGAATAGTCAAGAAGTAGAACAAATTTCTGGAGATAGATGGTTGTACCACATTAAGAATGTACTTAATGGGCCAGGGATTTAGCTCAGTGGTTTCACAGCCTGCTGCACATGAGCAAGGACCTGAGTTCAATCCCTGGTACCAAAAGAAAAAAAAAAAAGAATGTACTTAATAGTATTGAAGTGTATGCTTAAAAATTGATGAGATGATAAATTTTATGTTTAGTGATAAAAACAAAGAAGAATAACCTGGGATTTGTTATTCACATAGTTTGAGTTTGTGCTTTAGGCTTTTAAAGTCTGTTTTCACTGAGAAGGAAACTCTGTTATATCCTTCCTTCCTATTCTTACCCTTTCCCCTTTTTCCTTTTCATCCATCTTCTTTTTTCTTAAAAATGTAAAACTAAGTATCATCAATCTGGAACTTTATATAATTCAACCATGAGTCAGAAAATACTTATTTTTGGTCCCTGTGTATGATTTTCAGCTCTGGAAATATAGACCAAAAACATAATGAGGCAAGGATCACCATTGATTGACAATCACTGCTGTGAAAAAAAAAAGTTAGAAAAACAGCTGCCTGGAGATCTCCAGGAAAGAGAGCTAGACACCACAGAGCCTTTCATTCAGTTGACAGCTTAGCTCCTTAAACTGTTAAGAAAAGCTTTCAAAAATTTTTTAAACATTTTCCCAGTAGAAATAAAAGAAAATAATTTGTGTCTTTCTTTGGATGGTGTTATAAATGATATCATACTTCTAATTTTATTTTCCAATTTGTTTGTCATCCCTACAGAAATAAAATCATATGTGTTGATTCAAAGACTTGTACAAAAATGTTCACCAAGGGCCGGGGATTTAGCTCAATGGTTTTGCCGCCTGTTGCGCAGGCACAAGGACCGGAGTTCGATCCCCGGTACCAAAAAAAAAAGTTCACAGAAACTTTACTCATAATAGCTTCAAACTGGAAATAAAGCAAATACCCACCGCCAAGTCAATGGATAAACTTCCTGTGGTGTAGCCATGTAACAGAATACTGATTAGTAATAAAAGGAAGAAACTATTGATATAAGCTATGGCATGGGTGAACTGCAATCATTCTGTGCGAAAGAAGTTGGACAAAAATACATTCTCAATGATTCCATTTATATCCATTTTTAGAAAATGAAGCATCTCTAGCGACAGAATGCAGATGGTGGTTTCCCAAAGCTGAAGGAGGTGTAAGAGGGAGGGATGGCAAAGGGCAGGAGAAAGCTTTTTGGGGTGGTGGGTATTGGCTATGGCTTTGGTTTCAGCCATGTACATATGTTAAACCATATCAGGTTACAGAATTTAAATATGTGCAGTTTATATGTCAACTATATTCTAATAAACCTGTTTAAGAAAAGAATGAATTCTCCAAGACAAGGGAAAAAAGAGGTTTCTCTGTTGACTGTATTCTGTAACTTTACTAAATTTACTTACTAGTTCTTTTAGTGTTTTGTAGGTTTTCTAAGGTCTCCTATGGCACCCTTCTGTTTTCTGTTAAAAGGTAGTTTAGTTCTTTCCACATTTTATCACTTTTACTTATTTGTAGCCTGTCTACTGTGCTTGGTAGGATCTCCATTACCATGTGGTTATAAAATTATAAGTAGACATTTTCTCCTTGCTCTTTATTTTAGGGGGAAATATTCAGTTTTTCACATTAAGTAGGATTTTAACTATAGTTTTCTTTTTCAGTGTCTACAATGAACAAATTTTATTTAAAGAACACAGATATTTTACAAAATCTAAGACCAGGTCACCAAATACACTTCTTAGACAACAAAATGACCCTGCCTCAAGATAAGCCAGCAGCTAGCTGGCTAAAGATAATCAGTGGAAAACAAAAGGCAAAAAAGAACAGAAACTCAGGATGTTACAGACAATTGGAAGACATTCAGTGTTGCCATCTATTTTCAGAATAAAAATTCAACAGGACAATAACTGGTTCAACTGGAATGTTGTGAAAAGATGAAACCAAGGAGTTCTGGCCAGAGGTCTGTGTCACAGAGTAAACAGAAGGAACCAGAAAGTTCTGGCTGAGGAGGTGTCTGAACGTGGGTCCAATTATCCTGAAGCAGTTGCTTTCCACTCACTGGCCGCAAATTCAGTATGCACACATCTGACATGACCCATTATGTGAAATTACAGGAGGATCCCCGTGTGAGTACAGTGCAGATGTGGTAAAAATTATAGAAGCAGATGCAGCTCAGTAGCAGCAAAGTTGACACATCAATAAGAAAACATCTAAGTATGGTGCATTCCAGAAGAAAGGATTCTGGGAATTCAGAAAAACCACCCATGGAGGACCAGCTTATAAAAGCCTATGATGCTGAGAAAGAAGATAAATGTCTGGATGGTTACAGGAAGATGTTTCTGAAGGAAATATTTTAATAATTGATGTGTGGGAAGAAAAGATCTTTTTCAAAAATTTTGAAGATATGGGGGGTGAAATACAGAATATGCTGGAAAAATCTGGAGCTGACACTAAGAAGGTTCCTCTTCCCAAGAAAAAAGGACTGGAAATGTACGATAAGGCTTCTTTCAAAACCAAGAATCAGAAAATTGAACATGTTTGGAAAACACAGGAGCAAAGACAGCAACTTAATCAAGAATATTCTCAGCTGTTCCTAATGTTTTTTCCTATAGTGGGATAAGAAAAGCTGAGGAAGAAAGGGGGAAAAAAAACCCCTGCCCAATATGTTTCCATATCATAATTTGACAGGGAAACCATGAGGCCCCTTCTTCAAACTGTGATTCCACTTCTGCCTGTCATAGCCTTGGTGGCTGTGTACTGCCCTGGATGCTTCAATTCCTCACTGCTATATCTACTATGGCCTGTCCTTGATGGTGCAGCAAGGTGTCACCAACTCAAGGCAGTCAGCTCCTGCGAGGACCACTGGGAGCCCAGGTCAGCCCACCAAACCAAAAAAGCTTTCAGTACAGGCACAGGGCCAGTGACTCCTCAGTGGCTGAGAAATCTGCTTAATCTTTGGCTTGCATGTCTGTGCCCTTTAAGCATGGGGACAGGGAGTGTGACCCAGCAGCCTGGATGACTGAATTGGGAGGTTCCTGGAGATGCAGGCTCATTTGCAGTCACTCATGAGGATCTGAACACCACCCAGTTCATCTATGAGTTGTTAAAAAAATCTGAGAGACTTATTTCTTCCCACCACTGTGCAGAGTACAGGCAGTGGAAGCTTGCAGGAAGGTGATAGAGAAATGCTTGGAGAAAACTCCAAATGCACCCCCTTGCCCTGAGTTAGGAGAACTCAAGATTCCTGACACTTGATTGCTCTGTGTACTAGAAACAATCTGCTCCACACAATGGTGTCTGAACATAGAATCCCAATAACAGGACATCCTGAATTTCTTCCCTGGACCCCAAATATCTCAGGACCTGGAGTCTGCTAGCATGTACTTCTTTTGTCACCTTACACAGAGAATCTGAGCCATTTCAACAGGGAAGAAAGAGGCATCTGTATTAGAATCAGTAGCTGCTGACCTCCATAAGTTTCACTGATGAATGTGGCTCAGTACAAATTTGGAGGCTGAGTGGTCAAGGGTAAGAGATCAAGTGGTCAACAAAAGGCAATTGTTCCTTAGAACAGCAGGTGCTTCTCACAAAACTTTCATTACTGAATTCTAAAAGAGAGGCAAAAGCTACCTTCCCCTGAGGCGTTTTGCACAGGCCAACACATACAAAGAATGATCCAGACACTGCAAAGCCTGAACAGCAGCCCATTTCCACATGCTTATGGGGAAAGGAACATGAGGACCTGCTCTCATAGAGAATACTATGTTTTCCACGAGGCAATACTTCTCACTTCACATTGACAATATGCACTGCTGTAGAGTAGGCACGGGGAAGGAGCAGGAGACACTGACTTGAACACACAATGTCTGTCCCACATTTAACACCAAAGTCCCCTATCCTCAGTGTCCAGGAGCAGCTCTGCACAGTGCAATTGCTCCTGCCAGATGACTCTCCTCAACCCTGTCAGCCCCTGAACAAGGGGCCAGAGTCAATGGCCCGTCCCATCTTTCCTCATCAAAGCAGCTCTCCCCTCTTCTGAGTCTCTAAGCTCTAATATCTCTCAGTAAAAGAACAGATGGAGTGGTTGAGAAAGCATGCACAAAATCTACTCAACACACATTCTCCTGCCAGTGATTTCTACTACTACACCCAGCCTGTTTGAGCTCTGTGTCACTATATTCACAGGAAATGGGAGAGAAGTTAGAGGTTCAGGAAACTTTCCCTTTTTAAGCAACAAAAGCATACTTTAAAAGGATTCTTGGATTGGGGTTGTACTGTGAGACCAAAGCGACTCCATTTTGCTAAAATGCACCACTCCCCTAGTCTCTCACAAATTAATGGTTAAAATGTGCATGCTCTGGGACAAAAGACACAATCTGTACTGAAGCAAAGTTCCTAAGTTAATTACTCAACCATCTGTTTGCCTAGGAAAAGAACGTTCTGGGCCCCCTATCCATAGAACAATCTGTAGATGTGCTGACTGTCAGTGCGTAATGGTCGTGACTATTAGTCAGTGTGTCTGCTGACCATCAGTACGTGACAGTCGACCACTAACCTTTGTCCCTCATTTCCCTCATAAAACCTACATGTAACCTCCCCTCAACCCCCGATGAACCTAGCCAATCAGAAATGTACACTTCATGCTTGCTAAATGTTAACCAATCATGTAACTGCTAAGTGAAAAATCTCCAAACCTTGCTGTAACCTCTATAAAAACCCCACTAATTTGAAATTCGGGGCTCTCAATCCTGATCCGCTGTGTCGGCGATGGTTGAGAATCCCTGCTCAAGCTTGAATAAACGACCCTCGTGTGTTTGCATTGGAATCTGCTCCTTGGTGGTCTTTGAGGACTTCGCGATCTGGGCACAACATTTGGGGGCTCGTCCAGGATCCCCAAGACCCCAGGATCCCTGTACCGGAGGGTCAATGCCAGCCGGTGAGTGTCTGGTGTCTCTTTGTTTGTCTGCAATATGGGGGGGCCCAATTCTGAGTAGGTCGGCAGATGGTCTAGGCGGACGTGCTGCAAGGGCCGCTGACCCGGGATCCTGGAAGATGTTCTGGATCCTTCTGGAGGGGACGGAGTGCCCCATGAGTATGAGTCTGTGAGACTCCTGGAGGGACGGTGTGGGTCGCTCCCGCGGTATGGCGTGAGGCCGTCGTCCCATTTTCGGTATTGCCTCTGTCAAGCGGAGGACGGGTTTGTCTTGCTTTTTGTTTTTCTGTTGTGTTTGTTTGTCTGTTTATTGTGGTGACTTGGACTGAGATGATGGCACAGACTGCGACTACCCCCCTGTCCCTCATGATGGACCTTTTTAGAGAGGTTAGAGAGCATGCTCATAGTCTAAATTTAGAAATAAAAAAGTCCAGACTTGTCATTCTGTGTAGTTCGGAGTGGCCTTCCTTTGAGAAGGGATGGCCCCCCAAGGGAACTTTTGATTTGCAGATCATATGCAAGGTCCGCGGAGCTGTTTTCCATCCCTACACTGGACATCCTGATCAGGTTCCCTACATTGTCACTTGGGAGAGTCTAATCTGCAACCCACCCCCATGGATCAAGCCCTTTTTGCCTCCACAGAAAGAACAGCTGGAGGTAATCCTGACAGCCTGTGAGAAGACTCTCAAAGAGCGCAACAGAAAGAGGCAAACCGAAACCGAGCCAACTGCACTGCTTTACCCGGTCCTCCAAGGAGGAACTGAGGAAGATCTCCTTTCCCCCCCCCCTTATAACTCCCTCTCTACTCCCCCACAACAACAGGTGGGGGGAGAGGTCCCGGCCCCAGCCGGAGCTGGGGAGGAAGGCCCGGCTCCGGGTGCCGGCAGCTATGATGGCCCCGCCCAGAACACTCACCACCGGTGTGCCGCCTTGCCGGCCCTGCTGGTGGACTCTACTGTTTTCCTGCTGAGAGCGATAGGGCCCCCTGATGAGCATGGTAACCAGCCTCATCATTACTGGCCCTTCGCCACCAGTGACCTTTATAACTGGCGTACTCAGCACGCCAAATTCTCTGATAACCCTAGGGATTTGATTAACCTATTAGAAACTATTTTGTTTACTCATCAGCCCACTTGGGATGATTGTCAGCAGCTCCTCCAGATCCTGTTTACAACAGAGGAGTGTGAAAGAATCCAGAACGAGGCCAGGAAATTGGTTCCTGGTGACAATGGTCAACTCACCACCAATGATGATACTATCAACACTTCTTTTCCTTCATCCCAGCCCAACTGGGACTTCCACACAGCAGAAGGTAAGGAGAGGCTCTGGGTCTATCGCCAGGCTCTTCTGGGAGGTCTCAAAGTGGCTGCTCAAAAGCCCTGCAGCCTTCCTAGAAAGAATTCAGGAAGCCTTCCGTAGGTATACTACTATGGACCCAGAAGCAACTGAGACAAAGGCAGCTGTAATAATGCATTTTGTCAACCAGGCGGCACCAGATATTAGGAGAAATTTACAGAAAGTAGACAGATTAAGAGAGAAGAGTATCCAGAACTTAGAGGCAGTGGCAGAGAGAGCGTATAACAACAGGGAAACTGCAGAGGAAAAACAGGTAAAAGCTGATAACTGCCAGACCCAAAACCTGGCTCAAATTCTTCTGACCACCACTGCGGGAGAGCCGAGGGAACATGAAAGTCATCTGAGAAAGATTGTAGCAGAAGGACAAGGTAAGGGGGAACATAGGGATCACCCCTGATTGGGAAAGAACCAGTGTGCTTATTGCAAAGAGGAAGGCCATTGGGCCAGAGAATGCCCTAAGAAGCCGGGAAGCCACCCCAAAGCCCCCATCCTGGCTATGGATGAACTGAGTGACTAGGAGGGGATGGGGTTCAGTGCCCCTCCCCGAGCCCAGGGTAACTCTTAAAGTGGAGGGGGAGCCTGTTGAGGTCCTGGTAGATACTGGCACTCAACATTCAGTTCTGCTTAAACCACATGGCCATATATCTGACAAAACTTCCTGGGTCCAAGGAGCCACAGGCATGAAAAAGTATTCATGGACTACCTGAAAAATGGTGGACTTGGGAGTGGGCTGGTTAACCCATTCATTTATGATTATACCTGATTGCCCCTATCCTCTACTTAGAAGAGACTTGCTCACTAAGTTAGGAGCCCAAATCCATTTTCAGCCCAGGGGCGTGGAGGTCCTTGACCAGGAGGGAAAGCCCATCCAAGTGTTAACTATGAGCCTTGAGGACGAATATCTGCTACATCAGAAGCAGTCCCCTCCTGATCCTGACGTGGAACAATGGCTTGCCATGTTCCTGCGAGCATGGGCTGAGACTGGGGGCATGGGGCTGGCCGCATACAGGACTCCTGTGTTCATAGAGATAAAGCCAGGAGTGGACACTGCACGAGTTCACCAATATCCCATGTCCCTAGAGGCCCACAAAGGAATAACTCCACACATCAGGAGGTTGCTTGCTCAGGGTATTCTAAGACCCTGTCAATCAGCCTGGGACACCCCCTTGTTGCCGGTGCAGAAACGCCACTCAGATGACTATTGACCAGTGCAGGACCTCCGTGAGCCTTCCGCTGGCACCCCAAAGCCAACACATCTTCGCATTTCAATGGAGCGACCCTGAGCAGGGCATCAATGGACAGCTGACCTGGACCCGACTTCCTCAAGGATTTAAAAACTCCCCCACCATTTTTTGACGAAGCCCTGCATGAGGACTTGGGCTGGACAGAGGCTTTCCCCACCAAGCACGAAATGGCACAGACTGTGGCCAAAAAGCTTTTAGAAGACATCCTACCAAGGTGTGGTTTCCCAGTAATGCTAGGGACAGGCAATGGACCCGCCTTCATTTTCAAGGTGAGTTGAAGCTTAGCACAGGTACTGGGGCAGATTGGGAATTACATTATGCATACAGACCCCAGAGTTCAGGACAGGTAGAGAGAATGAACAGAACCCTAAAAGAGACCTTAACTAAATTAGCCTTAGAGACTGGCGGTGGCTGGGTGGCTCTCCTTCCCTTTGCCCTCTATAGGGTGAGCAATTCACCCTATAAGATGGGACTGACTCCCTTTAAAATTATGTTTGGGGTGCCCCCTCCCATTATCCCTAACCTCCAGTCTGAAGTGCTCACTGAGCTTGGTGATCAAGAGCTGTTATTTTCTTTAAGAGGTATTCAACTGATTCACAAGGACCCAGGACAGGACCAGAACCCAGACAAACCACTCTGGAAACTCATGGTCCAAACTTTCCAAACCCTAAATGCCTCTCAACCTGATCTTACTCAATCTTGTTGGTTATGTTATGATATTAAGCCCCCTTACTATGAAGGGATAGCCTTTCTGGGGAATTTTACTAAATCAAATAGTCCTAGCCAATGCAGATGGCAGCAGAAGGGTTCAGCTAGATTAACCCTGCAGTCAGTGGTTGGACGAGGCACATGTCTAGGTGATGTGCCTCCCACCCACCAACACCTGTGTAGCTAGACTCATTCAATGTCCTCAGAAAAATATTTTGTACCGCTTTCAGATGGTTGGTGGGCATGTTCTACTGGGCTCACCCCATGTGTACATGGAGGAGTACTCAATCGGACTAAGGACTTTCATGTGCTGGTGCAATTAGTACCTAGACTGCTGTATCATTCAGAGGAGGAAGTTTATACTCACCTAGCTCATTTAGTGGGGGCCCCCAGTCGGGTAAAAAGGGAGCCCATAACAGCAACACTCTGACAGTACTCCTAGGCCTGGGCTTGGTGGGAGCAGGAACTGGGGTCTCCTCTTTAGTCTTACAAAACAAGCATTATAATGATCTGAGGGCTGCCATAGACATTGATATAGAGAGACTTGAAAACTCCATCACACACCTTCAAGAGTCATTAACCTCCCCAGCAGAAGTGGTGCTCCAGAATAAAAGAGGCCTAGATTTAATCTTCCTACAACAGGGAGGGCTCTGTGCCATCCTGGGGGAAAAATGTTGTTTCTATATAAACCACTCAGGAGTGGTCAAAGAATCTATGGCAAAGGCTAGAGAAAGTCTCGCTAGACAAAAGCAAGAGCGAGAACAAACTCAAAGTTGGTTTGAATCCTGGTTTAATTCCTCCCCATGGCTGACTACTCTGATCTCTACTCTACTGGGCCCCTTGCTTATTCTGTTACTACTGTTAACCTTTGGACCTTGTATACTCAATAGATTAGTTTCATTCATTAGAGAACGCATTAACACTGTACAGCTAATGGTACTCAGGTCCCAATACCAGCCAGTTTCTACACACCTAATAGAATTAACCCCCCAGAGGCCCATGATTGGTCCTCTATAGCATCATGAGAAGGGGGAAATGTGAGACCAAAGCAACTCCATTTTGCTAAAGTGCACCACTCCCCTAGTCTCTCACAAATTAATGGTTAAAATGTGCATGCTCTGGGACAAAAGACACAATCTGTACTGAAGCAAAGTTCCTAAGTT
>NW_004624732.1:13461301-13481928 GCF_000247695.1 Heterocephalus glaber | reverse complement strand
CATGCTTGCTAAATGTTAACCAATCATGTAACTGCTAAGTGAAAAATCTCCAAACCTTGCTGTAACCTCTATAAAAACCCCACTAATTTGAAATTTGGGGCTCTCAATCTTGACCCGCTGTGTTGGTGATGGTTGAGAATCCCTGCTCAAGCTTGAATAAATGACCCTCGTGTGTTTGCATTGGAATCGGCTCCTTGGTTGTCTTTGGGGACTTTGCGATCTGGCCATAACAGTACTTTAGTGGTAGGGAGCTTGCCTAGCATGGGCAAAGGCTGGGGTCTGGTACCAGGACCAGGACCACACAAAAGGCTTCTGACAGCCTGTGATTTTGAGGTGTGGATCTACATGAATCTGAATTGAGCCCCTTCACTATTACATTTTGGATCAGTTACCATGGCAAGGTAATAATATGTTCCATAAGTCTTTTAATGAAGTTCTCTGTACAAGAAAATTGTAAGAGTACCTAACTCACAGGGATGTTAGGGGGTTAGGTAAGAAGCCCATGAGCAGAACTGAGCACAGTGCTTGGCTGTAGTACATTTTCAACAGCAGAGGCACTGGCTCTTGTCTGTTTTGCATCAGCACCACCAACATTACCATCACAACCACCATCATTCCCTATGGGTTAAGGTCTCTTGCTGTTTGTTGCTCCAGTTACACTGTGGGGTGAATATAACAGGAGTCCAGTGCCACAAGGAGCACAATTATTTGGATTTTTCTGAGCAGCTAATATCTCCCATTTGCACCAGGTCCTTACTCTCAGAGATAATGAATCAGGTCTCAGGAAGACTGGAGTTGGTATTCAAGGTGGGAGATACTGACCCTCAAATTCCAGGCAGAAAATTGGTCTCTTCCATACCCCTATAATTAAAAAAGGAGGACAAGTCTTTTTCAAATTTCTGAGTAAGGAAGCACAAATTTACCTGAAAAAGATCAATTATGAGAGTCTTCATAAAGAAAACTGGGTGTTGTCAAAGAGAAGCCTAACTGGAAATTCTCCAGAATGGTCACAGTGGGTGTAATCCTATGTATTTGGATCATCAGTGTTTACATTTCAGGGCATGGGCCTGAAATCTCTAGGTTATACATGAACACAATCTGAAAAGTCACTTCAGGAAAAGAGGAAAAATAACCTCTTATATATGTTGCACCATTTCACCAAATCCTAGAAAAATTAGTTGTCTCTACACATAAAAGCAATAGAGTTTCAATCACAGGCTTTGCTGAATTTTCCATGATAATCTGTTCTCCTTTTTAACTTTTATAAATAAGTGGCATGAAAAAATATTTTGAGGCAAACTTGAGTTGTCCTAGACTATGCCACACCAAGAATTTTCAGTGCTTTACCATTCCCACTATGGAGTAGACATCCTCGACCACATGTTTGAGGAAACAGAAGTGCCATGGCTGGCCTAGGAAAGGACTTCTTGGGAAGATCCAAGAACAAGGACCCATTTTGAATTCAGAGGAGTTGTACCTTCTCTTTCATTGAGAATCTGACTCCTGAGATTGCAACCAGCAATAGACACCCTTTACAACCCCACTGCCCAAGGGCTTCTTCCTGAATGCTGATATTCAGCAGAATTACCCATGAAATCATTCAGGTCAGTCTTCCTCACAGCATTCCCACCACAATGGAATGAATCAAGAGGACTCTGTCAGCCAGAGGCAAAGTGGTCCGTGCATACACACCAGGGAGGAGGAGGCACAATTATGCTTCAATGTCACAATTTGAATAACAAGTTGCCTTTCATCACCACTATTTTGTCTGCTTCAGAAAACAGGGGTGTAGGTAAAGCTTTTCCTGGGTATCTCATGCTTCAGTTTTTCACTGAATGGGAAACAACAATGACCTTAATAACTTAAACATTTCAAGTAATTTGATCCATTACAAGCATCAGCCAGAAAAGAAAGAAAAAAAAGTGTCAATAAGCTGAATAAAGGCTAGACACTTCAGTTCCTATGCAAAAAGGAAAGTGCAATCTGACCAAGGTCTGTCATACCACCTTCTAAATAAAATTTGTGCCAGTAGACAATCAGAAGAACAGGAGGTATCCATTGATTCCAAAGTAAAAGTCTCTTTGGGAATAACTCAGAGAATAGTGCATATATAGTATATATCTCTTCCTTTGCAAATTGTCAGATGCCACCACCCAAATTCTCATCAGTTAATCACCACCCGAAGAGAGGTGACTTTAATAAGCAATGAAAGAGCAGAAACTAGGTAGTGCCCCTCTCTAGGCCTCAGAATTCACAAATGGTAGGTAGTAAGTCCTGAAGGGTGCTCGGTGCTGAGCCCTGTCAGCCTCCCTGTGAGGTGCCCAAGCTGGCCAGGACTGATGTCTCAGAAGGTGGACAACCCTAGAGTCCTGGTCTGTGTCTTCTTTCACATCAGGATTCCAAGGAGATGTCCAGGTGACCACTGAGGAATCTTCTTGTCCCTTCATTTCTTGTTCACAGTAGAAACATCTGAGCAGCACTTCTATAATCTCCACATTCCTGAAGTTTATCTGGACAGCCCAGTTCAGTCTATTTTCCTTCTACACATAAGAGATCACCCACCACTAGAGCAGCTCACCATATTCCTGCATCCTGAAGGAGAACTCAGCTATAAGTCCTTGTAGATGCCTTCTATCAGATTGAGGAAGCAGTCCTATTATCATTTTTTAAAAAAATCATGAAAGTTGCTATTTTTCTGGATCAATTAATATAATCATGTGATTGAGTTTTCAATGGTAAGCTGAATTTATATTTTTAGGGTCTGCTCCTCTTAGCTTTGAAGTCTATTGGTGGGTGCTGTGGTTTAAATTTGTACCTGAGTTCTTGCATTGTAGACTCAGTCCCCAGAGTCATGTGTTGATGGTGTCTGGAGGTGGACCCTTTGGGAGGGGATTAGGATTAGATGAGGTTCTAAGGTCAAGAGTGAGACCCCCACAATGCATACGTGGAGGAAGAGGAAGAGGGACCTGAGCTGGGTCCCCCATAGTTGCTGTTTCCTGTCTCACAGGTGCTGCTCTCTGCCCTGTCCTGATGTGGGTAGAAGTCCCTTAGCAGACGCCAGCACTGCACTCTTGGACTTCTAGCCTCCGGACCATGAACTAAATAAATCTCTGTTCTTTACAAATTATTTAGTCTGTTGCATTCAATTACAGCAGCAGAAAATGGACTAAGACACTGCTTTTGGATTCAAATGCAAATCTTCCTTGGATCTCCAGGGTTCTGTGGATTCTGGTTTTACTAACCTTCCCCAATCATATTGATATAGGGGGAAGAGATGTAACTCCTGAACCTATGAGATATCCAAAACTTGAATTCATGTTCTCTAAAATCAAAGAATGAATTCTAGGAACAGTGGAGGTTAAGAGTAGGAAAAATTTATTGGGAGAAAGAAAGCTTCTGCCTAAGAGAGACAGAAGGGGGACAGCAAAGTGGGTTGCCTGCTCACCCCACTTTTCAAAGATGTTTTATACAGCAAAGCCATGTGGTGAGGTGGGAACAAAGTGGGACAAAACTATAAGACCCAATGGAAATTTATAAGGTGTGCATGAGGTGGGACAAAACCATGACCAATCAATAAGATTACAGGTACAGTCACTCAGGTAATAATGATTAAATGGGAATCAAATGAGAAGACAAGTCACATGGAAGGAATTTCCCATTTAGAATATCAATCACTGCTATCTATCTCTAGGGGAAGTAGTACTTCTTTTTATAATGTTAACCAGTGAATGTGCCTCAGTTGTTCTCCATGTTGGTTCCTTGCTGTGTTGGCTCCTGGAGGACTGGTGCCTTAAGGAAGGCCCTGTCTACCTGCCAACAAGATATCTAATTAACTTACCTATCTATAATAATATGATGAAATTCTTTAAAAATAAATCTCTCTATTCACATCTTGTTGGTTCTGTCTGGAGAATCCTGAGTAATACACCATTTGCACTGTTTTGCTATCCTAGTGAGCAAATTAATCCAGTTTTTTTTCAAGTGCCCTGATTAATGTGAGTCACTTGAATTTCTATCTTCTCAGGTCTTCCTCATATTTCCCCCATTATGCCTTGTGTTTTTAGTGGCAGAAGCATTACATATCTGTCCTCCCTCACTAGGAGAGCTCTCAGCCACCCTAATGGTCTCAGCACTGGACAGTGAGCTCCACAAGGACATAAAATCTGACTTTTCCCTTCTTTATCTCTGGCATCTAACACAGGCCTGGCCTAATAGCTGTATAACAAATATTTCTTGGATAATTAATGAGTTTTATTATTCATATAAAGGGTAATTTTTAAAAGTGATTTACCAAATGATTAATAATGCACCAGCAAATCATCAAACATTTATTGAACATGCATGATAGGCAAGGATACATATAAAGAACACCCTTTAAAATTATTACATAACCATCCCTAGCATGGCACCAGTGCCAGCTGACAGAGCATCTCTGGGTTCCCAAATTTGGGCATCTCTCCTGGGATGGGGCTGGCACACAGTGACCACCTGTGAGCTTTCTCTAGCCCAGTGTCTCTCTCCAGATAAGGACCACTTCAGTTGGAAGGTAAACAGGCCCTGGGTCTCCCCTGCCACTGCGGTATCCCAGAATTCCCACATCTGCAGCCCTCAGCCCATGCCAAGCTCTCCTCCATCTGGGCCTGCCTACCACTCCCTGCCATTTTCCCTCTGTCCTCCCTCTTGTTCTCCCTCTAAAAGCCGATTTGCATTTTGATGGAGATGAATAATTAGAAGCTTGCAGTGTGAATAATTTTAGGTAGATTAATTTCCATGCCAATCAGGGAAAATTAATTGGCATCACCATGTTTCATATTTTCCAGGAGGGGCTCCCAGCTGCCACCCCCACCTCTTCTCAGCCTCTGGCTCTTTTTCCTCAGCACTTTGGAGAAGATTCTTGTTAGTTTTATTGTTTGTTTGTTTGTTTGTTTTTTAATGGCCTCCACAGGCAACAATTCTACCCCTCCTTGCAGCTAAATGACCAATTTAACAAGCATGATAAAAACCTCTTTAGAGGCTCTCGTGGCTGAGTAAAATCCACCTGGTCCTTTACAACTCAATTTCTTCTTTAATTTTGCGTTACTGTGGAACACAAAGGCATTCAAAGATGTACATACAATATATATATATATATATATATATATATATATATATATATATATATATATATATAGCCTAATGAGTTACTATGAAATGAATACTAGAGAATATCTTTTCCCATCTTGTGGCTCACTCTTTCTCACTCTTTTTTTCTTTACTACTAGGGGTTGAACTCAGGGCCTTTGCACTGAACTAAATCCCCAGCCCTTTTTCTTTTTAAATTTTGATACAGGGTCTCACTAAGTTGCTAAATTGCCTAGGTGGGGCTCAAACATGTGATCCTCCTGCCTCAGCCTCCCAGAGTGCTGGGATTACAGGTGTGAGCCACCATCCTTAACTTCTGCTGTGGCTTGTGTCTAGAAGTCCCCTCAAAGCCTCATGCAGTGTTTTTCAGAGGAGGCTGAATCTGGGATGTGTGATGCTGGAATTAAGGGTGTGTGATTACTAAACCACTACAGAGAGTGATTGGTTTGGCGTTGCCCTAATCCCAGTGGTCTGGGTAAAATAAAAGGGGCAGAAAGACTCTGTTAAGGATCTTTTGTTGCTTTTGCTACTTTGTGTGTGCCATGTTGTTTCTCCTCTTCAAGGACTGTTTGCCATACCTGCCTTGGAGCCAGCCAATTATGGATTGAAACCTCTACAAACTGTAAGCCAAATAAACCTTTCCTCCTTTAAATTTGGGTGTTGGATATTTTGTCTCAGCAATGAGAGAAAAGTAACTAACATGACTCCTTTCTCACATTTAATGTTATTTTTTGATAAAATAAAATTTTAATTTCAGTACAAAGACATCAACCAGCTCCTTTATACCCTGATTAAAAAGTTATAAAATTAAGTGTATATATCATATTTTATGAGAAAACTGTAGTCCAATTTCATTTGCTTTTCCAAAATGGAAAAGGACACTACCACAGTTTGGATCTTGAATGTTGCTGCCCAAAGAACTATGTTTTAAGGTCTGGTACCCAGTGTGTGGTGCTCCTGGGAGGTGTTATAATTTTTAGGAGGTGAGACCTTGTAGGCACAGGTTAGGTCACTGGGGGCATGCCCTTGACAGTGATATTGGACAGTGGGCCATCTTCTTCTTCCACCTTCTGTGACACAGCCAGAGAGCTCCCTCCATCACACATTCCTTGCCATGACACACTGCCTCACCACTGGCCCAAAGGCCACAGGGCCCAGTGACCACTGACTATAACCTCCCAAACTGTGAGCCAAAATAAACATTTCTTTTTGATAGGGCTGATTATCCTAGGTATTTTGTTATAGTTTTGGAAAGCTGACTCACACATACACACTCATATATGCTCAGTGAGAACTATTTAAAAATAAGCTGCAGGTATTGTGACACTTTTTAGTCTTGTTTCAGACAAGTGATAAGAATGCCATCATTGCACCTAAGAAAATTAACAAATCTCTAATATTTGCAGTATCTGGTACTAATTGAAATTCTCCAAATTTTTTTTTTTGGTACCAGGGATCGAACTCAGAACCTTGTGCTTGTGAGGCAGGTGCCAGAACCACTGAGCTAAATCCCCGGCCCTCCAAATGTTTTAATATATGTAAGAAGATTAATTTGCTTCTTAAATTTCACGTAAATGGAATATGTTGTATATACTCTTTTGTGTTTGCTCTCACTCATCAGTGTATCTGAGTGATGCATCCATGCTGCAGTGTGTGTCTGTAGTCATTTCTGTTCATTCAGAGTGTCCATTGCATGAATATGCCATAAACTACTTATCCAGTCTATTATGGATAGATAATTGCATTGTCTCCCACTTGTGAGTAAAGTTTTTACAAAGGTCCTTTTACATTGCTGTTGGGGAATAAAATCAGGAGTGGAATTTCTGGGTCATAGGGAAAAATTATTGTCTTAATTTATATTCCTTCTAGCAATAAATAAGAGCTTTGGTTATACAACATTACGGTCAATGTTTGGTGTTGTCATTTTCTTTGATTTTACTTTTATTATAAGTCTAGTAAAATGTTGTGATGATTTTAATTTACAGTTTTCTGGAGAGTAGTGATATTGGCCACTTTTCATATATTTATTGGATGTTTGGATATCTTTTTAAAACAAAGCATAAGTTTTTTGCTTATGTTCCTGAGGGATTGACTGCTTTTCAAAATAATCAATTTGTAGGAGTTCTTTCTATCTTCTGGACAGAAGTTCTATGCTGAATTTAGTTTCCTTTGTTAAGATGGTTTTATCCCCCCCCCCCAACTTCTAACTGCCACTTTTGAGTTACTCACCATTGTGTTCTCTTGTGTAGGTATGTGTGGTGTGCATAAATAAAACTTTTTCTCACCTGCTAATTTGTATTTTATCAGTTTAACTTGCATAATAAAATTGAGTGGAGGGAGAGGTTTTCCTTCTCTACAAAGCTTAATGAGGTAGTAGAGTGGGACTAGCCTTCCCCTGCATCTGGGATCAGAGTGGTGGAAGAAAGCAATGGAAAATGGGGCTACTTGGTGCTCTGTTTTCCCCTCTTCCCTGATGTTGGCAGGCTCAGCTGAGCTTCTGACTCCACTATGCAGCAGTAAAGTAGTATGACTCAGCTCCTCTTCTTTGCCTTCTTTGGCAGCAGTGGGGCTGTCCAGGGGGCTGTTCTTACATTGTTAATGGAAGCAGTGAGGCTGTACAACTTTGAGTGGCAGCAAGGTGTCAGTGAACATGGAGGAAGGAGCTAAAATTCAACCTCACCCTCCTGCAAGGAGGCAGTATGAGTTGCTGGTCCACTCCACAGGGTGCTGTCAGTGAGGCCAGAGGAGAGCTGAACACACACCATTTTTTGTACTACTCCAATGGGGCTACTTGCATAAAAAGAAAACTTAAACAGAATTTGTAATGTCCCTTACGCTCACATGACAACTGAAAAATCACTCATATCAAGAAACGAGAAAATCCTAAAAAGCAGTTGGCAGATCATAACATTGAGAAGAATCAGGTGTTGGCTTATCTGACATGAATTGCAGGGTGGTGATCAAAAAGTGCTTCAACAAACAATCATGAATTCTCTGGAAATAAATGAAAAAGGAGAAAATTTCAGCAAAGAAAAAGTTATTTAAAAAGGTCAAGTGGAAATTATAAAACTGAAAAATACAATAACTAAAGAAAACTAAAACCAAAACAAGACAAAAATTCTAAACACAAAACCAAAACCCAGTGGATGGCTTCAATGTTGGAGTAACTGTAGAGGTGGCCAGAGGATAGAATCAAAAAACATGAGGAAATAGAAGGTTTGAACAATACCATAAACCAACCAGATCTGGCTCATACCTATAGAACTCTCATCCCAATAGGAGACTTCTTTTCCCTTTCCTTTTCATTTTATCCCTTTCCTCCCTCCCTCCCTCTCTCTCTCTCTCTCTCTCCCTTCCTCCCTCCCTCCCTCCATCTCTCTATGTCTCTTTCTCTCATACGAATGGCTCATTTGTCAAGATAGACTCTATCCCAGGTCATAAACATTCTTCAACAAATTTAAAATCATACAGACTATGCTTTCTGACCATAATGGAATCAAACTATCTAGGTAGGTAGCTACACCAAAAAGACAACAGAAAAATCTCTAAACTCTTGGAAATTAAAATCATTCTTTTAAATAACATATAACTGAAAGAATAAGTCTCAAAGAAATTAAAAATATTAAAAACTGAATTTTAAATGAAAAAGGGACATATCAAAATATGTGGAACACAGTTAAGGGAAAGCTGAGGAGAACTTGTAGCACTAAATGCTTACATAAGAAAAGAGGAAACTCTCAAATCAGTCATCTAAGTAGCTAAACTAGAAAAAAGAGAAAAATAAATATAAACTATGCTGAAGAAATAATAAAGATGAGGGTAGAAAAAAACCCAAGAAATCAACAGAGAAAATCAATGAAACAAAAAGCTCATTCTTTGGAAAATACTAATGAAATTGACAAGGGTCTAGCAAGACTGTCAAAGATAAAAAGAAAACCCAAATCACCAATATCAGAAGTGACATGGAAAGTCATTGCAGAGTGTGGTCTGCTCAGTGTCCAGCCAGAGGAAACACTCTGCTCTACAAGGGTTCAGGTGACAAGAGGTCAGGCTTGCCCAGGTCACCTCCAAACTAAGACCAACCAGGTCCTAGAAAGCAGCCTCTCAGGGAGCAAGAGCCATCACTCCACAGTCCAGGGACTGTGCGAAGTATGTGGATCAGGAGAGGTCAATTTTGGAGAACATTTTTTTTGGGGGGTACTGGGGATCAAACTCGGGACCTTGTGCTTGTGAAGCAGGCGGTGGAACCTTCATCAGCTCAAAGTCTCAAAATTTCAACAAATAAACTATCAAAATAATGTATGGGTGAGGCTCCTGGGTATAATCCACGAAGTGCACATTCTGGGCACATTTCCTCTCCATCTGTGACCTGTGGTGCTAGAGACAGGCATGGGTTTCTTAATCTCTATTGCACAACTGTGGGGCAGGTATAGGATTATATTTATTTGTATTGGTTTTCAAAAAGGGACATCATAGACAGTAAAAAATTGTCCCCACCCAAAGCAGTTTTGAAATGCAGGCAGTACATCCTAACCAGAGATCTTTGATTCTGCTTTGAAGCCTGGGAATACTCTGTGGCTATTGGATCCATCCTGAGTCATTTGCCCTCTGAAAAGGAACATGTGCTTGCTGCTTGTGTTATTTCCATAAAGTGGGAGCCACAGCTCCATCTCAAGATAATCTCTTCCTGGTGTCTGACTTCTGAAATGCCTGAGCAGCAAACCTAAAGGCTAGAAATCTCCCTTGAGCCCCAGAGTTAAGAGGATCTAAATCCACATTCTCAATGCCCTGGGCTGTATGCATCAGAACTCTGGCTTTAAAAATATCTTTCCAAGGTTCACAAACACAACCTGTCCTCCAAGCCACACTTTTGACATCTGTTCATGATGTTTAGCATCTTTTGCCAATTGAAGATGAGACTTTTCAAAATCATCCAGTCCTACCTGGTTCCTTTTGTTTATTAGTTCTCTCTGTCTCTCTCTCATCTCTCTGTCTGTCTCTGTCATCTCTCTCTCTCTCTCTCTCTCTCTCTCTCAGCAAGAATAAGCAAGGAAATACTGTCAGCACCTTGAGTCTCTAGCATGTAAGCAAGTGTATTACTTATAAGGGCAGTCATCCCTTGGAATCTGTGGGAGATGGGATCAAGGATCCCCTGCAGATACAAAATCTAAGAATGCACAAGTTCCTTATATAAAATGGCATGGCATTTGCATATAACCTACACACATCATCTCATGTGTTATCTCTAGATTACTTATAGTACCTAGTACAATGCAAATGATATGTAAATAGTTGTTATGCTGCATTGTTTAATGAATAATTTCAAAGGAAAAAAAGCCTGCTCATGTTCAGGACATCACACATTTTCTTTGAGTATTTTCTATCCACAATTGGTTGAATCCATGGATGTGGAAATTATGGACCCTGAGGGTGGTCTGCACAGCTTTTAATATAACTGCACGACATAACTTTGTTAAGATTTCTTTTACTACTTAACAAGGATAGTCCTTCTTCCAACTTCCAATAACATGCTCCTCACCAAAAGTGTTCTTATATCTTAGGTTTCTATAAAGAGTCTGTTCACAGAGATTAAGATTTTCTATAAGGCAATTTAGGATTTTTCTGTTATGCTCCTAACCACCTTCTGGGTCCTCACCAACTTCATCTTTAATGCACATATTTCTACCTGTTTTTTTGATGCAATCAGTATTTTTTCATATCTGTTTCCTTGAAAAAGTTTCAATCTTTACCAGCTTTCCAGTTCCAAAGCCACTTAAATGACTTATTTAAACTTTTTATTTTGGGAACATTGAAGATTCACATGTAAGGAATACAAAGAGACTCCTTGTTCCCAATACTCAGTTTTTCCTGATGATTACATCTTACACGATATCACATCTGGTGTTGACATGAACAGCGAAGATGCAGAGCAGTTCCCTCCCCAAAAGAATCCTTCCCGGAAGAGCCACTCAACTTGTTGAGTGCTCCTAGTTCATTCCTTTTTGCTATTGATTTTGCTCCTGTTATGATGTATTACAGTTTGTTTTATCATTCACCCACTGAACTGTTTCTAGTTTTTGGCTGATAAGGCTGCTATGAATATTCGTGCATGGTTGTTGATGTTGTCACTGTTTAATTTTAGCCATTCTGACCCATGTGCAGTGATATCTCATTGCAGTTACAATCTGCACTGGTTCATGCAAGTTGGACATCTTTTCCTCTTTACACATACTTGTTTGCCACTTATATGCACTTGGTGAGAAGTCTGTACATGATCTTTCTCTGTATTCCAATTGGATTGTTTGTATGTTTTTGGTTGAGTTTAAAAGAAAATTCTTTATATATTCTATATACTAATCCTTGGGCATGTGGCCTGCAAACATTTCTCTCACATTTTTATTCTAGCAGAATCTTTCACAGAAAAAAAATTTTAAATTGCAATAAAATTCAATTTATCAGTTTTTCCTTCTTGATACTTTTGGTATCAGGTCTAAGAGACAGAATGCTGGTAACCAAGGGTTATACCTTTTATACTACAATGAAGTGAGAATGCTGGGGCAGATGGCCCTTTCTGGTGTCTCAGGTGCACAGATAAAGAGGAAATGTACCCAGCACTTTTGCTTCATGGACTACACTGGGAGCCTTGTCAGACAGGGTTTAGACACTTTATATGATGAGATTTATTTTGAACTTTAAATTGACACTGTCATGTGTTGAGGCCCTTGCCTATCTTGTGAAAAGGTGAATTTCTTCTTATATTTGTGGGATATACACATCAGGGAGCCAGAGAATGAACTGTGCTAGGCAGAACTAAAAAATGTTCCCCAAGATTAGCCTGTTGGCATGCTTCACATGGGTTCTGGGGTGTGAAGATGATGGATCTAACTCCTGTGATCAGGTTGTGTTTAGCCTTAGATTGGAAGATAAGCAGATGGCCTTGGCTTTGTCACACAAGCTCTTTAGAAGCAGAGCGTCTCCTCTGGCCATTTACAGTACAGGAGGCAAAGAGTCAGACATGAGGGGAATTCGATGTGGGTTTTTTTTCTTCCAGACCCTGGAGGCAGCATGTTTATTTTGTCACAATTAAATATGATGTAATTTGTATGTTATCTGATTTAGGAAGTTTCATTTCATTCTAAGTTTGATGAGAATTTTATTACTGACAAGTCTTAAAATTCATCACATGCATCTTCCTGGCATCTCTTGAAATAATTCTATTTTTCACTTTATTCTGTTAATGTGGTGAATTGATTTTTGAATGTTCAACAGTCTTGCATTGTTATATATTACCCTTTTTGTGTATCCCTGAATTTATTTTGCTTGTGCTTTGGAACCTTTTGCATAGTGTCCAGAAATTCCAATAAGTTTTTTTCTAATTTCTAATTAAACTTATACTGACTTTATAAAATGACTATGGCAGTGTTTTCCATTTTTATATCTCCATAAAGCTGTGTATAATGTTGTCTTTATTTCTTTTCTGAATGTTTGTTATCGTTCTCTGGGGTAGATTTCTTGACTTGGAGCTTGCTTTGTGAAAATATTTTTGTTTCCAGATGCTTCTTTAATATATAGTTTTAACTTTTAGATTCATTGTAGAATTATTCAGATTTTAATTTTTGTGTCTGTTTTGTTTTTCCAAAACTTGTTCAATTTGTACAGCCCACTTGTGAAAGAATAAAGGGACATAAAGACATCGGCTTTGAAGCTGTCCCTACTGCTGGGTCTTATGGTAGCATCCAGTCTAGGGTTTAAAACAGACACCCAACAGTTTGGTTCCCACATTCTTGGTAGAATTTCTCTGTTTTGCTTTAGATAAATCTTGATGAGGAACCCTTATAAACTTAAAATTTATGATCCCTTATAAATTTTGTTTTCCTCCGAATCAGAAAGGATACTACTCTCACTGTTAGCTCCTCATTCATAAGAGATCTTGATACCAAAGGTCTCCAACCAGCCAGGTGTGGTGGTGCACACCTGTAATCCCAGCACTGGAGAGGCAGGGGGATCCATGTGAGTTTGAGGCCACCCTGGGCTACCTGTGAGTTCAAGGCCAGCCTGAACTACATAGTGAGACTCTGTTTCAAAAAGTGAAAAAAAAAAACCAAAATAAAATTAGGAATTTCTTGGCTGTGGATGAGTGGTTCTTGGCTTCCTTGAGGAACCTGCCACCCAGGGCACAGGGTGCCAGTATTTGCTTTTCTATGGCAAGGGAACAAAGAAGGGAAAAAATGGCAAAAAGCCACTCTTGGCTGCTTCACAGATCCTGCCTTGCTAGACCAGCAAAGGGACCCTCTTCAGATTGCTTTGCTGATTCTTGACATCTCAGGTGCACCAGACAAGGGCATATTTAGAAAAGGAGCTGTGCAATGATAGAAGAGAAGGTGGTTAGAGGGGACCCTGTCAAAACAGAGCTGGCTGGGCTTGGAGGCTAATGAAGAAGGCTTCTGCTCTCTGTGGGCCACTGGAACTTTCAGGGTCTTTACAGATAACAGATAACAGGGACTTTACAGATAACAGCCCCACTCTGATGAGCCAGGTGGAGAGACTGCTGCCTAGCGAGGAGAGCTGGCATGATCTGTCCTTGTTCTGAGAGAGTGAAGATGGGGCTACGACCAGCAGTGCAGACTCTGACAACCAAGGCTGATTGTGTCCTCCTCCACAGGCCCTTCTCTTGTTTCTCCATTTACAGTTCTTCCCATGTTTCCTAATCCCCCTGAATCTTTAGCCCTAGGAAGCAACCACCCTATTTCTCTTCATAGCAGGCTGTCTGAGGCACTCCCCGCCAGGGATAGAGTCTGAGAGGTCACTGGACCATGCCTTACTAGTGACGGGGGTCTCCATATTTGGAAAATCTGGGCAATTTTCTTCTCTCTCACCCTATGCAGTGTCTTTGTGGGGTAAGAACTAGGTGCAGGACAGACATTCTGCACCAAATGGCTGGTTATGTAAGTGGATATATCAATTGTACGAGTGGATCTTCTTGGTGCTAAATTACCTACTTAACTTTCTTCAAGCATTCAAATGGTATGGGTCTAAGGTTTGCTCTTATAAAGAAAGGAGGAGATTTTAGAACACCTGAATGTTATGTAACCAGTGCTTACTGAGAGCCTACCTCTGTGAGTGCAGGGACTCTTTAGTGAACAACCAAACAGTGTTGTCCTACCCTCATGGAGCTTATATTCCAGGGGGAGAAGTCCAGTCATTAAAAAGCCAAATAAATGAACAGAATATTATAGATGGTGATAAGTCTCCTCAAAAAAGGTGTAAAGTGATCAATAGAGTAGAACTCAGGGTGTGGGAGGGGCCTAGGTCAAGCAGGGTGACCAGGGGAGGCCTGCCTGAGGGGCTCTGTGTCATCTGAGCCTGCAAGATGGGGAAGAGCTTGGAGCAGAGCTTTCTTGGTGGAGAGAACTGCAAATCCAAAGTCCCACTATAGCAAGGAACTTGGGTTGTTACAAAAATCTCACAGAATCTGAGCAATGTGGCCAGAGAACCATGAGCAGGAGGGAACAAAGTACACGACAAGATTTATGCAAGGGCAGGTACCAGATCTTACAGAGTCTTGTGGGCTCTGTTAAGGGAACTGGATTTCATTCTAAGGGTGCATTAGTTAGGGTTCTCCAGAGAAGCAGAACCAATAGAACATACATGAAAGGATTTATTAGATTGGCTCACATGATTACAGGATAGATAGTCCCACAATAGTCATCTTCAGGCTGGAGAGTCAGAGAGACTGGTAGCTGCTCAATCCAAGAGGTTGGAGCCCTCAGAACAAGAGAAAGGAGCCAGTCTTAGGTCATAGGCCAGAAAGCCCCTGGAGAGCTGTTGGTGCAAATCTGTATTCAAAGGCTGCAGAGTCTGGATTCTGATTTCCACAGGTGACAGCAGCAGCATGAATCCACCTTTTCAGGAAGGGTTGGGTGTGTACCCAGGAGGCTCCTCTTCTGCTGTCTTGTACCATCTGGGCCTCCAGCCCATTGGATGGTGCTACCTGTGCTCAGGGTACCTCTTCCCTACTTAGTTTACTGACCTATGCACCAGTCTTCTCTGGAAATGTCTCATAGACACAGCTAAAAAGAGTTTACCAATTCTCTGTGCTCCTCTCTGTCTAGCCAAGTTGACAACCAGGATTAACATTCACAAAGCAATAGAAAGATTTCAATTAGACAGTTGAAATAATTCAACTGATGTTTTCTAAAAGTTGTGGCTAATAGAGCCAAGACTATGTGGCAGGGGTTGCTAGTTTTCCCCCAATACTTTTCTCTCCTTACACAGTAAAGGAATTTTTAACTGTCACAACAAGATGGCAATCTCAGCTTCACTGTGGGAGGGAATGTGAATGGAGATAGCACATGGTCATGCCCTTTAAGGAGGGTACAGGTTCTGGTCACGCCTTTAAAGGAAGGCGTGCCCTTCCCCTCAACCTGTTCCTGTGGCTGTCTGGAGGGGGCATGAGGGCAGGGGCTGCACTTGCAATAGAAGCCACATGTGGAGAGTGGCAAAGCCGAGTACATGGAAACTGGGCCACTGATGAGGTGGCGCTTCCTCATCAGCCCTAAGCCCCCTTCTTGGATGCTTTCATGAGTGAGAAATTATTTTATTTTTATGTTGCTTAATCCTTACTAATTTTGGTCTCTATTATAGTGAACACAGCACTGTCGTAACAAATGTGCCAGCTTACAGTGGGCCAGGGCCCAGGATGCAGTTAGAGGCTGAGGGACTTTGTCTCTCCCAGACATCTAGGTGAGACGCTCAGGAACTACTGTAATTTTCACCTCAGTGGTCCCTGTCAGAGCTAACCCATGAGCACACAGCCTGGGATTGGGCAGCCACACACATTTTGTGAAATAATTAATGCATCATGACCATTCCCATTTCTGTTGTAACCTGTCTGTTGACTCTCCAATTGGTGGATATCTATAAAAAGCTTATATTTTCCCCCATAAGGGCTTTGTTTTTGCTCCAGAGAGTCCCCCCTTCCTTTCCCTTAAGGATATCTTAGGCAACTTCCATTACTGTGGAATCTGGTACCTTCTGTTGCTACAAGTTCTCTGACTTAAAATCTCACTCTCATGTGAATGAAATATCATTTCCTCTCTCCAAAGTGGTATCTCAGTCAGGGCTGTGAAGAGTGGTGCACTTTTAAAATTTGTTTAAACCAAACTGGCTGGTATTGTATTTCCCTCTCGAATGGCTCACAGTGTATTAAAAGGCACAGATACCCACTGTTTGCAGCCACCAATATTCTGGTTCTCTATGGGGTCCATGGGAATCCTGGGCTCTCTGGAGGACCCAGCAGGGTCTTCTTCCCTTTCAGTGCCCTGACACTGCAGGCCTGGATTTGGCTTGGCCCCTCATCCTGGCTCAACCCCCTGCAGCAGTGGGTCATCCTGTGGTCTCCTGCTTTTGGGGATGTCTGCGTTGGCAGGGCCAGGTGGGGAGGGCCCAGTGAATGGATTCAGTGCAGCTCACTTCAGTCAGGTGGAAACACAGACTTTTGCTGTGCATGGGACCTATTAGTGCACAGGTGCTCCATGGGGATGAAATGCAGGCCCTTCTTTGTTTCAGGCTATCTCAGTGATCTGCTTCCCTACCCCCAATGACAGATTTGAGGTGGGCAGAGAGAGGAGGGGTGACCCATCACCTCCTCAGTTCTTTGTTTACATAGTTGTCTCAGTTACTTTGTTGTTGTTGAGACAAAATACCTGAGGCCCACAAGTTAAAGGTGGGAAGGCTTATTTTAGCTCAACTTGTAAAGTCCATGGTCAGCTGACTTGAAGGCAGAGTGGCATAGCAGAGGGGCATGAGAGAGGAGAAAGAGCTCATAGCATGGCAGGCTAGAAGCAAGGTGGATGTCAAGGGAGTAGGAAGGATATATACTTCCAGGCCACACCCCCAGCAACCCACCTCTTCCTGCCAGGCTTCACCTCCCAACATCACATCAGCTATAAACTCATCAGTGGACTAATCCAGAATCACACCCATGATCCTGTCACCTCCCAAAAGCCCACCTATGAGTGTATGAAGCTTCGGGGGACATCTAGATACAAGCCTTAGCAATAGGTATGGGTCTCATGGTAGTTGATCAAGGCAGGTTCTGTTCTGCCAGCTCTTGCTGATCTCTCAGGCAGTGCCCTCCACCAATTCGGTGGTTCTGTTTAGAATAAGAAGAACTTGGTGAGTTTCTCTGTCTTCAGCTTTGAGTCTGGCTGCCAATCCTGTAGCAGGAGGGAAAGTCTTTATCCGATGTGCTGCCATCACGCTAGTTAACGTCAGAGTCATTAACAACACCGGCTGCATAAGTAGGATCAAGAATGTGGCCACCTCACCAAAGTGCCATCCTGCTGTGACCATAGCCCTGTAGCTGCTGGCCACCTTGATAAGTATCACGGGTCTGACACCATCACCCTCTTCAACATCACGGAGCTCACCACCTGTAGCAGTTAGGGAGTACTAGTCACCCTGTCAAAAGGACCACAAAATGTCCAAATGAAAAAGAGTATTTCTCACTTATATAATTGTCTAAAACAGATGTTCTTAGTTGGCAGGAGACTTTGGGCCACACAATGATTTAGAATTTAATCTCAATTGTATCCTAGGGCCTCACTGTTGTTTGCATCTGGTCAAATGAAGGGGAAAGAGGGAGTGGATGGAGGCATATGCTTTGTAATCCTAGTGATCTGGGAGGCTGAGAAGGAGGATCACAAGTTTGAGCCCCGCCAGAGCAACTTAGTGAGATCTTGTCTAAATAAATAAATAAATGAAAAAAGTTTAAAAAGCTATGGACTGTGGCCTGCTGGGTACTACCTGGGCTCAGGAACACTGGGCTCAGAGGGTCCAGAAGATCTCCAAAGGTCCTGGGGGGATACACAAATACAAGAATACCAGAACATCTCACCAGAATGAACTAAAGTGACCCTCAACTAACTGGGGACTCTCCTTACACTAGCCACTCAGGCTAAATAGAGGAGCTGGAAGGAAACAGGAGGAAGAGCAGGTGTGAGGAAGCAGACTTGTTTTGGATGCCAGCAGGGCTCTGCTTGCTGGGGCCCTGCCTCCCATAGCCAGGTCCTGGGCCACCTTCTCAACCTGCTTTCCAGTGTATTAGCCAGTGAGGTTGGTGCTCTGGGAGCATTATCCATAAGAATCCTGTAAAGCAAAGCTTTCTGTGAGGTCAAGGCAGAAAGGGGCCTGGGGCTCTGGGTATTGCATTTTCAGTCCTAACTCTTTCACTTTGTTTGGGGGAGGGGAGGGCTAGGGGCCTCATACATGCTAACCAAGCACTCTACCACTGAGCTGTACCCCTAGAATCTCTTCCATTAACAGTGCTCTTTCCAGGCTGGCTGACTTCACCATGGAGGCCTCTGAGGTGTCTCTGCCCTCTGCCATGCTGGCTCCTACTCTCCACTGTCCCTTTCTCACCTTTCCAGTGCTTTCTTCTTGCTTCTGGGCCATGAGATGGGATGCCGAGGAGGGTCCCTACACCCTCCCAGAGCCAGGCCCACTTTGTGGAATGAGTCATGTGACTGTAGAGAAGTCCCTAATCCTCCCTGTCCTCAGCCTTTCTATCAATGGAAGGAGAGGGCCCTGGACATTTCCTGCATCCACCTTGTCAGTTCTTGATGAGAGCCACACTTCTGCATAGAGAACTCCCACCATGCCTCACTGTGTTGAGGTTCAAGGGTAAATGGACTCCAGGAAATCATCCAGTTAAAACTGTGCTTGATCATCTTTGAGGTTTGCAGTCTGCTCTTCTGTGGTTTCCAAGATGTAAAGGCTGGAGGTTGAGTGGGTGAAGGCTGAGATCAGAAAACAGGTGCGTCCATGTCTTAGGTCTGTGCAGATATTTGCCCCTTATCCTCAATCACCCCACCATACCTCAGTGTGTGGGCTGGCTGGGGATTTTGGCTCTTTGTGGCCAGAGCCTTGTTGGCTGTGCTGATGGTGGTGTCTGGGTCATTCTAGAGCTGCCGCTGCCTCCTCCCCTGCAGTGAGGACTGGGCACTCCCTCGCTGAACCTCCTTTTACCTGGTGGAAATTCCAGCAGGCTGGATGTCTGGTCTGTCTACTCTCTCCTCCTTCTGTGTTCTGGCTTAAAGTGACTGAGGACTAAGACTTGAACCAGGGAAGTCACAGTGCCTGTGTCACTAGGGGCTTCCTGTGAAGAGCTTGGATGGTTCCTGCTCCCCAGAGGACCATGTCCTCATCTTCCAGTGGGCACCAGGCATGGGTCAGGGCCAAGGCTGCCCTGTGCCCCTGCAGCCTCTGCATCTTGGCTGAGACATTGTCCTGCTGGAAGGCTGAGAACAAGGAGCAGCTGGCCAGAGAGGCCACCTTTCCTCTTTTTCCATGCAGTCTCCTGGAAGCACTGCCAGGGGCATTATCCCCACTGCTGTCATGAGTGGGGGTGGGTGGGAGAGCTGCGTGGCCTTGGCTGTAATGGCAGCCTGGGCTGGTGCAGGCAGGTGCTTACCTGGGTGGCAGTTTTCACCCTACCTCTCGAGGCCAGAGCCACTGGAGTTTTGGTCTAGGGAGGGAGGAGAAAGCTGGAAGATCAGGAGCAGAGGGAGCTACAGAGGTGGGCTTCTCGGGGTAGGCAGAGCAGCTGTGAGGGCATGAAGTTTGGACTCACATGTCCCTGATGATGCTGATTCCTAGCTGATCACTTTTACAACAGTGTCCCCTTTTGAGCTTCAGTCTCTTTATCAGTGAAGCAAGGAGACAATAACGTCTACCTTATAGAGTTGTTATGGACTTCAAGTAACTGTAAAGCCTCAACACATGATAACTATCCTTCAAATGTGGGTCACTATTAACCCGATGGGAAAATCAGAGGGTTAGGAGTGAGGCTTCTTGGTCTCAGGTTGGCCTTTGGTTAGTTTGCAGGATTGAGTAAACATGTTTTGTAGTCAGCAGAGGGGGAAAGAGTACTTTTAAAAATTCCATAAAGAAACAAAAGCAAAGTGGACACTGCACTCATGTTCACAGCAGCCAAAGGTGGGAACGACACAAGTATCCATGGAGAGAGGCACAGACACACAGAGTGTGGTCCACTCATGCAGCTACCAGAAGAGAGGGAATTCTGACTCATGCTACGAGGGGACCAGCCTTGAGAACTGAGATGCTCAGCGAGATGTGCCAGTCTTGAAAGGACTGATGTAGTGTCATTCTGCTCATATCAGGTACTTACAGCAGTCAAATTTACACAGATATGGAGTAGAAAGATGGTTGCCAGTGGCTGGTGGCAGGGGAAAAGGGCTGTGTTACTGCTTAATGGGGACACAGTTTCACTTTAGGAAGATGAAAAGGTTCTGGAGACAGATGGCTGTGGCAGTTGCATGGCAGTGCAGATCTATTGAATGAACTGTACACTTAAACGTGTTTGAAATGGTACATATATGTTATGTATATATATATTTTTTTCCCCATTAACTTTATTGGTACATTTTAGGTATAAAATACAGTTACATTCATCATTGGGATCTTGTACCATTACATGAGTCTCT
>NW_004624732.1:13435078-13453829 GCF_000247695.1 Heterocephalus glaber | reverse complement strand
TCAGTAAAGTTTCCTGAGAAAGCTATTCCCTCATAATAAGGGGGCTTAATGTCACAGCATAGCCAACAAGGCTGGGTAAGGTCAGGTCTGGATGTATTTAGGGCTTTAAAAGTTCTGACCATAAGCTCCCAGAGAGGGTCATCTGGGTTCTGGTCCTGCTCTGGGTCCTCAACAATTTTAGTAACACTTCGAGAGGGAAACTGAGGGGTGGTTTCTTTTGGCGGGGCTGGTTGGCCTGAATAGAATCAGAGGCGCTAAAGCTTGGTTAGGCCCTACAGGATGGGAGACTAATGGTGTTCCTATCAATTGGACAGTGAACAGAAGTCCCGGATGGTGGCCAAGAGTAACCCAAAGCCAGAGGCCCCAGGTTTTGCCTGCCTCCCACCCTTGGGTTTTTTGTCCCTTTGTCATAAACTGTAATTTAAGCTTTGATGACCCAAGGGGGCGGGTCAGAGTAATAAGGTCGCCCCCTTTGACTGACCAGCCTCCAGATGTACTAGTCTCACATCCCCAGGTTGCACAAAAATGTCTCTGGGCCTCCACATTTGGAGGTTCTCTTACCTCCAGGACATGCATAAAATATTCTCCAATGGCAATCAGGATATGAATCCTGTTTGGTCCGCTGGGTATTTGACCAAGATCCCTCTGCTAACTGGCAAAGATCAAACTCCAGGTCTGGGAACCATGTAGTCCTTGGTGCTACTGAGAAAGCCAAGGGCAGTTGGAGTCCTGTCTCTGGGTTATAAATGGTCCCTGTCCAATTGAAAGGGGCATGGGGGTTTATTCCCCTTCCTTGTGTGCAGCAGGAGGCAATCAGCATCCAGATCATGTACGTTTGAACTTGAGTTCTAAGGGGTTGTCTTCGTTTCTGGGCACCTGCCATGTTGGGATGAAGTCTTCTTGAACCGCGTAGGGATCCACTGGCCGGACATGGGTGTAGTGCACCCAGGTGGCTACCCCATCAACCTTGAGAGCGGTGGGGCTCGGGAGGCAGTCCAGACTCGTACAGGGCTCTCAGTTTGGGCCAAATGTCCTTGTGGATCAGCTGAATACCTCTTAAAGAAAACAATAGCTTTTGATCATCAAATTCAGCAAGTATTTTAGACTGGAGTTAAGGATAATGGGAGGGGGTACCCCAGACATAATTTCAAAGGGAGTCAGTCCCATTTTATAGGGTGAATTGCACACCCTATAGAGGGCAAAGGGAAGGAGAGCCACCCAGCCACCGCCAGTCTCTAAGGCTAATTTAGTTAAGGTCTCTTTTAGGGTCCTGTTCGTTCTCTCTACCTGTTCTGAACTCTGGGGTCTGTATGCATAATGTAATCCCCAATCTGCCCCAGTACCTGTGCTAAGCTTCAACTCACCTTGAAAATGAAGGCGGGTCCATTGCCTGTCGCTAGCATTACTGGGAAACCATACCTTGGTAGGATGTCTTCTAAAAGCTTTTTGGCCACAGTCTGTGCCGTTTCGTGCTTGGTGGGGAGAGCTTTTGTCCATCCTGAAAAAGTGTCTACAAAAACTAGCAGATACTTGTAATCATATCTCCCAGGTTTTACCTCAGTAAAGTCCAACTCCCAGTATGCTCTAGGTCGGTTTCCTCTCAGCTTATTGCCTGGGTTGGCTTTATTGTGGGTAGCATTTTTCAATTGGCAGGCTTTGCAGGTGGCAACGATATGCTCAATTTTGGAGTTGGCATCTTGAATCTTAATCTCAGCATGTCTCAGGAGGTCCTGCATCTTGCGGACACCCATGTGGGTGGATTGGTGCATTTTGGAAAGAACCTGTTCTCCCAAGTCCTCAGGCAGAATGATTTTACAGTCAGATGATTTCCACCATCCTTTGAGACATTGGGTCATGGGCAGTTGTTTTATCCAATTTAAGTCTGCCTCAGTGTACTGAGGTTTTTCTGGCTGAGCAGTGCCCCCCAGATAGGGTAGTTGAGTGGTCAGCGTCAGATCAGCCTCTAGGGCTATTTTTTGAGCTGTCTGGTCAACCAAATTATTTCCTTGGGCAATTGGAGTATCATTCTTTTGGTGCCCGGGACAGTGGATAATAGCCAGTTTCTTTGGTAGCCACAGGGCTGCCAGTAGGGTGAGAATTTCCTCTTTGTTTTTAATAGTCTTTCCTTCAGCCGTTAACAGTCCTCTTTCCCTGTATATGGCCCCATGTATGTGAGTGGTGGCAAAAGCATACCTGCTGTCTGTGTACACATTTAGCCTCTGGCCCTTTCCCAGAGTCAGTGCCTTAGTTAGCGCTATGAGCTCTGCTTGCTGTGCTGATGTTCCAGTGGGCAAGGGCCCAGCCCAAATGACCTCAGTCTCAGTGACCACAGCTGCCCCCGCATACCTCCTGCCATTCTGGACAAAACTGCTCCCATCGGTGTACCAGGTGTCTTCAGCATCTGGCCATGGTTGGTCCTTCAGGTCCTCTTGGGTCCCGTGTACTTGAGCCAAGATGTCAGCACAGTCATGCAGCGGGGCTTCCAGATCTGGGTCAGGCAGTAATGTAGCCGGGTTTAAGGCAGCTGGGGTCTGGAAGACAACTTGGGTCGGGTTTAAGAGCAGGCCCTGATAGTGGGTGAGGTGGGCATTGCTGAGCCGTCTATCTGGAGGCTGTTTTAGAACCCCTTCAATGGCGTGGCGGGTGGTTACATACAGATCTTGGCCCAAGGTCAATTTATCAGCATCTTTGACCATTAGGGTTACTGCAGCGATCATCCTCAGACATGGGGGCCATTCAGCCGTGACAGGATCAAGTCTCTTGGACAGGTATGCTACTGGTCAGCGCCATGGGCCCAGATATTGGAAGAGGATGCCCTTGGCAACTCCTTTGCTCTCATCAATGTAAAGGTGGAAGGGCTTAGTAATGTCGGGCAAGCCCAAGGCTGGTGCTGACACAAAGCAGCCTTAATTTGGTCGAAGGACTTTTGTAGTTTATCTGTCCATTCAAAGGCCTGGTTGTCTTTAGTTGCCTCATAAAGGGGCCTTGCAAGCTCCGCGAACCCTGGTATCCATAAGAGGCAGAAGCCAGCCGATCCCAAGAATTCTCTAACCTTTTGAGGGGAATCTGGTGCAGGTATTCTAAGAACTGTCTCTTTTCTAGCATCTGACAGCCATCTTTGCCCCTTTTTAAGCATATACCCCAGGTAGCTTACCTCAGGTTTGCAGATTTGGGCCTTTTTGGCAGAAGCCCGATATCCCAGTTCCCCTATGAGTGTTAAGAGTTTCTTGGTCCCATCTAGGCAGTCTTCCTGTGTCTCAGTTGCTATGAGGAGATCATCTCACGGAGGTCCTGCACTGGTCGATAGTCATCCAAGTGGGGTTTCTGCACTGGCAACAAGGGGATGTCCCAGGTCGATTGACAGGGTCTTAGAATACCCTGAGCAAGCAACCTCCTGATGTGTGGAGTTATTCCTTTGTGGGCCTCTAGGAACATGGGATCTTGGTGAACTCATGCAGTGTCCACTCCTGGCTTTATCTCTGATAGGTCTCCCACCACCTCAGCAGCTATTAAGTATAGTAGCTGCCCTCTTCCTATGGTGCCTTGCCCCCTCCCCTGTGTGACATCATGCCAAGATGGTTGCTCCCACCAAAGAACAAACCCTTCTTCCCAGCATGCCCCTGTTCCCACCTAGAGAGTAACCTAATACTTGCTCACCTCCTACCACCTAGTGACATCACTGGCTCCTCCATTCCCTAGTCACTACCTCACTCAACCCCGCCTTAGCCCCTACAAGCCCCACCCCAGTCTCTATAAAAGACTCCCTGCCCCAGCCATATTGCTTTTGTCTCTCCTTTGTTCAGAGACAGCCCGGCAGATCTATTCCCCTAATAAAGGCTTGTTGTGGCCTGGTCTGGTCTTGGTCTTTGGCCCTTTTACCTGACAATCTCTATGAACACAGGTGTCCTGTATGAGGTCAGCCCCATGCCCCCCGTCTCAGCCCATGCTCGTGGGAACATGGCAAGCCATTGTTCCACGTCAGGATCAGGAGGGGACTGCTTCTGATGTAGCAGATATTCGTCCTCAAGGCTCATAGGTAACACTTGGATGGGCTTTCCCTCCTGGTCAGAGACCTCTGCACCCCCAGGCTGAAAATGGATTTGGGCTCCTAACTTAGTGAGCAAGTCTCTTCCAAGTAGAGGATAGGGGCAATCAAGTATAATCATAAATGAGTGGGTTACCCGGCCCACTCCCAAGTCCACCGTTCTTCGGGTAGTCCATGAATATTTTTTCATGCCTGTGGCTCCTTGGACCCAGGAAGCTTTGTCAGATATATGGCCATGTGGTTTAAGGGCTACCCTGGGCTCGGGGAGGGGCACCGAGCCCCTTCTCCCCTAGTCACTTAGTTCGTCCATGGCCAGGATGGAGGCCTTTGGATGGCCCCTCTGTGGCCTTTTGGGGCACTCTTTAGCCCAGTGGCCTTCCTTTTTGCAGTAAGCACACTGATTCTTTCCCAGTCGGGGCAATCCTTATGTTCCCCCTTACCTTGTCCTTCTACCGCAATCTTTCTCAAATGACGTTCACGTTCCCTCGGCTCTCCCGCAGTGGTGGCCAGAAGAATTTGAGCCAGGTTTCGGGTCTGGCAGTTATCTGCTTTTATCTGTTTCTCCTCTGCAGTTTCCCTGTTGTTATATACTCTCTCTGCCACTGCCACTAAGTCCTGAATACTGTTTTCGCCTAACCTGTCTACTTTCTGTAACTTTCTCTTAATATCTAGCACCACCTGGTTGACAAAATGTATTATTACAGCTGCCTTTGTCTCATTTGCTTCTGGGTCCATAGGAGTATACCTACGGAAGGCTTCCTGAATTCTTTCTAGGAAGGCTGCAGAGCTTTCATTCGGCTCCTGCTGTATATCTCCTACCTTGGCCAAATTGGTGGGCTTGCGAGCTGCCACTTTGAGACCTCCCAACAGAGCCTGGTGATAGGCCTGGAGCCTCTCCTTACCTTCTGCTGTGTTGAAGTCCCAAGTGGGCCAAGACAAAGGAAAAGAAATGTTGATAGTGTCAACATTGGTGGTGGGTTGACCGTTGTCGCCAGGAACCAATTTCCTGGCCTCATTTTGGATTCTCTCTCACTCCTCTGTGGCAAACAGGATCTGGAGGAGCTGCTGACAATCATCCCAAGTGGGCTGATGAGTGAACAAGACAGTTTCTAATAGGTTAATCAAATCCCTAGGGTTATCAGAGAATTTGGCATGCTGGGTACGCCAGTTATAATGGTGGCGAAGGGCCAGTAATGATGAGGCTGGTTACCATGCTCATCAGGGGGCCCTATTGCTCTCAGTGGGCAAACAGTAGAGTCTGTCGGGCCTGCCGGCGAGGCAGCACACCGGTGGCGAGTGTTCTGGGTGGGGCCACCACAGTTGCCTGCACCCGGGGCAGGCCCTCCTTCCCCAGCTCCAGCTGGGGCTGGGCCATTTCTTTCTACCTGCTGTCTTGGGGGAGGAGAGAGAGTAAGGGGGGAGGGAAATGAGATCTTCCTCAGTCCCTCCTTGGAGGACCGGGTAAAGCGACACTGTTGGCTTGGTTTCGGTTTGCCTTTTTTCGTCGCGCTCTCTGGGAGTCTTCTCACAGGCTGTCAGGATTACCTCTGGCTGCTGTTTCTGTGGAAGCAAAAAGGGCTTGACCCGTGGGGGTGGGTCACAGGTTAGACTCTCCCAAGTGACAATGTAGGGAACTTGATCAGGGTGTTCCGTATGAGAATGGAAGATGATCTCCTGGACTCTCTTCATGGTCCCTAGATCAAAGGTCCCCTCAGGTGCCCATCCTACCCCAAGGGTGGGCCACTCTGAGCTACAGAGGGTGATGAATTTAGTCCTTTTAATTTCTAAACTTAGGTTATGAGCATGCTCCCTAACCTTTTTGAAATGGTTCTTCATGAGGGATACAGGGGTAGTCACAGTCTGTCCCATCGTCTCAGTCCAAGTCAACACAATAAACAGACAAACAAACACAACAGAAAAACAAAAAACAAGACAAACCCATCCTCCACCTGACCAGAGGCAAAACCGAAAGTGGGACGACGGCCTCACACCATGCCGTGGGAGCGACCAGCACCATCCCTCTAGGAGTCTCACAGACTCGTACTCATGGGGCACTCGGTCCCCTCCTGAAGGATCCGGAACGTCTTCCAGGATCCCGGGTCGGCGGCCCTTGCAGTGCATCCGCCTAGACCGTCTGCCGACCTCCCCAGAAAAATGGGCCCCAGACCTTACAGACACCTTACAGACACAAAAACACTCACCAGCCGGGGTTGACCCTCTGGTATGGGAATCCTGAGGGTCTTGGGGATCCCGGACGAGCCCCCAAATGTTGTGCCCAGATTGCATAGTCCCAAAGACCACCAGGAAGCCAAACCCGATGTAAGCACATGAGGGTCATTTATTCAAGCTTGAACAGGGACTCTCAACTGTCACCGACACAGCGGGTCGAGATTGAGAGCCCCGAATTTCAAATTAGTGGGGTTTTTATAGAGGTTACAGCAAGGTTTGGAGATTTTTCACTTAGCAGGTACATGATTGGTTGACAATTAGCAAGCATGAAGTGTACATTTCTGATTGGCTAGGTACATCGGGGGTTGAGGGGTGGCTACATGTAGTTTTTACAAGGGAAAAGAGGGACAAAGGTTAGTGGTCGACTGTCATGTACTGATGGTCAGCAGATCTACAGATTGTTCTATGGATAGTGGGCCCAGAACATTCATTTCCTGGGCAAACAGATGGCTGAGTAATTAACTCAGGAACTTTGCTTTGTTACAGATTGTATCTTTTGTCCCAGAGCAAGCACATTTTAACCATTAATTTGTGAGAGACTAGGGGAATAGTGGAATTTAGCAAAATGGAGTCACTTTGGTCTCACACTACATATAGACAGTTTTCAAAGGACTGAGTGCTATCTACCTAGTTTATAATATTGCCTCTTATTCTTGTACCTTTTTCCATTTTCTAATCATTAAGCCTTTTGGTCATCATATAATGTTCTCAATAACTTTTGATATGGGTAATAATTCTATTCAATTGAAATATTGAACCCCAGGGAAGTTTTTGAATAAAAGATAATTCTGGGTTCAAATTCTGACTCCACCACTATGTTTATGATGATTGATCCCACCTCTCTAAGTAATTCCTAATTTGCAAAATGCAGAAAATAGTGGCATCTACTTCAGTGGCCCATCATGAACACCAAATAAGGCAGCATACACAGTATAACATGGAGAGCACTGTGTCTTTCTTGGTGGAAGGAATGGCTTGTAACTCATCTTTGGTTCTTCAGTGTCAAGCACAGAGACTGCCACATAGGAGACAATATGAGTTTATTGGATGTAGGAGTGTTTAATTTAATAATAAAGCTCTGAAGATGGACTGTTGAATACGGAATAACCAGATGCTTTTAGAATTAGCAATGCATGAGACACTTCCTCCTTTGTCCTCTCCTGGGCAGGCTCCATGATACAGGCTTCCCTCTCTATGGTTCACAGCAAAGGATGACTTGTGGTTATGGTCACAAAGGAGTTGGTGGTATTAGACTTACTACTGAACCTGTGTTAGTTTTCTATTGCTGTATAACAACATCATCACAAACTTGGTAGTTTAAAACAGTGCACATTTATTATAGTTTTTGTAGGTCATGAGTCCATACATCCTTTAGGTGGAATCTCTGTAAGGTGACAATCTGTGCTACCTCTAGCTGGGGTCTCATCAGTCAGTGTCTTAAAGGTTGTTAGGCAAAGGGTTCCAGTTTTGCCCTGGCTTTTGACAAGAGTTACCTGCTGCCTTATAAAATGACAGTTTGCTTCTAGAAGGTAGCAAGGAAGGGAGGGGCTGCAGTAAAAGTGATATTACAATCTCAAATAACATAATAGTGCACAGTAATCATGACACATAATCACATAAATCCCATCACCTTTCACATATTCTATATGGCAGAAGCAGTTGATTTCCACAATCAAGGAGAGGGGATCACACCAGGGCAGGAAGATCAAGAGGCAGAGATAACTGAGAGCTGCATTAGGGTCTTCCTCCAGGCCATCTCACACTGAAGGGATGTAAAATAAAACAAAATCTTTGAAGCAACTATTTTCAAACATCAGAGGACAGCACTGGATGGTGAGGCCTGGAGTGAGCCCTGGGGGAAGGCTGGAGCTGAGCTCCTTATTTACTTTGGCTTTCTGCTTGGGGAAATTGTAAAGACTGAGCTCAGGAAAACAGAACTTACAAGTAGAAGGTGCTGTTTTGCCAAGCAGAGGGAACAGAGATTGGAATTGGGGCTGCTGGGTGGCTGAAATTTGAGGGATAGTGTGTTAGAGAAGAGGGACCACAGAGATGTCTGAAAGCCTGGCTAAATCTCAACTTGCTTGTGTTTAGTGAAAGACTCTGTGAAGCCTGTGGTAGCTGCTGAAGGACTATGGTAGATTGTATTTTATAAAGATGGTCAAACAATATCTGCTTTCCCACATACTGGTCAAAATTGTGACTTTGACATGGTCCTGTTAAAGGCTGAAGTCTATTTCTCTCCCCTTGAGTTTCAAGGTGTTATGACTGCTTCAACCAACCATACAGAAAAGCAATGTGTGATTTGTGAGGCCAGGGAACAAAAAGGCATTAAGATTTCACTTTTTTCACTAGAATTCTTGCATTTGGAACCCTGGGTAGTTATGTCATAATTCTGGCTACACCAAGGATGCAGTGCTGTGGGAAAGCTAAGCCATGGAGAGGCATGTTGGGACTCTAGCTAGCAGTCCTGGACTGTAGTCATCTGAAGCCAGGCATCAGACAGGTCAATGCCTAAGTTGTCAAGTTAGACTCAACATTCAAATCTGTCCAGCTGAGGCCTGGAACACTGCAGAGCAGATATGGGCTAATATGGCACACTCTGCATAATTATCTACCCAGAATCTGAGAACATAACAAAAAGGATTTTTAAATTGCTAAAAGTAAGTTGTGATATAGCAACAGAAACTAGGATACATGATTAGAACTGAGCAGAATTTTATGATGTCACAAAATGGTAGGGAGATTGGGGCCCAAAGCAGCCTTGTTGAACACACTCAACATTTAATATAAACGAAGTGTGGGACCACATAACTCTGTAATCATAAAAGCTCCCCCAGCCCCAACATAGTGACTGATTGTGAGTTAATGGTTAAAATGTGCTTGTTAGTTCTGGGACACTAGATAAAATCTGTAACAAACATAGAGTTCCTAAGTGAATTACCTGACTCCTTGTTTGTCCAAAATGATGCTCCGGACACAGCTAGCTATAAGACAATCTACAAACATCTTTTGACCATCAACATTTTTTTTCTCTTGCTAACTTCCCCTGAAACCCCCTATAAAAACAGCCTCGGGCTCTGAGCCAGTTGCCTCTCTAAGCTACTTTGCTTTGGGAGTGCCATCTGGCCAGACTAATAAAGGTCTGTTTTACTTTCCAACTTGTCCAGTGTGTTCCTTCCTGGGTGTTCTTCGCTGCAGTCAGCTCCTTGGAGCGTTTGGTAAGGCCCTTGGTCTTACACAAGAAAGATCATATCTAAGATGAAAGACTATATCATGGAAGGGAAATATTGTCAAGACTAAGAACAAGTCTGAAACAGAATCTCCTTGACAGCATTTTAGCTGCCCAGCAAGACAAAACTTTGCATCACTCAAGACAGATAATATAACCTAGAATCTCTACAAAGTATCCCTAAAAATGTCTAGCACATCATAAATAATAACAAGATTTGTAAAGAAGCGGGAAATGTGGAAGATAAATGAGAATGAAGTTAATGAAAGTATACCCCAAGATGACCCTAAGACGACAGATGACACAACTCAGCAGTGGATACTTATAACTATTATAAGCTTTTCAAAATTTTATTAAAAAGATGAAAAAATTGGTGAAAAGATGAAAAATTTCATTGAAGAAATGAGAACTTAAAACAACTTTAAGATGGAAATTCTAGAACTGAAAACGTCTTAATTTTAAATTAATTAAAAATGTCTTAGTTTTAAGTTAATTAAAAGTTCTTTAATTAACTTGAAACTAGCCTGGATGTAATTGAAAAAGGATCAGTGAAACAGAAAGCAGGTAAATAGAAAGTACACAAACTGAACACTAAAAAAAAAAAAAGTAAAAAGCAAAACAAACTCTAAACAATGTCTAATAAAATGTCAAGCAGTCTACCACATGAACAAGTGGAATATTAGAAGTAAAGATGAGAGAAATGTTTGATGAGATAATTGCTGAAAATTTCCAAAATTGATGAAGAACTCAGTGTCAGGTAAAAGGGCCGAAGACCAAGACCAGACCAGGCCACAACAAGCCTTTATTAGGGGAATAGATCTGCTGGGCTGTCTCTGAACAAAGGAGAGATAAAAGCAATATGGCTGGGGCAGGGAGAGTCTTTTATAGAGACTGGAGTGGGGTTTGTAGGGGCTGAGGTGGGGTTGTAACTAGGGAATGGAGGAGCCTGTGATGTCACTAGGTGGTAGGAGGTGAGCAAGTATTAAGTTACTTTCTAGGCGGGAACAGGGGCATGCTGGGAAGAAGGGTTTATTCTTTGGTGGGAGCAACCATCTTGGCATGATGTCACACAGGGGAGGGGGCAAGGCACGATAGGAAGAGGGCAGCTATTACACATAATAGTTGCTGAGGTAGTGGGAGACCTATCACTCAGGAGCTCAGCAAACATCACAAAGGAAAATTAAATAAGCATGTCATTGGCAAACTTCTGAAGAACAAAGATAAAAATAAAATATTGAAAGCAATTGGTATATGTGTTTTTAATATTATATTCATGAGAAGAATAAGGGCTGATTTCTCATCAAGAACAATGGAAACAGAAGACAATGAAATAATATCTTTAAAATGTTTCAAAAAACTGTAAACCAAGAGTATTTTATTGGATAAAAATGTTCTCTAAAAATGAAGGGGTGGGGGGGGACTTTTAAAAATAAAGGTAATTTGTGACCAACAGAACTGTACTTCAGAAAATAGCAAATAAATTTCTTTGGGCTAAATATAAAGGATCCTAGATACAAGGTCATATTAAAAAGAAATGAGGAAGAACCCTGAAAACTTTAATAGGTGGATAAATATAAAAGGATATTTGGATTTTTCTTAAAGGACTGTTGACAATTAAAAAACAATAAAAAATACATATTGGGATTAATAGTACACAGATGGTACCATTAGAAGGTGACCAGGGCTTGGCAGAAGACAGAGGATGACCAGGGTTGATTGGCACACTTCCCTCCACAACAAAGGGGCAAACAAGGAAAAACAAGTATTTCACTGCAGAGTTTAAGACAGGGTGCCAGAGTGCAGTGGGGCAGTGGCAGAAACATTACAGAGCATGGAGATGCACACTGGCCTAAAGAAGAAAACTAAGCACACAGCATCTACTATTTTATTTTCCAAGATCAATCCTGGATCAAGAAGGACTGTTCTTGGTAGAGAAATCAGAAGGCCCCTGGAAATCCCCACTCATGATACAGACACTTGAAACTTGATTTCCTGCTGGAGAATGCTGTGATCCTAGCAAGTGCCCAGCCCAGGTTAGGGAGCTGCCCGGACAGCTTTGCACTGTGCACAATAGAGCCCAGCTCATGTTGTGCCCGTCCTCACCCAGGCTCTGATTGAATGGACCCATCTTGAGACCTCCCTTGCATCATGTGAAGCTGCCAAGCAGCTGCTCCAAACCGATCCTCCAACCCAGCCCTGCAAACCAGCCAAAAGGCCCTGGCAGTGCTCCCACAGCCCAGGAAACAGCATTTTGCATGGTTCATCCAGCAGAACTTCCCACAAAACAAACGAGGAGCCTGCTTATCTTTGTACTACCTGAGAAGTGGCTGAGTGGCCTCATCTGTGCCGGCTGGTAGGACTTTGTAGGGAACAGGGAAAGGGGATGTTACTAGAACCTCTGCAGTAAGTCCTAGTCTCCTGTGAGCCATGGCAGCACAAGGTGAATTACAGGAAAGGTAGAATAGTGAGACTGAGAAGAAGCTGAGCTTTGGGTCTGACCAGTGCTGCTCTGGGTGGCAAAGACAAAAGCCCCCAGCTTACCGCACCTTTTATTCCATACATTGGGAGAAACAAATGTAACAAATGACTTGCAGAGAGTTCAGTACATCCATGTAAACAAGATATACCAATCCAAGAACAATGAGGAACTGAGTAGATGTTTGTTCCTCCCAGGAAGTCTTCAGCTGGTGTAATCTTGTCCTGGAGAATCACAGCATCACCAGATCATTGAGGTCTCAGTTGTGACCAGAGGCCAAAATGGAATTATGTCTAAGAATTCCATAGCTAGGCTGTAGGCAGGAGAACTAGGCTAACCAAATGATTTTTCCCAAAAATTATGTAGCATTGCTCCTGACAGGACTTGGTCCCTATATGGCCCATAGACATTGACAGGTACTGCATCCTCCTTTCAGGAATTCTGCACTGCATCCTCCTGGGCCGGCAGGTTGGCCCTGTCTTCACACATCCCATAGACACTGACAGGCACCCACATCTACTGCATAATGCACCAAGCCCAGACCTGCCAGTGAACCCACCCCAACTAAAGGAGCTACATCCCAGCTCATGATGCAGTCTCACAAGTTCTGCAGCCTACTCTGCTCTGATCTATAGACTTGCTGTTGATTACAGCTAAAGAAGCTACATGAACAATCCACTAAAGCTTCCACATGGACTCAAAGCAAACACAGAGTATCCAACCAAAATTCTAGGACACAGCATACCAGAAAGTCTTTTACCATGAAAGCCACCTGATAACATTGGTAGGGGCAACTGACCTAGCAGATGCACAAATATCAACATAGGAATGCAGAAAGCAGAAAAAACAGGTAACATGACTCCCACAAAAGAACACAATAACTCTTTAGCAACAGACTTAAAAGAAAGGGAAAGGACAAACTATCCAACAAAAAATTTTTAATAAAGTGAGGAAACAATGAGATACAAAAGAATTCAGACATGTAGTTCAGCAAAATTAGGAAGCAGTTCATTATATGCATGAGGAATTGATCAAAGTGATTGAAATCATAAAAAGAATGAGTCAGAAATTCTGGGACTGAAGAATTCAATAAATGATTAAAAATACAGTTGAGATCCTCAACAGCAGAATTTACTAGATAGAAGAGCATCTGAGCTTGACAACAGGTCTTTTGGAATTCAGTCAGATAAAAAGGAAAACATTTAAAAAGAATGAAGAATGTCTTCAAGGTTTATGGAACATCTTCTAGGAAGAAAACATTTATATTATTGATATTTCAGAATGAGAAAAGAAAGGAAAAGGCATAGAAAACCTATTCAATGAAATAATTGCTGAAAACTTTTCAAATGCAATTCAGATCCCAGAAATGCAGAAGACCCCTAATAAAATAACAATTTAAAAAAGATTCTCTTTTAAGTATATTATAGTCATACTGTCAAAAGTTCAAAACAAAGAGAGAATTCTGAAAACAGCAAAAGAAAAGCATCAAATCACTTAGAAAGGGATTCCCATTAGACTAGCAGAAGACTTCTCAGCAGAAACCTTATAGGCCAGGAGAAAATATGATGATGTATTTAAAGTTCTGAAAGAAGAAAATATAACCAAGAATAATATGCCCAGCTAAACTGTCAGAAAGTGAAGGAAAATAAAGACTTTCCAATACACATGGAGAAGTATAGAATTTTTGAGTGATTAAATATGCATAATACATTTATTATTTGAATAATATATAAGTGTACATTCAGTGGGAAGAGGTACATTCACAATCCTGTGTAAACTTCACCACCATCCATTTCCAGAACGTTTTCTTGGTCCCAAATAGAAGGGCTTCATTCATTAAACAACTCCTATCCCTCCCTCCCCCAACCCCTGAAAACTTCTATTGTAATCTGTGAATTTGCCTGTTATAAGAACCTCATGGAAGTGGAATTGTTGTTTTTGTCAGGCTTATTTCACTTGGAATGTTTTCAAATTTCAATCATATTATATCATCTATTAGATTTCATTTCTTTTTAAGGCTCAGTAGCATTCCGTTTAATGTATACAGTGCATTTAAAAAATTCGTTCTGATACGGAAAAGTTTTAGATAATAGATTGAATATTAAGGTAGTTGTAGAAGCAAAATAAGTAATGTGTTCTTTTAAGATTTGCTTTTCCCCTAACTCCTTGTTTAAGGTGCCAGTTATCTAACTCTTTAACCAATAACTTCATTAACCTGACAAAGTTACCATGCCAGGGTGAATTTACAATGTATATGGCCTATCTTGTGTCTGTGACTTGTAAATAGGAACTGAAATTGTATTTACACATCAAAGACCACTAGGGATGAGATAATGGCTAAAAAGTAAATAAAAAGGGAAATGCTGAACAAAGTGGGTGCAGAAACTAACCAGACCTGTTTCTGGCATTCCCGCCCGCTCAAGAGAAGAAATTTTATTATTTTATCTGAATTCTGTGTCTCTGTGTACTTCTTTCTGAGATTTCTGTAACAGTTCATCCATTGATGGACATTTGGGTTATTTCCACCTTCTAAATTCTGTGACATATAATGTCACCATAAAGAGTGGTATTCAGGTATTATTTGAATGCTTCCTTTTAAAATTTGGGTGTATATACTAGAAATAGAATTGCTGGATTGTATGGTAATTCTATGTCTAACTTCTTGAGGAATAGTCAAACCATGTTCCATAGCATCTGCATGATTTTATATCCCTACTACAAGGGTTCTAAGTTCTCAACATCTTTTCTAATGCTCTGATTTTGTCAGCCTAATTGGAGTGAATTGGTATCTCACTGTAGTTTTGATTTGCATTTCCTTAATGACTAGTGATATTGAACATATTTGAATGTACTTGTTGTCTATTTGTATATCATTTTTGGAGAAAAATCTATTTAAGTCCTTTGCCCACTTTTGAATTTTTTGTAGGTTGTAAGAACTATTTATATATTTTGAATATTAATCCTTTATCAGATATGTAGTTTGCAATTATTTTCTCCCATTATTTAACATATTGTGGAAATATCCTTCCATTACCTATTATTCTATTTTTCTATTCTATTACCTATTATTTTCTATTCTATTCTATTTGTTTTCTATTCTATTGCCTATTATTTTCTATTCTATTACCTATTATTCTATTTTTAAATCATGAAAGGGCATTAACCATTGTTAAATTCCTCTTATGCATGAACTGTAATGATCATGTGGTTAGTTTTCTTCATCGTGTAATTGTGGTGTGTTACACTGATGCATTCTCAAGTATTGAACCAGGCTGAAATTCCAAGAATGAATGACATTTGATCATGGTGTAAAATCTTCTTAATATGGTCCTCAATTCAGTTTTGTAGTATTTTGTTGAGAAATTTTGCATCAATATTCATAAGGGTTGTTCATTTGTAGTTTTCTTGAAGTGTCTTTGCCTAGCTTTTCCATCAAGTTAATGCTAGCTTCATAGACTGAGTTAGGAAATTTCCCTTCTATTCAATTATTTGGAAGGCTTTAAGAAGGATTGTTGTTTATAAATGTTTAGATGTTTGGTAGAACTCAGCAGCAGAACCACCTTCCTCAGAGATGTTCTTTCTTCAGAAGCTTTGATTTTTATTATTGATCACATTTCTTTTACTAGTTATGAGTCTATAATTCAGTTATTCAATTTTTTCATGATTCAGTTTTGGTTGATTTTGTGTGTCTGTGTTCTTTTTATATAGGAGGTTCCCAGTATCTTAAAAAAAAAAAAAAAAAAAAGAATATGTGTATACCAGTTGTTTGGTAAAATATTCTTTGATTTGGTTTTGTCGGACCAGGGATTTAACTCAGTGGTTCTGCCGCTTGCCTTGCAAGCGCATGGTCCCAAATTTGTTCCCTGGTACCGACAAAAAAAAAAAAGAGTTAGCTTTTGGGCCGGCGATTTAGCTCAGTGGTTTCCCTGCCTGCTGAGCAATTGCAAGGACCTGAGTTCGATCCCCAGTACCGCCCCCCCCAAAGATTCTTGATTTGGGTTTTGTCACATGTTTCCTTATGGTTAGAATCAAGTTATACATTTTTGTGAAGATTATCACTTAAGTGATACGTTCTCGCTGTTGTTATATCAGAGAGTTCACATTATCCATTTGCCCTAGTATTGGTTATATTAATTACTTAATGAAGGTGATCTCTGCCATTTTTTCTTACTGTAAAGGCATATTTTTCTCCTTTGCAAACAAATATTCCTTATGGAAAAACTTTGAGACTATAAAAATCCTGTTCTTCAGTTAACTTATACTCAATTTTAGTATCAGTGATTCTTGGCTGAATTATTGATAGTTGCAAAATAGTGACTTTTTCTGTTATTTCTTCTACATTTATAAGTTGGCGTTCTGATATGAATTAACTTTTTCTTATCCACATTTTTTACTTTGAATATTTTTTTAAAACATTCTGGATTTAAGGATTTGGTTTTGTTCATTAGTATAATCCATTAATGTCATTTACTTTGGTATTCAAATGGTCTGTAGTTTGGCTTTTGGGTGCCCCTTCAAATTACTACTGTGGGTTTACTGTGTCCCCTCCAGTCTAGATCTTCTGATAACTGCAGATCTTACTGAGTACTCGAATCTGCTGCTTTTTCCAAGGAGCCTTTTCATGATTTAGAAGCCAACATCTAGGTATTAGGTCTTTTGCTTTGGATTATTACTTCTCTGGGTCCTTCAACAAGCAGAGGTAGGAAGTAGGTGAGATTTTTCAAACATTTGAATACATGCTGATAGCTCTAGTTTCACCTTATTCCTTTCTCCATTTTATATTTCTATCTCCTTCTCTCCCAGTGAGAATCCGGTACCTTGTACATAAAGTTGTTTCAGAATTGGATAATTTTTAAACATTCCTATTTGATTATTATATATAAGAATGTTTATAGCTTTTATATTGACTTTGGGTCCATCTACCTTGTCTTCCCATGATAAACCTTATTTGATCATTATGTATTTAATTTTATAAGAGATTTGTTTTACTTAGGAATTTTTGTGTCATTGTAGAGAGCTAGATCCATTTGTAATCTTTACTCTCTTTGTCCAGTTATCATGTCAAGACTGCATAGAGCTCAAAAAATAAGTTGGATCTCATTTCTTTTTGTGGTCTCTGAATCAGTTTGTATGAGATTGGGGTTATCTGTTTTATATATGTTTGATAAAATTTGCCAATAAAAACATTCTGTCTTACAAGTGGGAATGAGCAGGAAATATTCTTGATTACTGAATTTGTGAGTCGCTTTTGCTCATTGTTATTCTCAAAAATCACCCATAAAATATTAAGCTACATTTATTGACTTAAGTATTTTCAGTAACTTATTTTGTAAATGCTTATACCCTCTAGGTATATGTCCCTTGACCTAAGAAGTTGGGGCACAGTTTGGGAGAAGCTGGTATGCTAATTATAAAGGGTATCAAATCTAGGTGAGAGGATCATTGGAAGGTAAAAAAGTAAATAACCACTTTGTTTCGTGTGTTGTGTGCTCTATCCCTAGACCATCTGTTCCTGTGCAGTTTCAGTACTTTTTGCCAACTTACCCACCCTCTGCATACCCCCTGGCTGCACACACCTACACCCCAGTCACCAGTTCTGTGTCCACTGTTCGACAGTACCCAGGTATGATCCCAATTGTAAGATGACGTTTTACATTTTCATTTTTTCCAGCAATAAAAAATTAATCAGGGAGCGATTCCAGTACGGAGTTTAATTATTCTACCTTCTATTTCCAGATTCAGATAAAGCTTAAATATGAAGCCTTAAGGCCTTTAATTCCATCTTTGTGATCTGTGGAAATGTTACTTATTAATAATATTTGCAAATTTGATCCTGCCCTCAGGATAATCATGTTAACAGTAATTTTATTAAAATAATAGTGTAGTTAAAATGAATAAAGCTTACTTTCACAGAACTTCTGTTGTTTTGTGGGATATCTGTTACATTTTTAATTTTAGCCCAAGTATATTTGTGCCTTGCCAGCCTGATTGGTTTTTTGGTAATCCTCCAGAAAAAACAATCTCTAAATCTGAATTTGTGTGAGCTTTGCCTGTGGGACCCTTGGCTCATTTTAGACCTCAGAAACCCTGATTATCCAGATTGTGGACCTTATCCTCCTGCTGTGTGGTCCTGTATGGCAGCCAGAGCTCATGTGCAGATGATTGCTTGAAGACAGGTGTCAGTGCAAATGAAGAACTGAGAACCAGGCATGGTTGTATCCACCTGTAATCCTAGCACTCAGGAGGCTGAGGCAGGAGGATCACCATGAGTTTGAGGCCATCCTGGGCTACATAGTGAATTCTAGGCCAGCCTGGATCACAGAGTGAAACTCTGTCTTAAAAAGCCAAAAAGGAAAAAAGAAAACAAACTAAATGAAAAATTGAATGCTTTATTTGAGAAGTTTCGGGCTGGGGATTTGCCTCTGTGGCACTGTGCCTGCCTTGCAACCACAAGGTCCTGAGTTTGATTCCTGGTACCAAAAAACAACAACAACAACAAAAGATTAATTTGACCTGTTTTTACTTTTTTTTTTTTTGACACAAGATCTTGATATGCACTTCAAGCTGGCCTTGAACTGACTGGCTTAATGTTAATATTAATAATAATAATATTTTTGGTCATCCTATATTTAAATAATTGATCTGGCAAGTGGCCAAAACATAGCAAACTTGCTGGAAGTAGGGTTTTCAGATGTGCAGAGCTTTGCATGGACCAGAGTTCCTGACTTTAGTGATTATGAGTACTTTTTAAAGATTTTTTTTTTTTTTTTGG
>NW_004624732.1:13378770-13395669 GCF_000247695.1 Heterocephalus glaber | reverse complement strand
CGACAAAACCACTGAGCTAACTCCCCGGCCCCAAGCTTACTTTCTTGTACCTGCGGATAGGCAGTTGAGCCATTCAGGTACTTCTTTCCTTTCAGCATTTAGGCTTCACTTTTCAACTCCAGAATTTCTATTTGATCCTTTTTATAATTTCTCTCTCTTACTGATATTCTCAATTTGCTAAGACACCATTTTCATACTTTCCTTTAGTTCTTTAGACTTAGTTCTTTCTACTGTAGTTCTTGGAACATATTTTTAAATAGGTGATTTAAATTCTTTGTGTAACATGTTTGCTTCCTCATGACTGTTACTGCTTTTTCCCATGTATGGACCATACTTTGTTTCTTTACATAATTTTTTGTTGAAAACTGGACATTTTAAACAGTATATAATGTGACAGTTCTGAAAATCAAATTCCTACCTCTTCCCAGAATTTATTCTATTGCTATCTATTGTAGTTGTAGTAGTTTCTTTAATGCCTTTTCTAAAAGCCCATTCTCTACATTCTGCCTTTGCCAGGCATGGTGTTGCATGCCTGTAGTCCTAGCTACTGGAGAGGCTGAGGCAGGAAGATTACTTAAGCCCATGAGTTTGACAACAGTCTAGGCAAAATAGCATCCATCCTTCCTGGCCACATGCACCGCTCTGGACATATTGTTATGGCCCTTCCTCAATGGCCAGAAGTATGTCAGTGTTTTCAAGTCCCTGTGGATATTTCATTCCTCAGCTTTTCCTTTAAGCTTTTTGGACAGACTACTGTTTGACTTTTCATTAAATTTATTTATTTAATAAATTTTATTTCATTTTGTCCCGTTCCCTCCCTCAGGCCCCCTCCCTATGTACAAAAAGCTTTGTTTCCATTTTTTCCTTCCATTTTCACTTTTTTTCTTGTCCCTTCTTTCCTTTCTCCCTCCCTTCTCCCTTGCTCCCCTTCCCATTTGAACACTTTCTTCCCATTTCCCAACATCCATTGTACATCTCAGTCCTTATTTCCACATTCAGTTTCTCACACCAGAGAATCAATGTGGTATTTGAACATGTGTGTCCAGTTTATTTCACTTAAGAATATGGTCTGAAGGTCCATCCATTTAGCTATAAATGTCTGAAGCTCATCCTTCTTTATAGCATGGTAGTACTCCATTGTATAAAAAAAAAACACATCTTCTTTATCCACTTGTCAGTTGATGGACATTTGGGGTGTTTCCAAGATTTAGCTATAACTGTGCTGCTGTAAACATGGTATGATGTTTATATCATAAACTATGATATGTGATACGATGCTTTTAATTTTAGGGGGAAGATACCAAGAGGAGGTATAACTGGGTCAGATGGAACCTCTAGTTTTAGTTTTTTTAGAAATCTCCACACTGATTTCCACAGTGGTTAAACCAGTCTATACTCCCACCAGCAGTGGAGAAGGATTCTTTTTCCCCCATAGCCCCTCCAGTATTTGTTATTGATTGATTTCTTGATAGCAGTCATTCTTTCTGGAGTGAGATGGAATCTCAGCATTGTTTTAATTTGCATCTCTCAAATGATCAGTGATGTTGAACATTTTTTCATATATTTATTTGTCATTTCTAATTTTTTCTATCTGAGAAGTGTCTTTATTTCGGATGCCTGTTTTTACACTGGATCTTTAAATTTGAGGGATTAAAAAATTTTCAGGGATATGAGTTCTTTTAGTTCTTTATATATTCTAGATAATAGTCCTTTATCTGACTTTCTTTCTTTCTTTTTTTTTTTTGGTACCAGCGATTGAACTTGGGACCTTGCGCTTGCGAGGCAGGCAGTGGAGCCTCTGAGCTAAGTCCCCAGCCCAATATAGTCCTTTATCTGAATAGCTGGTGAAAATATTTTCCCACTCTGTGGGTTGTCTCTTCACTTTGTTGATGGTTTCTCTTGTTGTGCAAAAGCTTTTTAATAAAATGTGATCCCAGTTGTTGATTCTTTGTAGTATTTCCTATGTAGTCTGGTTTTTGTTCATGAAGTCTTTACCTGTGCCCATGTCCTCAAGTGTTCTACCTATTCTCTCTTCCAGCAGTTTTAGCGTTTCTGTTTTAATATTTAGATCTTTGATCCATTGTGATTTCAGGTTAGTGCGTGGTGAAAGATGTGGGTCTAGTTTCAATCTTTGGCATGTGGAAAGCCAGTTTTTCCAGCACCATTTATTAAAGAGGCTATCTTTCTTCCAGTGAAGGTGTTTGGCTCCTTTGTCAAAGATAAGGTGGCTGAGTGCATTTAGAGGTTTTTTCTTTTGTTTTGTTGGGGCTTTTTTTTTTTGCAGTAGCAGGGATTGAACTCAGGACCTTGTGCTTGCGAGGTAGGTACATACCCACTGAGTTAAATCCCCAGCCTTGTTTAGAGTCTTTTCTGCATCTTCTAGTCTGTTCCATTGATCCTCAAGTCTGTTCTTTTGCTAGTAACATGATGTTGTTTTTGGGTTTTTTTTTTTAACCGCACTATTTTTATCACAGTAGCTTTATAGTATAATTTCAGGTCAGGAATTCTGATACCCCCTGCCTTGCGTTTGTTGCCCAGAATTACCTTTGCTATTCTGAGTCTCTTCTGTTTCCAAATGAATTTTAGGATTGTTTTTTCTAATTCTGTGAGATACTCTGTTGAGATTTTGATTGGGATTGCATTGAATCTGTACAATTTTGGAGGTATGGCCATTTTCACTACATTGGTTCTTCCTATCCAAGAACAAGTATCTTTCCACTTTTTGATATCTTCAATCTCCTTTTTCAGAGTACTGTAGTTTTCAATATAGAGGTCTTCTACTTCCTTCATTAGATTGATTTCTAGCTATTTCATATTTTTGGATGGTATTGTGAAAGGGATTGTTTCTCTAATTTCTCTCTCCATGAGTCTGTTATTTGTGTACAGGAAAGCTATTGAATTTTGGGTGTTGACTTTGTATCCAACTACACCACTGAATTTGGTTATCAAATCTAGAAGTCTTTTGGTAGAGTTTTTGGGGTCTTCTATGTAGGGTATCATGTCATCTGCAAATAATGATAATTTAACTTCTTCCTTTCCTGTCCTTATTCCCTTTATTTCTTTCTCTTGTCTAATTGCTCTGGCTAATGTTTCCAGAACTATATTGAACAAAAGTGGTGATAGTGGACATCCTTGTCTTGTTCCTGATTTTAGAGTGAAAGCATTCGGTTTTTGTCCATTTAATATGATGTTGGCTGTGGGTTTGTTGTAGATGGCTTTTATCAGATTAAGATAAAGACCATCTATACCAATTTTCTGTAGGATTTTATCATGAATAGGTGTTGGACCTTATCAAATGCTTTTTCTGCATCTATTGAGAGGATCATATAGTTTCTGTCCTTGGCTCTGTTAATACAGTGTATTACATTTATTGATTTGTGTATGTTGAACCATCCCTGTATCCCTGGGATGAATCCTACCTACTTGGTCATGGTGTATAACCTTCTTGATGATTTGCTGCACTCTGTTTGCCAGTATCTTATTAAGGATTTTTGCATCTGCCTTCGTTAGGGAGATTGGCTTGTAATTCTCCTTTTTGGTTGGATCTTTCTCTGGTTTTGGAATCAGGGTAATGCTTGCTTCAAGGAATGAATTTGGGAGTATTGCTTCCCTTTCAATTTCATTAAAGAATTTGAGGAGTAGCAGCATTAGGTCTCTAAATTTCTTGTAGAATTCAGCAGTGAATCCATCAGGGCCAGGGCTTTTCTTTGTTGCTGGTTTTTAAATTACATATTCAATTTCTTTGGCTGATATTGGTTTATTTAGAATTTCTATATCTTGATTCAGTTTTGGTAATTCATCAGTATCTAGGACTCTGTCTATTTCTTCTGTATTTTCCATCTTATCAAAATACAGTTTCTCAAAGTAGGTATTGATCTTCTGGATCTCTGCAGGATCTATTGTGATTTCTCCCTTTTTGTTCCTAATTGCATGGATTTGAGTCCTTTCCTTCTTTTGATAAGGTTTTGATAAGGATTTGTAAATTTTATTTAATCTTTCCAAGAGCCAACTCTTCAGTTATTCTTTGTATTGTTTTCTTAGTCTCCATTGCCTTAATTTCTGTTCCAGTTTTTATAATTTTCTCCCTCGTGTGAGCTTTGGGCTTGACTTGCTCTTCTTTTTCTAGAAGCTTGAGGTTCAACATTAGGTTGTTTGAGCTCGCTTTGTTTTCCTGATATGAGAATTCTCCACTATAAATTTCCCTCATAGGACTGCTTTCACTGCATCCCATAAGTCCCAGTATGTTGTATTGTCATTATCATATAATTGTAGAAATTGTCTGATTTCTTCTGTAATTCTGTGACCAATTGGTTGTTCAGGAGGATGTTATTTAATTTCCATGTGTTTATGAAATCCCTGTGGTTTCTTTTGCTGTTGATTTCCAATTTCATTGCACTGTAGTCTGATGATATGCATGGGATAAAATCATTTCCTTTGTATTTACTTGAGCATGTCCTATGAGCCAGTATATGGTCTGTTTTGGAGTAAGTCCCATGTGCATCTGAGAAAAATGTATATTCTGATGTTGTGGGGTGGAGCACTCTGTTCAAAAGTTTGGTTCAATTCTTAATATTTCATTGTTGATTTTTTTGTCTAGTTGATCTGTCTATATGTGACAGTGGAGTACTGAGGTTCCCCATGACAACTGTATTACTGCTTATATGATTTTTCATGTCTGTTAATATTTGTTTTGTATAGTTGAGTATGCTATTTGGTGCATATATATTTAGGATCGTTATCGCTTCCTCTTTGATTGTTCCCTTTACCAGGATATAGTGACATTCTTTGTCTCTCTCTCTGTTTTTTGTTTGTTTGTTTTTTTTGTTTTTTGTGGTATCAGGAATTGAACCCAGGACCTTGTGCTTGCCAGGCAGGCACGGCACCACTGAGCTACATCCCTGGCCCTTTCTTTGTCTCTCTTAATCACTCTTGGCTTGACATCCACTTTGTCTGCAAGTAAAATAGCTACTATCCCTGCTTTTTTCCATTTTCCTTTCACGTGGAATAGTTTTCCATCCCTTAACTTTCAGTCTGAATTTGTTTTTTTGTTTGTTTTTTTGGTTTTTTTAAATTCTTAAGTTCTTTTATTGGTACATTTTAGGTATACAATACATTTACATTTGTTATTGGGTGCTTGTACCTGTACATGATGTATCTTGGTTCTTATTTTTTCCCCATTGCCTGTGCACCCTCCACCCCCTCCACGCTTCCCTATTTACAAAGACTTCATTTCCATTTTTTCTTTTCTCATAATTTTTCCTTTCCCTTCTTTCCTTTCCCCTTCCCCCCTCCCATCACCCCGTCTGAATTTGTTTTCAATTAAAAGTGTTTCTTATATGCAGTATATTTTGGATCTTGCTTCTTTATGCATTCTGCCAGTCAGTTTCTTTTGATTGGTGAATTGAGACCATTAATGTTGATGATTATAACTGATATCTATTATCTCTGTCATGTTATTTTCCTGCTTTTGGCTTCCTACTTTCCTTTTCTGTTTAATTTCTTGCCTTACCTAATGGATTCCTTCTGTTGGGGTTCATGGAGTTGTAATCCTTATTGTTTCTTTTTAGAATATCCTTCAGAACACTTTGGAGTATTGGGTTGGTGGTCATGAATTTCTTCAAGTGTTCTTTGTCATGGAAATATCTTATTTCTCCATCAATTTTGAAGGATAGTTTTGCAGGGTACATCAATCTGAGTTAGAGGTTGTTTTCCTTTAGGGCTTGAAATACTTCAAATTCTCCTTGACTTGAGAGTTTGTGTTGAGAAGTCTACTGTGATTCTGATGGGCTTTCCTTTATAGGTGATTTGTTTCTTTTCTCTTACAGCTTTTAATATTCTGACCTTGTGTTAATTTCTGGAATCTTGACTATTATATGCCTTGGGGAAGATTTTTTTGATCATGGCTAATTGGAGTCCTATATGCCTCACTTATCTGTATGTCAAATTATTTTTCCCTGTTTGGGAAATTTTCTGCTATTACTTCTGAGAACAGTTTTTTTATGTCATTTGCACTATCTCCTGCTTTTTCATTGACTTCAGTCTTATGTACTTCTTCTTTGCATCATCTAGCAGCTGCTGGATTGATTTCTCATGGTCCCTTGCTATTTTTAAGAAATGTTTCTTTTCCTGATCACTAACTGCATCCTGTCTTCTATACCTGATATTCTGTCCTCATACTGGCTCATCTCTGCTACATATACTTTCAGGGGAATTTTTAATCTCCTGGATATCTGTTTGAATCTGTTTCATGGATTCCATTTCTTTCTTATGCTAGACATTCGCTTCCATCACATTCCTGAACTCTATTATTTTCTTATCTGTATATTTCATTCTGATCACTATCTCTGTAGTTAATCTGGGAAATTATTTCTGTGTTGATTTTTTTCTAGAGCCTCGCTCATCTGCTTTGTTACTTCTGCTGTTACCACTTCAGAGAGTCCAGATGGGTGGCTTTTGGTTTGTTCCATTTTATTTCTCCCCCAGGGTTTGCCTTTGGTGGGCTGAAAGTCTGTGGGGGTTGCATCTTGTTTAAATGTCTTCTCATTTTCTATTTTTTTAAAGTTTGATTCCTGAGTTGATGCTTGTAAATTGCTTATGGCGAGTAGCTTTATTGCCAGTATTCAGAATCCTTAGGAAATTACTTAACTTCTCAGAAGTGTCTTCCAGGTGTAGCTAGCTTTTGGGTTTTGAGTATGTTGCAGCATCCTACCTCTTCAGTTTACTGTGGTTGAGAAGTTTTTGCGTACGTGGCTCAGCTGCCAGTACTTTGGCACTGGCCTGTAGGATTTTTGGTTTAGTTTGGTTTGGTTTGGTTTGGTTTGGTACCAGGGATCGAACTCGGGATCTTGCAGGGGAAAGAAACTGGAGGCAGGCACTGGTACTGCTGAGCTAAATCCCTGGCCCTGTTTTTTGTTTTTTTTTAAAGACCCTTGGACAATCTCAGTCTTGGTATACCAGGAGGAACAACTGATTAGCACAATTTTGTAACCTTAGCTAAAGTAGTACAATCAGCAAGAACAATAGCATCAAATACAGGCTAGGAAATAACAAATTGTAGCCCTTAATATGGCTTTTTTACCCTTCGGAGAGATTATTTAAAAGGGGTAAGGAATTCGCTGCCTGCTGCGCAAGGACTCGAGTTCAATCCCTGGTACCCCCCAAAAAAGGTGGGTAAGGGAGTAAAAGACAGAAATAAAGGAAGAGAAAGAGGTCAGATGCAAGGCTGGAGGATAAACTTTAGGAAACTGGTGAAGAAGACAGGTGGGAAAGAGAAAAGGAAAAAATAAAAAGAACAGAACAACAACAAGAAACAAACTGTGTTCAAATAATCAAGAAAAAAACTAAACAAAACAAGAACTAGAAAGGAGGAAAAACAAATAAAAAGATTTTTAAAAATCCAAAAATGTCCAATTCAAGGTGTGTCTCTGCTGTCACTGTTAGGCAATGTGGGCAAACAGAGTCCAGAGACAAATTGGATAATCCCAGCCAGCCTGCCCCTTTAGTTCCTCTGAAGTTCAGGCTGGTTTCGGGCTATGAGGATGGAACTGGATTCTTTGAGCCTACAACAGTCTGTGTCTCCTACTGGCTTGAACTCTGGTCCCTAACCTCCTGTTGACTTGAACTCAGTACCCGTACCAAGACACTGGAAGCCACTAGATGGAGTCTGCCTGCAGCTGTTCTGAGTTCCGAGCTTAGTGGGCCCCTCTCCAAGATGGCTACCAGCCAATCACTGTCTCCTGGGGGAGGTCTGAACATGGGTCATCCACTGCTCCTTCTCCACGGAGGCCTCTGGGGTCATCAGTAGTCACTGTGCAGTCTGCGGTTTTGGCCCATCCTTCCCTCGAGGAGAGTCCAGGGTCTTGGAGAGAGCTGCTTGGTACCTCCCTCCTCTTCATTAAAGTCTCTCTCTTCACTCTCCCTGTAGACTTCAATTCTCACCTCAGATCCTTCCTGGGTCTTGGGGTCCCGCTTACCTCCTCCTCTTCCTCCTCTCACTGCTATATTCCAGTGTAAGGACACCACATCTTGGAAAAGCACTTTCTCTGCTGCTCACCACTCTGCCATCTCCCCAGAAGTCCTGTTTCTTCTTTGCTCCTATTTCTGATACTTTTTTATTGAATGAACACTTCAGTGTTAAATATATTCATATTGCTGTATAACAGATCTCTAGATCTTTCTCATCTTTGCAAACTGAAACTTTCTGCCCATTCAATACTCACTCTCCTTCCTCCTCAGTCCTTAGCCCTTGCCAACCACTGCTCTGCTCTTCCATTCTACGAATGTGACCACTCTAGGGACGTCATGGAATTGGAAGTACACAGTGTCTGTCCTTGTGTGACTAGCTCATTTTATTTACACGTGACATCTTATATACATTGTAAATATTTCCTTCCCATCTGTGACTGTTTTTCAATTTCTTGTAATTGTCTTTAACAAAGCAAAAATTTTTAAAATTTTTATAAAGCCAAATTTATCTTTTTTGTTTTGTTTTGGTTTTGGTTTTTGAAAGAGGGTCTTGCTATTAGTTCAACTAGGCTGGCCTTGAGCTCACAGCAATCCTGCCTCAGCATCCCAGGTGCTGGGACTACAGGCATACACCACCACGCCCAGCAAACATCATTTTTTTTATCAATTATATTTTTTAATTATTCTAAGAACTCTTCACCTAATCCTAATTTTCTTTTGTATTTTTTTCTAAATGTCTTTTTTTTTAATGGTTTTTGAGACAAGGTCTGGCTGTGTAGCTCAGGCTGGCCTTGAACTCACTATGTAGCCCAAGTTGGCCTTGACTTCATGGCACTCCTCCTGCCTCAGCCTCCTGAGTGCTGGGATTACAGGCGTGTGCCACCACACCCAGCTATAATTATTTTTATATTTAGATCTGTGATCCACTTTGAGTAGATTTTCACGTTCAACATGAAGTTTAGGTTGATGATCATTTCTTTGCTTATGGATATCCAATTTTAGCCTTCAATTTGAGGAATGTTGTGTTGGTTTTGAATACCTCAGTTTTTGGCAATAGTAATAAAGGTGAAGTATTATGTCTATTTAGTGAAGTGTTTTACCACTTAAAGTAATTTTTATAAATACTTTGACTTAAGAGAACTTAATAAATTCTTATAAAATTGAAAAACTAGGGCATACAAGGCTGGGGATTTAGCTTGGTGGCACCGCGCCTGACTCCTAAGCACAAAGTCCTGAGTTCGATCCCTGGTACCAAAAAAAAACCTAGGGCACACATTTTTGATAATGTATCTGTAGCTATTTAACCTGCCTAGTATCTCTAGAAAGTTGTAAGAGTGGTCCCTTGGTAGACAGCTGGGTGTAGAAAGAAAATTTAATTTTCAATTTGTATTTCTTTGTACCCTTTAAAACTTTGCCACTTGTATGTATTTTCTCATCTATAAGAAATAGATTCATAAGAAACTATATATGAATACAACTGTAGCTTAAAAGGAAAAAACTACAAAGACAACATAAATAGTAAAATCTGGAGGAAATAATGCATTCATGAAAATTGGTAGTTCATGTACAATGATGTGACTTCGAATGATTTTTTTAAAATGTTGTTTTCTAAATTAATTGAATTACTGCTTATAAAAACATGACAGGATGGGATTACATAGGATGTTTTAAAAACATGAATTCCAGACTAGATGTTTAGCTCAGAGATAGAGCAGTCCTTAGGATGCACAAGGCCCTGGGTTTAGCACCCAGCACCATAAATGAATAAATACCTTACTTACCTTTAAAAGTTACCACCAAGTTTAGAATCAAAGAATAGTGTCAGTTATGCTGTATGTATGCTGTACAAAAAGAATGAGGCAAATACCCATCCTCCAAGATGTTACAGGCTAAGGTGATTTATGTCCTTTGCTTTTATGTTTCAGTGCCAAACCTAAATCTGAAATCCACGTGTCTATGGCCTCTCCGGTCACTGTGTCCATGGAGACCGTATCCAATCAAAATAATGATCAGCCTACCATTGCTGTCCCTCCCACTGCCCAGCAGCCACCTCCAACCCTTCCAACCATGATTGCCGCAGCTAGTCCCCCATCCCAGCCAGCCGTTGCTCTCTCAACCATTCCTGGAGCTGTCCCCATCACTCCACCCATCACAACTATTGCAGCTGCACCACTACCAACAGCCACTGTGAGTGGCAGCCTCTCCTCTGTCGTAGGCCCCCCTATACCTGAGATCAAAGTGAAAGAGGAAGTAGAGCCAATGGACATCATGAGGCCAGTTTCCGGTAAGTTCATTCACAGAATACTCTCCCTTGACAGTTACTTCTTTCCTGCTTCCTAACACTGCACTCTAGAGTTTACCTCTTTTTTAATGTGACCACAAACCAGGACATATGACTCTGTGGTGCCCGGCTTTAAATGTTGCATTTCATTTGTTTTTAGTAAATGGAAGGCACTCCTTTTAAACACAAAGACCATTTTGGTTGCCTTTTTGTCATTAATTTTAATGTCTAACTAAAGTCATGAGAGTAATAGTTCCCCGTGTGTATCTTTTAATATAGATTCCTTGTATTCATTAAGAAAATATTACAGCCAGGCCTGGTGACACACACCTGTAACCCTGCATGTGAGAGGCTGAGGCAGGAAGATCACAAGTTTACGCCCACCCTGGACGGTGTAGTGACTTAGCAAGACCCTTTCTCAAAATTTAAAAGCTAATAAAAAGGGCCAGGAATGTAGTTCAGTGTGAAGGCCCTGGGTTCAGTCCCTACTAGCACCCAAATAAGAGAGGGAAGGAGGGAAAAAGGGGAGGAAGAATATTGCCTTGACAAGGAGTCAAGATATGATCATAGCTAAGTTCTGTTTATTTACACTGTGGAGATCTACAAAAAAAAATAAGACTTGAAGCTACAAGGGAGATTATTAGAGAGAGAGAGGGTGAGAGGGCCAGGAGGGTTAGGAACTGTTGAGGGTGCTGTGATCCAACCATGCAGGGCCGGGGACTTAGCTCAGTGGTTCTGCCACCTGCCTCGCAAGTGCAAGGTCCCAAGTTCAATTCCCAGTACCAAAAAAAAAAAAAAAAAAAAAAGAGAAGTATGTTACATGCATGTATGAAAATGCCACTGCAAAACCCAGTATTGGGGGCCAGGGATTTAGCTCAGTGGTTTGGGCTCCTGCTATGCAAATGCAAGGACCTGAGTTCAATCCCTGGTGCCGAAAAAAACCGAAAACCAAAAATCCCCAGTATTGGCAAAACAAGTGACATGCAGTTTTGGTTTTGGTTTTGGTTTTTTGAGACAAGGTCTAGCTATACAGTTCAGGCTGGCCGTAAACTCACAGTGATCCTCCTGCCTCAGCCTACTGAGTGCTGGGATTACAGGCTTGCACCATAATGCTAAATTTAGATTTTTGTAACATACTAAAATTGGGGGGGGGTTATAAAGATAAGATTTGCATTTTGTTCCTTTTCAAATTTTTGTACAATTTCTGTATGTTTTCTTGTATGGCAAAGTAAGATTCCTGGTTTTAAAATACTCTTTTGGGACTGGGAATTTGGCTCAGTGGTACCCGAGCCTGCCTCGAGAGCACAAGGTCCTGAGTTTGATCCCTGGTACCAAAAAAAAAAATTCTCTTGATAAACTTTTATCTGACTAGTCAAATCCTAAAACTAGTCATTACCTCTTTTCTCTTTCCCTTCAACTATAAACTTCCAGTTTGTGAAAATCAAGTAACTTCAGAGATTTTATTTTGTTGTTTTGTAAATTAATTTTGGATTAAAGTCCCCCTTACCTGTATGTGCCAGGAAGCTGACAGTAATCTTACCTCTACCCCAGAAATTGTTCTCACACTGATGGTACAGCCTTGTGTAAATAAGTGCATCTCCCCACCCTCAGAGATTACTTTCTAGCAAGGGAGACAAATAGTAAAATAATAAAACAGTTATTAGGTGTGTGCACACTCACATGCACATGCATGCATGTAGGTTTACTTATTTAGGTGTTAAATTCTCAAAAAAAAATATTGTATAGGAAAAGTTAGGTTTGAGGCTGAAACTATCAAAAAAGGGTACTAAGGGTCTCATGGAGGAAATGACATTGGAGTAGAGTCAGGAAGGATGAAGCGCTGGCCCTGAGGCTGTCTGGGAAAGGAGCATTCCAGGCCTAGAGAGCAGCAAGTGCAAATGCCTTGTGATTAGAGTGTGCCTGGTATGCTCGGAGTTAGCAGAGGACATGGTCAGAGCTGAGGTCAGTACTCACAGGCCTCACTGTGTAGGACTCAGGCTGCACTGGGGCAGTGGGAAGCTACTCCTCTTGAGCAGAGGAATGCCAGGAGCTTGGTTAGGCTATAACCACAGCACTCTGGCTGCTGTGAGAGCAAAGATGGAAGCTGGGAGGCTTGTCTTGAGCCTGTTGCACTACCTGTAGGAACAGGCCTGGCTAGGGTGGTAGCCGCAGACATGCTAGGAGGTAGGTGGATTCTGGATTTTTTTCTCCCAGTGCTGTTCTTCAAACCCAAGGCCTTCTGTGTGCTAGGCAGCATCCCACCACTGAGCTACACCCCAGCCCCTTCATATGTTTTTAAGTTGCAGCCGAGAGTTTGTGGGGGCTGTTTTGTTTTGGCCCTGCTGGAGATTGAACTGAGGGTGAGCGATATCCCTAGCTCTTTGTTTCAGAGTGGATCTAACTAAATTGCCTAGACTAGGCTCAAACTTGCAATCCTCTTCCCATAGCCTCCCAGAGTCCTGGGGTCATAGGTGTGGGGTCACTACCGTGACAATTAAAGATCAGATGGTGAAGATGAGGTGTTTGGCCTTAGCAGCAGGAGGCCATGGAGTTGATATCAGCTGAGATACAAAGGGTTGCAGAAGGACCATATTTTGTTGGGAGAGATTAGGGGTTGTTTTTGGTCCACGTTTGAAGTGTCTGTTAGACATCCAAATGTAGGCATCAAGTAAAAGGTTCAATCAACAAGCCTGGATTTTGGCATGGAAAATGAAGTTGCAGATAAAAATTTAGGAGATATAAGTATATATATAAAAATTGTGTTCCAAGCCAGAAGCCTGGATAAGTGGATACAGTCACCTAGGAAATGAATGCCCATAAAAGCTGAAGCAGTTCATAGACAGCTCTAGAACACTGCACCTTTGTGAGGTGGAAAAAGAGGCAAAATTCAGCAGAGGAGACTGAATAGAGGGGCCAGAGTGGTAGGATACAAATTGGAGTATGAAGTGGTATATAAGGCAAGGGCAGAAAATTGTGGGAGGAAGGAATGTTTAGCTGGATCACATGCTGTTGAGAGATCAAGGGAGCTGAGGACTGAGCAGGTGACCCTTAGATTTAGCCACACAGAGGTCATGGAGATCTGGAGAACAGTTTCTGTGTAATGATAATAGTAAAAACATGATTGGAAGTAAGTTCAAGAAAAAACTGGGCGCTCTGAGATTGGCCTAGGGGACTGTTGGCAGATAACTCTGGGTAGGTTTTGGAGATGTGGATTTGAGGTCTTTTGTGATTCCTGCCTTTCAACCTCTGGCACTGTTTCCCCCTCAGCTGCCTGACCACCCTCTTCTACCATAATGTTCTAGCCTTGGACACAGGGAGGATGTACTGGCTCCCTTACAGCCAAACAAACTAAACCTCTCCTCCTTTAAATTGTGGGTGTTGGGTATTCAGCTAACCAGAAAGCTAACACAAAGTGTTTAAAATGTAATCGAGAGGCGGGAGGGGGGAAGGGAGAGAACTGGGAGAGAAATAGAAACATGGTGTACAAAAACATTATAGAGAAGTTTGCTGTAAAGGGATAGAAAAAGAGGGTAATAACAGAAGGGAAATGATGTCAAGAAGTTTGTTTTTTTGTTTGTTTTTGTTTTTTTGCAGGTCTGAGTCTCTTGGGCTTTCCACTACACCTACATCCCTGGCCTTTAGTTGTTTTGTTTTGCTTTGTTTTGTTTTTGTTTGAGATAAGAGTTTTATATGTTAGTGGGAGTGATTAATTAGAAAGGGAAGAACTGATAATGTAAGAGAAAGCAGTGCAGATTCCTGGGGCAGTGTCTGAAGAGGAGGGAGTGGCGGCAGGATCAGTGTTTTCTGAAAGGTTTGGCCTTTGCTGAAGAACTGAGAGGGGAGAATATACAGTCACTGTGCGATGGGGCGGTGTAGGGGGTACCTCATGGACATAGCTTTCTGATTGTTTCTTTTTCAGTAAAATAGAAGCAGGATCACTAAGAGTACAGGTAGGGAAGAGGAGTTGAGAAAGTGTAAAATACTCATCTAGGGGCAAATAGGATGTTTACCAAGTGAGAACAACCAGCTTGCTGTGTGGTCATTCCAGCTATTTTAGCACATGGGTGCAGGCTGGTTGGAGAGTTGTTTTTTTTTTTTTTGGTACCGGGGATTGAACTCTGGACCTTGCTCTTGCGAGTCAGGCTACAGAACCACTGAGCTAAATCCCTGGCCCTGGAGAGTTGTATTTAAACCTCTTCTGCTTTTGCTGAGTTTGACAAAGCCAGAACAGGGAAAAAGATGGAATAAAATGAGTAAAATGTGGAATTTGAATCTACCAATGGGAAAAAATGGACATGAAAAGAGACGTGACAGAAAGAAGCATGGGAAGGTGGATGGGCAGGAGCTACTAGTGCAGTCAAAGGATTGTTGGAAATTGGTTACTAATAAGAGTGACCTAGGCAGTTGGTTTTGGCTAAAGATTTGAGTACTAGAAATTGAGATGGGTGTGAAGCCAGTTGTAGTTATTGTTGATAACAGCGTAGGGCAGTGGTGGCGAACCTATGGCACATGTGTTATTATGTTTTTCTTTTTAATGTATGAGATTATTTTTTCTAAACTAAAGCCTCAGTATTCAGGTTTAATTGCAGCGTTAGCACTTTGTGACAAATAAGTGGGTTCTGGGTTGCAGTTTGGCACTTGATTTTTTTTTTTTTTTTTTACTAGGGATCAAACTCAGGACCTTGCACTTTCAGGGCAGGTAGCAGAACCACTGAGCTAAATCCCCGGCCCTTGCCACTCAATTTCTAAAAGGTTCGCTGTTGCTGGTGTAGGGAGTGGGTAGCTGAGCGTGAGTGGAGGAAAAGGATGGGGCAAATAATGTGGCAGAATGAAATAAGAGTTGAGGTGAACCATTAGCATAATTTTTAAGTTCCTAGACGTGTGGTCCTAGCAAACTAGGATTTGCTTCCTCACTCTGGAGGCTTTTTGTCTGAACACAGTATACTGTGGTAGTTAACAGTGCAGAGTCAGAAGTGAGGCTGCCTCTGCCACTTCACATGTGTGTGGCTTATGCCACATACTCTTATCTGTAAATTGAGGGATGTATTGGTCTGTCTTCCTGTTACTGGGATACAATACATAACTCCCACAGTTTAAAAGGAGAGGTTTAATTTGGTTCATGATTTCAAAAGGATTCAGTCCATCTGACCATGCCTCCAAGGCAGGAACATCGTGGTGGAATGGGGTGGCAGAACAAAGCTGCTTTGTTAAGCAGAGCAGGGGAATAGTGCCAGAGACGATGTGGCTAGGGACCAGATACCATACCCAAAGTTGCACTTCCATGAGCCCCCAAACACACCTAGAAATGTGCTTTACTAATACAAGCCACCTTTTAGAGACCGAGGGCCCAAACTGCAACCCAAAACTCACTTATTTGTCACAAAGTGCCAAGACTGCAATTAAGCCTGAGTACTGTGGTTTTAATTTAGACAAAAACCAACATGGTAACGTGGCTTGCTGTGGCTCATCCCTGCCCTAAGTTGTTCCCAAGCTAATAAAGTTGACAGTCCAGCTTAACTGTCAACAGGGGATAATAGTAATGTTTGCTTATTCTGATTGCTTTGGAGGGGTTGGTTGGTACCAGGGATTGAATCTTGTGCTTGCAAGGCAGGTGCGGTGCCACTGAGCTAAAATCCCCGGGCCCTGATTGCCTTTTTAAGATTATCGGTTAATTGGTTACCTGCTAGGTATTTGTTTAAAGTCCACAAGAATAGTGACTTACACGTGTAAGATTTTTATCTCCCTTGAAGCAAGCTGTATGTTCAAGAATAGTATGTGGATTCTATCAGATCCTTAGGGATCCAGCTCCTTCCCATTTTTCCCTGCATGAACCTGTAAGATTTGATCTTCGTGCTCTTGATTCATAGCAGCTGCTGTAGCTCTGGCTATCATAGCTAAAACCTAGGGCACAGAAAGAAGTCAAGGAATAGAAGATGACATCTTTGTTTTCTTTTCCCTTTTTTGGATGGGGGAGTGGGATACTGAGGATCAAACCCAGGAAAACTCTGCCACTGAGCTGTATCTCCCGGTCTTTTTATCTTTTGAGACAGAGTCTCATGAACTTGCAGTCCTCCTGACTCAGCCTCCCTTAGTGCTGGGATTACAGGTGTGCACCACCTCATCTGGCTAACATGTAAGGAAACTCCCTGAAAGTGCTGCAGAACACTCCTTCCATTTTATCTGATCACACTTATAACAAAGGCTAAGTAATACATTGTTTTAGCTAAATGACATGATACCATGTCAAAGTGAGGTTCCTGGAACCAAGTACGGTGAAGCTGTGGAACATTAAAAAGCATTCAGCAGTCTCCACCACAGCTAGAGTGCTGGCTTTCTACTGTTCTCTTATTTGTTGTTGCTGGGAATCAAGTGAAGCTTTCCATTATGTCTGGCTTCTCAGAGCTGTCTGTGCTCCATTTCCTCTGACAGCAGTTCCTCCACTGGCCACCAACACTGTGTCTCCATCTCTCACATTGCTGGCGAATAACCTGTCCATGCCTACAAGTGGCCTACCACCTGGTGCCTCCCCAAGGAAAAAGCCTCGGAAACAGCAGCACGTGATCTCAACAGAAGAAGGGGATATGATGGAGACGAACAGCACTGATGACGAGAAGTCTACTGCCAAGAGTCTGCTGGTGAAGGCTGAGAAGCGC
>NW_004624732.1:13340839-13371455 GCF_000247695.1 Heterocephalus glaber | reverse complement strand
TTACTTTATTACACCACTGGTCACTGGACTTTTCTCCCAAATTTGAAATATAATTCCCACTTGATTCATGGGATTTCAGATCTAGATAACACCAAAAAGCTTCCAGAATTCCATGTCCAACCCTGCACGTGCTTATATGCATCACATACTGAGCAAGTCTGAATCACTAAAGACCATCACCCATCTTATAAGAGATTAGAATATTAACTTGGTCTTTTTAACTCACCAGAGGAGTATATCTTCAAGCTTTCTTCTGGAGTGACCAGAAAGGTAGAAAGCTTTTATTCGTGTGGTTGAATCCTTTTTCTAATGGCTTAAATGCAGAGAAATTACTTAAAAACATTTATGTAAAGAAATCTTGCTTAAAAATTATGGCACTAAGGTTACTTGAACACAGATGATTTAGCCATATAAAAATTGAAACACGCTTATTTTTACATGATTCCAGAGGAGAAGAAAGCTATGCAGCAGGAAATAGCTAATCAGAAAGGAGTATCCTGTCGTGCCCAGGGCTGGAAAGTCCACCTCTGTGCTGCCCAGTTACTACAGCTGGTAGGTGCAGTTCTAGAGGATGCTGGAGATGCTCAGCTTCTCAGAACGTTTGTCTCTTGAGTAAATCTGAAGCATTCCCTACTAACATGGGTCATAGTACGTTTTCTGTGTGTTGCTATGTAATATCAAAACTACTATATCAGTTACTTGTGCTTATGATTAAATCTTAGATCTAAAATGTATGGAACAGCTGTGGTGGAAAACCTAAAATTAAGATTTGATAATTAAGGCCGGGGATTTAGCTTAGTGGTTCCACCGCCTGCCTCACAAGTGCAAGGACCCGGTTTTGATCCCCGGTACCCCCCCCAAAAGATTTGATATTAAGTAACATCTGAAACAGGGAGCCATTAATGGCCTACCCATAATGCCCTCCTCCCTAGCGTATCACTTAGATAAGGTCCTTTGTCTCAACAGCCCTCCTCACCATGGGAACCAGGCACAGTCCTGTTTCTCAGTTAGCAGTGGGCTTAATTTCTCTGCCAGCTTCAGATATTGGTCAAGCCAGTCACAGACTCCCTTAGGGAGCAGGGGCACCCCTTCCCTCTTGATACTACAAAGCCTGCTTCCCACAGCTGCTCCTTTTCAGTCTGGTCTTGTGTGCAATTCATGTGCCCCTGCATGGCATGCTGTGTCCTCCCTAGACCGTAATGTATGTGACTGGTAAAATGCTGTCAGTCTCCTCTGTCCAATGGTGGATCCTCTATGTTCAGCCAATTTCATGAGCCTAGGATAAGAATCTCTCCTTCATCCATTGGGTGAAGAGAGGATACAGTGAAAACAACACCCTGATGAAGTTTCCCCATATTTGAAGTAGCAGTGATCTCAAAAACATGGTCTGTTATCAGTATCTATAAAAGTGAGTTCCTTGGCTTTTTATTTATAAAAATCATAAGTTTTTTCTCAAAACTGGTAGAATTTGGGCTGGGGATTTAGCTCAGTGGTGCCGCTGTGAGCCTTGAAAGCGCAAGATCCCGAGTTTGATCCCTGGTACCAAAAAAAAACTAGTAGAGTTGTTTTTCAGAGAGAGGAATTGTGAATTCAGGGCCATATTTAAAAGTTATCCTTGAAGGGAACAAGAGAGGAGGGAGGGAGAAAGGAAGGAAAGAACAAGAAAAAATGTGAAATGGAAGGAAAAAATGGAAACAAAGCTTTTGTACATGAGGGGAGGGAGCTTGAGGGAGGGAATAGGATAAAATAAAATTTATTTTAAAAGTCAAAGAATTAAATTTAGTGATTCCTTGATAAGTTAAACATACAATTACCATGTAATTTGGCAAGTCCACTCCTAAATATAAACTCAAAAGAATTGAAAATAAGTGTTTCAAAAAAAAAAGTTAGGGGCCAGGGATTTAGCTCAGTGGCGTGCATCTGACTCACAAGTGCAAGGTCCTGAGTTCAATCCCCGTTACCAAAAAAAAAGTTATCCTTGAAGAGATGAACCTAAATAATGTCAAAATAAAATGCAAATCACTATTGATCAATTTTCATGACTGTTTGTTAACCTTAATACTTTAGTCCTTTAGAGAAAGGACTTTAGGCTGGGAATTTTCACTCAAACACTCTTACAATAGTTGGCAACATTGACTTGAGGTGGGTTCCGTTGCCTGAGGCTAATATAGAACAATATCTCTGAGTCACATGCTCCCTCTTATGTGTTGCAGACAAATCTGGAACATGATATTTTTGAAAGACTTAGCAACCTACAGGAAGGAATTATCCCAAAGAAAAAAGCTGCAATTGATGATGATCTGCACCGAATAAATGAACTAATACAGGTTGGATGTGCCCTTTCCCATCTGATCACATACATAGCAGGTTATTTGCTAGAGTCCTCCTTCTCCCATTGCCCTCCCTCACCCACTAGTGTCTTTATTTTTTTCTTTTTGGTACCAGGGATCGAACTCAGGACCTTGTGCTTGTGAGGCAGGTGGCGGAACCACTGAGCTAAATCCCTGACCTCTAGTGTCTTTCATAATAACAGCTTATTGTTATGACCAGTGTGGTGGCACGCTCTAGTAATCACAGCTATTCTGGAGGCTGAGCCAGTCATATCACAAGTTTGAGACTAACCTGGCAACTTAGTGAGACCATGTCTCAAAATAAAGTTTTTAAAGTGCTAAGGATGTAGCTCAGGGATACAGTGCTTGCCTAACATGCATTGAGGCCCTGGGCTCAATCCCCAGCACTGATGGTGGGGGAAAGCCTATATTACCAAAAAGCACTCTATGTGGAAGTCTTAAAATGGCCTCTCCCCAAGGGAGCATTTCTGTCAGAGCCGTTCCCTCCTCATGACTGCTCGCTGATGATGTGATGTCTTCTGTTCCAGGGAAACATGCAGAGGTGCAAGCTTGTGATGGATCAGATCAGTGAGGCCAGAGACTCCATGCTTAAGGTTTTAGATCATAAAGATCGTGTCCTGAAGCTTCTAAACAAGAACGGGACTGTGAAGAAGGTGTCAAAATTAAAGCGAAAGGAAAAAGTCTAGACCAAGAAGAATCAAGAGTTTGGAAACAGAATTTATGAAGAATGATGGTGGGGGTGGGGGGAGGGTTTTGGTTCTTTTCAAAGGAACATTGAAATAAAGGTAGTGTTCCTTCATTTACACATGAAAGCAGAGGGGGACCCGTGGCATCCAGTGGCGCAAACGGATCGCAGCTGACTCGACACAGCGAGCCCTGTTTTTCTTTAGGCACATCCCTGTTACATCTGCCCTGTGTCACAGTGACTCCTGAGGTGCAGTGACACAGATGGCTCCCTGGCGTTTTTCAGCATCAGTTTATAGACTGTATCTGGTGGATTCCGGCAGGACCCACACGGCCTGGATTGAAAGCATCCACTCAGAGCATCTGTTATTTCTCTACACTGAAAATAAAGCCTCTTCTCCTTGCCCCAGTCAGTTCTTCTTTCTGACCTTCAGATGCCCTAGTTGGCCTTTTACAGTAGTGCCACAGCACCAAGAGAGGCTGCCACATCACACACTAGAGTTTGAACTATCAGTTCTTGTTGCTTTTTTAAAGAACCATTTCCAAGTGAAGTTGTTACACCGTTTATCCTGCGTTTGTCAGAATTGGATTTTTATGGAGGTTCAGAGCAGGCAACACCAAATATTGCTCTGAGATCCTGTTCTGAAGTACGTTCCTGGATCTCTGTACTTCTGTAGCTGGTGTGATGCTGTTAATTGTACCACACATCTCCAGACGTTAATAAAGGACTCAAAGAGGTTTTGTACATAATCAGTGTGCATCCTTTTCTAAAGCATGTTAGTGCTGTACTGAACATGTCTTAAGTGTCCACCTTGCTGTCATTTCTCTGTTCTGTTTTATTATTCCACATAGAGCTCTGCTTATCCCGGTAATTTGAACATGTTACACAGTGAAGTCTTGGCTCTTGGTTGTCTTAAATACATGAGTGATACAAATTGGTCAAATTGTGAGACTGTTGAAGCTACAATACCTGTTAAGGCTGCAGTAAGAAGGTGAAGCTTTCAAGTGGGTAAATTCTCTTCACAAATCACTCTTAGTTCTCTCAAGTAACCTCTAGTAAAGCAGCCCAGTCTTGCTTCCTGTGGACACAAGACCACCCATCACATCTATTGCTTCTACAGGGAAGACCCGACCACCCTCCTTCTTTAAAGCACAAGTTTCCAGCTCCCTGAACAGAGCTGAGACAGATCAATTCCCCTTCTGCCTGCAGGACCAACACTCCAGCTCCCAAGACAGCCCTGCTGGTACTGTATTAGAATGGTGACCTTGGGGCTGGGGATTTAGCTCAGTGGTTTTGCCGCCTGCTGTTGCAAGCACAAGGACCCGAGTTCAATCTCCGGTACCAAAAAAAAAAAAAAAGAATGGTGAGCTTTCCTTGGAGTGGGCTTGGGCTAGAAAGAAGCAGTGCAGACTGTTGGTCTCCGGGAGCCTGAGTAGCCAAGGGGCAAGAAGTCTTAGGAGCTGGTAGAGGCTGCATCACCAAAATGCTTCCTTGCAAAATGGAGGCAACCTAAAAAGATAGCCACTGTCTCCTAGGCACCTGCAGAATGCCTGCTGGAACAGACCATTGTCTGGTCTCATCTGTGTACACATTCCCAACCCCTGACCCCACCCCGTGATCCTATGTGGTCTGCTGGCTAGTGTGTGACAAGGTTAGGTATTTGGGGTCCTGTGTTACAGATGTGCTGTTTAGAAGTCTGTCACCGTTTAATGAAACTTAACCCTTCTCAAAGGAAGCTTGCCAGCATAAACCTTAAAGTCATTGCAGGCTAGGGTGGTAGTTTTTCATTATTCCCTCACCTTGTGAGGACAATACAATCAGAAGTTGGGAGAGGGCTGAGCATGTAGCCTAGTGGCAGATTGCTTGCCTAGAATGCACAAAGCCCTGGGTTCTATCCCCAACACTGCCAAATGGGATGCAAACGCAATAGTTCTGAAACATCTCCATGTAAATTATAACAATATACAATACACACAGCTTTTAAAAGTGAAAAAAAAAAGATTTTCAAAATGATTAAAGAAGGGGTTGGGGATTTAGCTCAATGGTGCCACCGCCTGCCTCAAAAGCGAAAGGTCCTGAGTTCAATCCCCAATACCAAAAAAAGTCAAAATGATTAAAGATATAGTTGACATTATAACCTAAACTTTTTTTGAGACAGGCTCTCTCTCTAGACTGGCCTTAAACTCATTATGTAGCCCAAGCTGGCCTCAAACTCGTGGTGATCCTCTTGGCTCAGCTTCCTGAGTGCTAGGATTGCAGGCATGCACCACCACAGCTGGCCCTATAAACCAAATATTTTAAATGATGTGATACTGTGTAACCATCACCACAGTCAAGGTAGTGAACCTTGAGTTTCCGTGAGTCATGATTTCTTGCCTTCTTCCCTTACCTGCTTCCCCTCTTCCAGGCCAATTTCTGTCACTAGATCAATTTGTATTTTCTGGGATTTTAACTAAATGAAAATACAGGACGTTTTTGTGGGGAGGGAGTCTGGCTCCTGTTACTCAGCATAGTGGAGATTTTCCCTGAGATAAATTTGTTTTGCTTGTTTGAATAGTTCATTGCTTTTTGTTGCTGAGCAGGATTGTGCCGGTAAGTTATTCCACAAGTTGCTTATTCACTTGTAGAAAGACATTGGGTTATTAGCAGATTTTTAATATTGCAGGTAAAACTTTATGCATTTGTATTATTGTATGGACATATACTTGCACACAACTTCTCAGTTGGTGGTGGTGTGTTAAATTTGCTTACTCCAGGAATTTATGACCAGGAGGGAGCACTGAGAGTCCAGAAAAGGATTCCACAAAAATGTCATTCACATACTTAAAAATCAGAGAGTTGCACTGTATTTGTTGTAAGACTTGATTTCTGATATTTACAATGGGAAATCAAAGAAACAGATCTGGAAACGAGTCTTAATTCACCTGCCTGGTCTAGAAAACCTCTCATGCTACTTTTGAATCCTAGATATTTGAAAAGATTATTAAGTAGAAAATGCCAACAAGGGCCAGGAATTTAGCTCAGTGTTGCCACCGCCTGCCTTACAAGCACAAGGTCCTGAGTTCAATCACTGGTACCAAAAAAGAAAATGCCAACAGGTTTAGTGTAGTAATAGAGTCTCATAAAAGGTGATTGAAAAGTTACTTGGAGGTGATACAGTACAACCCAACGTGATACAATGGACAATTTAACACAGCTATATTTAGGTTGGGCATGCCTGTAATATTACCCAGCACTCAACAATCTGAGGAAGGAGACACAAGTTTATGGCCAACCTGGGCTACATAGTCCAAGGCCAGCCTGGAGTTTAGATTAGCTTTGTCTGCCCTTTAAGAATAGATTTAGAGGGCTGGGGATTTAGCTCAGTGTTTCTGGCACCTGCCTCGAAAGCGCAAGGTTCTGAGTTTGATCCCCGGTACCAAAAAAAGAATAGATTTAGAGTACCTAATTCTTTGTTACTGGCTTTTTGTACATTCATCCATTTGTTAAATGTCAATAAAGTTTGTTTTTGTTTATTTTCTTGCTGATGGTATTCTGTGTACATTCTATTCTGTGCCACACTGGTTTAGCTGTTTCCCTGTTGAAGGACATCTTGTTTGCTTCCAGTTTGGGGCTGTTATAAATGAAACTATAAACATTTGTGTGCAGGTTTTCAAGTGGAAGGCTGAACCTAGGATGTGATTTCAGGATCTTGAGGTAAAACTGTTTAGCTGTGTAAGAAACTGTCCAATTGTCTTTCAGAACATGCTGTGGGAATTTCCCATTTCTACCAACAGTGAGAATTTCTGTGGCTCTACCTACCTGCCAGCATTTGGTAGTGTCGGTGCATTGGTTTTATCCAGGGCAGTGTGATATTTCACTCTTTTCATTTGTAGTTCCTAATGGCATATGATGTTGAGCATCTTTCGATGTGCTGATTACCATCTTTAGTACCACCTTTGGTGGTGTAACTGTTCAGATCTTTGACCATATTTTAATTTACTGAGTTTTAAGAGATTTTTGCATATTTTGTATTTTTCTCTTTTTTTTTTTTTTTTTAAGTGTGCAGTCTAGGGCCGAGGATTTAGCTCAGTGGTTCTGCTGCCTGCCCCGCAAGCGCAAGGACCCGAGTTCAATCCCTGGTACCAAAAAAACCCCAAAACAAAATGTGCAGTCTCACTAGCCCAACCTGGCTTCAAAGTCCTGGCTCCAGGGACCCTCCCACTCAGCCTCCTAAGTAGCTTGGAACTATAGGCATATGCCCCACTGTGGTCAGGTGCCTCTCCCCCCACCCTTATTTGCATAGTTTAGATACAAGTCCTTTACCAGATGTGTATTTTACTGATATTTTCTTTTTCTTTTTGGTACCGGGGATCAAACTCGGGACCTTGCACTTGCAAGGCAGGCACCAGAACCACTGAAGTAAATCCCTGGCCCTACAGATATTTTCTTACTTGTCCTTGGTATTTATCTTTCCATTCTCTTGTTTTCTTCTTGGTCCTGGGGATCAAACTCAGGTCCTTGTGCTTTCAAGGCAGGCAGTGGAACCACTGAGTATCTTTCCATTCTCTTAATAGGGCCTTTGGAAAAAAAAATTTTAATTTTAATAAAGTACGGCTTATTTTTTACTTTTCATGAATCATGTTTTAGGCATTGTATCTAAAAACTCAAGGCCTGAGAGTATAGTGCAGTCGTCAAGTACTTGCCTAGTATTCAGTGGGCCCTGGATTCAATCCCCAGTATGGCAAAAAAATTAAAACATCAAATCCAAGATCACTTATGTGTTCTTTTGCTTTCTTCTATACATTTTAAAATTTTATGATCTCCACTTAGGTTTATAGTCCATTTTGAATTTTTATGAAGGTGTAAATTCTGTCAAGAATCTTGTTTCTATAGCCACACATGGTAGTACACACCTGTAATCCCAACAAGCTTTGGAGGCTGAGACAAGAGGAATGTAAGTTAGAGCCCAGCCTGGGCAATTTAGTGACTTAGCAAGGCCTTGTGTCTGAATGAATGAATGAATGAATGGGATTATAGCTCAGGTTGAAGGCCATGGATGCAATCCCCAGCACTACCAGTAAAGAAAAATCTTGCCCTGCCCATATGGTTGGAAAGATATCCTTTATCGATTGAGCTACCTTTGCTCCATTGTCAAATACTAGCTGGCTGTATTTTGGAGGTTTATTCTGTTCCCTAGGTCCACTTGTTTGTTCTTTAACCAGTACCACTCTTGTCTGACTTGGTTACTGAAAGTTGAGTAGTATTTTTTATCTACCTTTTGGGGGGGGGCAGTACTGGGGATTGAACCCAGGGCCTTCACAGTCAGATACATCTCCAGCCATTTTATTTTTGACAGGGTCTTGCTAAACTGCCAAGGCTGGACTCAGACTTGCAGTCCTCCTGCCTCAGCCTCCTAGAGTGCTGGTATAGGCATATACCACCACAACCTACTATTCTTCAATATTGACTTGGCTTCTCTGGGTCTTGTCTTTGCATATAAATTTTTAAATCTGTGGATGTCTACAAAATACTTCCCGGGACTAAGATATCATAAAGGTTGTGCATGGTGCCACACCTCTAGAACCCAGCACTCTGGGAGGCTGTGGTCAGAGGTTACAAATTTCAGCCCAACCTGGACAATTTAGGGACTTAGACCCCATCTCAAAATGAAAAACTTAAAAAGGACTCATTTCCAGCCGGGGATTTAGCTCAGTAGCTTTGCTGCCTGCTGCCTCTGCCGCTGCCACTGCCGCTGCTGCTGCTCAAGGACCTGAGTTCAATCCCCAGTACCAAAAACAACAACAAAAGGACTCGTTTCCTTCTCATATACCAGTGTTACATATTATCAGATTTGTACCTGGATTATAAATCTTCATTACTACAGTGAAATACCTGAGGCAATTAACTGTATAAAGAACAAGGTTTAACAATGGTTCTGGAAAGTCCAGTCTGAGATCAGAAAGCAGCCACGTTGCTTTAGGCCTGTAGTGAGGGCACAGCAAACAATTTAGATCATAATCCAAGAAGCAAAGGGACTGAGAGGAGGGTCCCTCGTGGCCCTCGACCTGAAGGTTGGCCCCAAGGCCCCATCCCTGAAACCACCAAATGGTGTTAGCTAATGCATGGGATTTGGAGGACACTCATCCAAATCACAGCAATTTACCCAAGTATTTGATTGTTTGGTGCTGTGTTCTTAATCCCCCAAATTCCAGTTGTTTACTGGTGCTATATAGGAAAGCAACTGACATTTATATAATACAGTATTAAGTCTGGGTACTCAATGTTGTTATATTTGCAGAAGGTTTTTTGTGTGTGTGTTGATTGAGAAACAATTATAACATCTGTAAACAAACAGTTTTGTTTCTTCTTTTCCAATCTGTAACCGGTTTCCTCTTCCTGACTTAGTGCATTAGGTAGGAATTCCAGTAGGATGTTGAATAAGAGTAGAGAGGCCATCCTTGCCTTGTTCTCCATCCTAGGGGTAAAGTATCCAGTTTTTCACCACTAAGTATGATTTTTTTTTTTTTTTTTGGTACCGGGGATCGAACTTGGGTACTTGCGCTTGCACAGCAGGTGGTGAAACCACTGAGCTAAATCCCCGGCCCCACTAAGTATGATTTTATCTGTAGGGCATTTTGTAGATTCCCCCCAACCCCACCCCAATACTGGGGATTAAACTCAGGACCTTGTGCTTGCCATGTGGGCAGGGCACCAATGAGCTACATCTCTGGCCCAGTGGTTTTCTTTTTTGTACTATCTTTGGTTTGGGTATCAGAGTAATGCTGGCCACACAGAATAAGTTAGGGAGGATTCTCTCTACTTACATTTCCTAGAAGAGATTGTAAAGAATTGGTTATTTTCTCTCAAATGCTTGGCAAAGTTCACTGAAAACATTTGGGCATGATACTTTCTTTATTCAAAGGTTATGAACATCGGCCTATTTGCACTGTCTGTTTTTCCTTGTGTGAGTTCCACTAGTTTCTGTCCTTCAAAGAACTGGGCTGTCTCTTCAGAATTATTGAATTTGTGGATATGAAATTGTTCGGAGGGCCAGGGATTTAGTCCAGTGGTTCTGTCGCCTGCCTCGAAAGCGCAAGGACCCGAGTTCGATCCCTGGTACTAAAAAGAAAAAAAAGAAAAAAGGAAATTGTTCTGAGTATTCCTTTACCATCCTTGTCATGTCCATGGGACCAGTTGTAAAATCTCTGTCTGTGTCTGTCTGTCTCTGTCTCTGTATCTCTCTCTCTCTGTATCTCTCTCTCTCTCTCTCTCTCTCTCTCTGCCTCTATCTCTGATTAAACCCAAGCCTGCACTGAACTACATGCCCAGCCCTTCTTTTTTATTTTGAGACCCGATCTTGCTAAGTTGCCAGGCTGGGCTTGAATTTTAAATCCTCCTGCCTCAGCTTCCTTGACTTCTGGGATTATAGGCATGTCCCACACCCACCTAATTTTGTTTTGAGATGGGGGGTCTCACTGTGTTGCCCACGTTGGCCTCACACTCCTAGGCTCAAGCAGTCCCCTCCCATCCTCCCAGGTAGCTGACACTGTGCCATGTTCCACCACATCTGGCTTTTATTCCCCTTCTGGAAACAGTGTATTGAGATAAAGTTCACACATTCACCTGCTTTGAAGTATATAATTCAGTGACTCACTATATTCATATAATTATGCATTTTTACCATAGTTTTAGGAACATTTTCATGGCCCCCAAAATAAATTCCTCCATTTCCTCATTTAATCCATGTAAAGTTGATTTTTTCATATGGTGTAAAGTAGGTAGTCCAACTTCAATTTTTTACATGTGGTTAGCCACTTGTCCCAGAACAATTTGTTGAAAAAACTATTTTTTCACCCTTTGGACTATAGTGATAATTTACTGAGGATCAATTACTTGTATATGCAAATGTTTATGTACCCTTAGGCTACCATAACACTTTTATTTATTATAAATTTGTAGTAAGTTTTGTAGTTGGGACATGTGATTTTTCCATTTTGTTAGTCTTTTTAAGATTGATCTAGCTGTTCCTTTTTTTTTTTTAATGAACAGAGTCACACTCTGTAGTTCAATGCTGGCCTCATACTCATGATGATCCCCCTGCCTCAGCCTCCTGAGTGCTGGGATTACAGGCATGCACCACCACACTCAGCCTAGCTGTACTTTTAAATTTCCATATGAATTTAGAGTCAGCCTAACAATTTCTGCAAAGAAGCCATCTGAGAGTTTGATATGGGTTATATTGAATCTGTAGAATAATTTTGGAAAAGTTGCTGTCTTTTTTTTTGGTCCCGGGGATCAAACTCAGGGACCTTGTGCCTTCAAGACAGGCAGTGGGACCACAGAGTTAAATCCCTGCCTCAAAAATTGCTATCTTTTATTTTTTTTGGTATGAGGGATTGAACTCGGGTCCTTGCACCTGCCTGGCAGGAGGCAGAACCACTGAGCTAAATCCCTGGCCCAAAAAGTTGCTATCTTAATAAGTCTTTTGATCCACAAACATGGATGTCTTTCCACTTACTCAGTACTACTTTAATTTCTTTCTTTCTTTCTTTGTTTGGATTTTAGCATCTGTAGAATTTATTCAGCATAACCACAGAGGCATGGTCTTCATGCTTTCACACACAGACACAAACACAGCTATAGCACAATATCCATATTTAGCCCAAGTGCATTCCTTCTGAGGTTCATTTATATGTCTTCATATGGCACAGCCCATCATTTAAATAATGGATATTTTCAATGCCAATTCCTTTGTTGACTTTCTCAATGTCTTCTGCAGACATCTTCATGACTCCAACACATAAAGCATGCTGTTTTCCTTTGGCCATGATTGCAACAATGCTATCTACTGCAGCAGGATAAAGCTTAGCTCCTGGAGAAGTTAAGCCAGGACACATGATATTTGCTCCACTGAGTACAAATTTGATGGCTCCTTTATCAACCTGCTGGTGTGGCAGGATAAAAGGATTTCTTGAACATGATCCAAGGTGAAGGGGGCTACGATAGGGAAGGGCCCAGAATGGGAAAGAAATTGAATTAGCAAAGGTCTAGCAGATCCCCTTACACGAGGAAGGCCAGCACTGACAGTCTGCTTTAATTTCTTTCAACAAAGAATATTTTTTATTATTCAGAGTCTAAGTTTTTCACTTTATTTGCTAAATGAATTCCTAAGTACCTTTTTGTTTTGTTTGTTTTGTTTGCAGTGCCAGTGTTCAAACCTTGGACCTTATGCAAGCTAGGCAAGAGCTACTGAAATACACCTCCAGCCTTGCTTTGTTGTTTTTATGCCATTGTAAATGAGAATATTTACATAATTATGTTCTGTTTGCTCATGTTGCAGGATAGAAATACAATTGATTGGTTGATTCATTGATTGAATGTGAGTACTGCAGATTGAATCCAAACCCTTGGTAATGCCCTACATCCCCAGCCCTTTCTATTTTTTGTTTTGAGACAGGATTTTGCTGAATTACCCAGGCTGGGCTCAAATTTATAATCCTTTTGCCTCAGCTTCCTAGGGTTCTGGGATTACAGGTATGTCCCACCACACCTGGCTTACATATTTTAATATTTATTTATTTTAAACAGATTTGAGATATAATTTACATACCATAATATTCTCTCATTTAACACAATTCACTGGAAATACAGCTCAGAGGAAGGGCATTTGGCTATCATGCACAGGACCATGGGTTTGATCCCAGAACTGCAAATAAAGGTACAATTCAAATTTTTTGGATATATTACATTATTAATTTTTAAATTGTAGTGAAATATATAATAAAATTTGCCTCTTTAAATGTACAATTCAATGGGATTAATTATACTCACAGTGTTACACAACTATGACCACTATTTCCTTTTTGTTTTGTTTTGTTCTTCTGATACAGGATCTCACTATGTAGTCCAGGATCATCTTGAACTCACTATGTAACCCAGGCTAGCCTTGAACTCAAGATTCTTCTGCCTAGCCTCTGCTAGGATTACAGATGTGCTCCACCACACCCAATTACTACGATTTCCAAAATTTTCCATTATCCCTGTATTTATTCTTTTGGATTTGTCTTATTTCATTTAACATAAGGTTTTCAAGTTTGGTGCATTTGTAATATGCATCAGAGTTTCATTCCATTTTATGTCTGAATAATATACCATTGCATATATATATTTTTTCATCTACCTGTTGGTGGATACTTGGGTTGTTTCCACCTTTTGGCTATTGTAAGCAATGCTGGAATACATGTATCTGTTTAAATTTCTGGCTTCTCTTCATTTGGATATATACCCAGGAATGGAATTGCCTGGCTCATATGGTAATTCTGTGTATTTAGCTTTCTTAGGAACCACCAAAACTATTTCCATAGAGATTGCACTGTTTAAAATTCCTAGGTGTACTTTTTGATGCTACCATAAATGGAATTATTTCTTAAATTTGCTTTCTGATTATTTGTTGTGAATATAAAATATAGCTGATTTTGCATGTTAATTTGTTAAATTTATGTCAAATACTTTTGTAGAGCTGTTAGGTCACATTATCTGTATGTGCAGGTAAATTTTCTTCCCAGTTTGCATGTGTTTATCTCTGTTTTCCCGATTTTCTAGGACTCCCAATGCCATGTTGAACAGAAGAGATAGAAACAGGTGCCGCTGCTCATTCCTGATCTGAGAGGAGACATTCAGTCTTCACCATTGCATCATGCTCATTACAGATCCTATTTCTGTTTCTTTTTTTAATTTTTAAAAAGTTTTAATTTTTATTAGAGCATGTTTGCAGTGCATAATGATTACATTCATTGTGTGGTATTGATACTTGTACATAACACATCTTCATTCCTTTTACTTCCCTGTCCCTTCCCTAGATCCTTATTTTTTTCTTTTTTTTTTTTGCGGTATCAGGCATCAAACACAGGACCTTGCGCTTGGGAGGCAAGCGGTGATGCCACTGAGCTAAATCCCCGGCCCTCTAGATCTTTATGTCTGAAGAGCTACAGGCATTTTATTATCCACCAATCCCACCCCTGAAAGGTTCCCACAGGTTTTCACCAATTAGCACTGTCCTCACAACTATTTCAGAGGGACTGCAGGCATGTCCACAGATTCCACATCTGACCCCCCACCATAGCACTCTGTGTCACTCAGCCTGAGCATATTGGTGGCAAACATGAAGAGGGCAGCAGCCAGCTGTTACCATGTGGCAGGGGCCTTGTATATGTGAGGTGGACCCTCGAGGATGTCATGGTCTCCTGGCTTAAAGTCCTTTGGAATTGAAGTGGCAAAACACTTTTCAAGAATGTGAGAGTTTTCAAAAGTTGAACAGTAAGGGGTGGGGATGTAGCTCAGTGGTACACAGCTTGTTCAGCATGTGCAAGAACTTGGGTTTGAGTCCCAGGATCGCCACTTAAAAAAAAAAAGAGCAGTTACTACTAAAATATATCTTCTGGAGTCTCTTCAGTTTGCTTTTTACAAATCACAAGCTACAAAAATCACTGCCATATCTGCCAAAGATAAATATCCCCACACCATCTATCAGAGAAGCTCATCCAAACACAAAATTCCAGTAGTCTCAGTTAAAAAGTTAGTTATTGTTACCCCCATAACAGAAAGCATCTGCAATTTCTTCTTTTCTAAAAACTTCAGGTTGAGCACTGCATGAATTTATAGGTTTTGTGCTCTATCGTTGACTAAAGGAAACCCACACTGCAGAAAAAGGAAAACAGTTGAGAGCCTTACTGTCCAGCCGTAGAAGAAAGTGTCATGATAAAACCATTCCACATATTCTTCACTGATAATTCTAGTGTCCCCTCGTGTTATGGGATTTACCATGAACTGTATATCAACACTGCCTTTCTCTGAGGCATATGTCCTTCTATAAGAATCATTAACAACTGTTGAAGTCCTTCGGAAGCCTCACCATAGAGAGATACAGTCTGATTGCAAATATAAGGAGATGAACAGAGTTCACCAGATGGTGGGAAGGCTGCTTTCCTCAATGCTGACCCAGCCTCTCTGTTCTCACACTGTGACCCACACACTGGGTTCTTGGAGAGGAGCACTGATTTACATATCTGTTGAGATGCTGCATTCTTCTGGTCCTCCAGAGGAAGATTCTACTTACAAGGGCAGTGTTTGGGCCCAGGCACAGAAGCATTGCATGGGGCCTTTACCACTACAAGTTCACCTCACACCACAGCCCATACCTCCGTTCATTTCTTTTTCAGCCAGTTTAGTTGATTATGGGTCTCTAGGAATTTGCTCACTTCATCTAATAAAGATTTCTAATTTGTTTGTTAATTGATTAGTTTATGTACTTGTAAATAGAGAATTGTTCACAGTATTGTATAATCCTTCCCTTTTCTGTAAAATTGGTAGCCACTGTCAATATCTCTGCTGTCACTGGTAGATAGAGTCCAGATCCAAGTTGATTAATCCTAGCAAGCCAGCTGTAGCTTTACAGTGGGGTAGTGGATAATCCCAGCAAGCCTGAACATTTAGTAATGATTTTTTGTGGGGTGTTTTGGTACTGGAGATTGAACTTGGGAACTTGCACTTGTGAGCCAGGCACCAGAACCACTGATCTAAATCCCTGGCTAGCCTGCACATTAAGTTCCACTGAAGTTCAGGCTGGTTTCTGGCTATGAGGCTGGAACCAGATTTGTTGAGCCTGCAACAGTCCATGTTCCTCCTGCTGACTTGAATTTGGCAGCCTCACCGAGACACTGGGAGCCACTAGATGGAGTCAGCCCATAGCTGTTCTGAGTTCCAAATTCAGTTGGCCCCTCTCCACCATGGCTATCAGCCAATCACCCTCTCCTAGGTAAGGTCTGAACCTGAATAACTCACCACCCACTGGAGTCTGCTGTGTCCACTGCTCTGTTACACTGGTGCATTTCTCTGTGGAGCCCTCTGGGGTCACCAGTAGTCACTGTGCATCTAGAGTTTTGGCCCACTTTTCCCACACCGTGAGTCTCGGCTCTGGGAGGTAGTGCTTGCTACCTCCCTCCTCTTCATTGAAGTCTCTCTCTTCGCTCTCCTTATGGACTTCAATTCTTGCTTCAGATCCTTCCTGAGTCCCAGGGACTCACTTCCCTCCTCCTTGTCCTCATGCTGGTATATATAGTCCAGTGTCTGATACCAAATCTTGGAGAGATTTGTTGCTCACCACTCCACCATCTTCCCAGAAGTTCCCCACTAATCACTTTCTGAGTTTAATAATTCAAGTTGTCTTTTTTTTTCTTAGTCAATCTAAACTTTTATAAATTTTGTTTATTTAACCAATTTTTAGTTTCACTAATTTTCTCTCTGTTTTTCTCTTTTATCTCTGTTCTACCATGATGATTTCCTTCCTTCTGCTAGTGTGCTGCTTTTCTTATTCTAGTTCCTTAAATATCTTTAGGGTTATTAATCTGACATATTTCTTCTTTATCACTATATGTACATTTACAGCTGTACATTTCTCTCTTAGCTCTACTTTCAGTGTATCCCATAATTTTTGCTTAGCTTTATTTTTATTTGTCTCAAATGTATTTTTTTACATAGAAAAACATTTATTGGTACATTTTAGACGCATACAATGAAATGTACTTTCTTTTTTTTTTTTTTTTGGTACCAGGGATCGAACTCGGGTCCTTGCTCTTCGCTTGCACAGCAGGCAGCAAAACCACTGAGCTAAATCCCTGGCCCTTCAAATGTACCTTCTAAACTTCCTTGTGATTTGATTTTGACCATAGGTTAAGACTTTAATTTCCACATGTTTGTGAATTTTCTAGTTTTCCTTGTGTTACTAATTTTTAGTTTTATTACACTGTGATTAGAAAAGATACTGTGTATGATTTTAGTCTTTCTAAACTATCAAGGGCTAGAAATGTAGCTCAGTGGTAGAACACTTCCTTAGCACCTCTGAGGCCCTGGAGCCTAACACATAGTCCATCTGGAATATTCTGCTATTACTAATGTGTATGTCTGTTAGGTAATATTGGTTTACAGTATCAGGTTCTCTATTTCTTTATCAATCCTCTATCTAGTTATTTTGGTGGGTTTTTTGTTTGGTTTTTTGTTTATTTTTTGGGTTTTTTGAGACAGGATCTTGACTTGTAGTTCAGGCTGGCCTCAAACCTGCAGCAGTCCTCCTGCTTCAGCCTCCTGAGTGCTGGGATTATAGACATGCGCCACCACACCCAGCTTCTATCTAGTTATTTTATACATTACTAAGAATGGAGTATGTAAGTGTCTATTACAGAACTATCTCTTTGTCTCTTCAATTCTGTCAACTTTTGCTTTGTAAAATATTTAAACTCCATTATTAGGTATAAATATGTTTATAGATGGTGTAATCTTTTTTAATTTTGTTTTTTATGTTATTAGTACATTTTTGTAGTACATGCATTTTATAATCATCTTGGGGAGTTGGTACATGTACGTAATGCATTTTGTTTCTTTTTTAAATCCCCTTCCTCCTTCTCTCCCGCCTTCTTATACCCTTTCCCCCTTTTCATTCTTGTTGATATCAATCTTTTTTATATTAATCTTAGCTCATGTTTATAGCACATAATGTCCACATTCATTGAAGTTATGAATGTTCCCTCCTCCTCACCCCCCACCCTTGGTCCCCTGGGCCACTTCTGATCTGCAAGCGATCCATCCCCTTGTCTCCTTTTAACCTTCAATTTCCTCTTAATTTGTACTTTGCCTTACTCAGATGAGAGATACCATACAGTATTCAAGTTTGTGTGATTGATTTATTTCACTCAACACTGTATTTCCTAGGTACATCCATTTTCCTACAAATGTCTCAAATTTGTTCTTCTTTTTAGCTGAGTAGTACTCTGTTGTATGTATATACTACATTTTCTTTATCCAGACCTCTGTTGATGGGTATACAGGCTGCTTCTAGGACTTTGCTATTATGAATTGTGCTGCTATAAACTGGTGTAGTATGATAACTTAAGCTCCTGAGGGAAGATACCTAAAAGGAGAATTGCTGGATCACATGGAATTTCTAATTTAGTTCTTTGAGAAATCCATACTTATTCCCATAAAGGTTGTACTAGTTTATATCTGGCTATATTTTGGTTATTATTTGCATGAAGTTTGTTTTTTGTTTTGGGTTTTTTTGTTTTGTTTTGTTTTTCGGAAACAAGTCTTGCTAGGCAGTTAAGGCTGACTTTGAACTCCTGGCAATTCTCCTGCCTCAACCTCCTGAGTGCTGGGATTACGTGTGCTACCACGCCTGGCTTCATTTATTTCAACAGTGCTAATGGTCAAATCTGGGGTCTCAGGCAAGGGATTTAGCTCAGTGGTTCCGGCTCCTGCCGTGCAAGCTCAGGGTCCGGAGTTCGATCCGCGGTACCAAAAAAAAAAAAATCCAGGGTCTCATGCATACTAAGCAGGCATTCCACTCTGAGTTACACCTCCTTCAGGCCTCTAATATGCTTTTATAGCAGCCGTGGCTCCCAGTCAGTTTCAAGATCATGACAGAAACACTTGATGTGACACACTATACTATGTTGGTGGGCTATTTTGTTTGTAAACTTGGGTACATTAAGTACATTTTCAACTTAGGACATTTTCAACTTACAAGGAATTCATTGGTCCCTTTTATAAGTCAGGGACCATCTGCATTGCAGTAAGTTCAGGATTTTAGTTTAGTTTTGTTTTTGCATTACTGGGGATTGAACCTAGAACTTCATCCCAAGCTTCATCTTGAGCCCTTATTATTTGTAATTTTGAGATAGAGCCTCACTATGGTAAGTTGTCCAGGCTGGGCTCAAACTCGACCTGCCTCAGCCTCCTGAGGGCTGCAATTACAGGTGTGTGCCACCATGCCTGGCTCATTGTGTCTACTGACAGTTCTGGTGGCCCATATAACAGGACCCAGAGGAGACTTCCAAAGGACCTGAGCAAGCTGCCACTGACTACCAGGGTCTGTCATCTCCCTCCTGGGGCCCCAAGGCTGTAGTTCTCCTCAGGTCTGGGCTTTCCTCTTTGCGCTGAGCATCATCATCATTTCGACTTCCAAACCAAGGCCTACTTATGATGAGAGGACATGTGACCTTTGGGCACCAAGAGGTTTTTGTTGTCTCTTTACAGTGCTACATTCTGAGCTCTGGGCTTCAATTTAAAGGTAACCGATGGCACTTGCAGTAAGTGAAAGTGCTGGGTGGTGATCTAAGCTTTCAGAAATTGGTAAGGGTTTGGATTTTCTTTTCATTTATTTTTCTTGTGCACTAAGGGAAGGGATAATATTAGCTAAATGGAAATACATATGTCAAAAAAATACCCACAAGTTTCAAAGCAGCTTCCTTTAAAAAGCACAAAGAGGTTCTGGCTTGAAGTGCTGAAATCTCAATGTTTTTATAGTCACTGAACTAAATAATGTGATACTTGCCTTCACAGATTTAAAAACTCACTGAAAGGTTAAAGTATCCACTGTATTTATGAAGTCAAATTTATACTGCCTCAGAAATCCATGGGTACTAAAATGGTAACATGGAAGTAGAGAGGTCAGTTTGAAGTAGTGGTGAGTCACAATATTTAAAGAAAAGGATCAATTTGCAGAAAGTCATAAGAAAAGGTTATTGGAATAATTACTCAACAGCACAGTTACTCTCTAAAAAGTAATCTCACATGGGTTGAATTTTTGAGATCAAATAGTCATAATTGTGATCTTTGATCAAAACTTGGTACCTTAAAAAAAAGGTTGGTACCTTTAAGTAAATAGAGCCAGATTTAACACCATGTGGCATTGTCTCTACCACAGATATGTAGAATATCTCCAAATACATTATTCTCTGAAAAATAACTTTCCCTTGATTGCAAAGTACTGTTTATAAACAAAGCCCATAAGCCCATATATATGAAATATTAATTTTATTGCAGAAGTTTGGAGGTTATAATTATAGCATTTAAGTTTGAGTCTGTATTGGACAAATAAGCACTACAGTTTTCAAATGATTTTAAAGTCACATTTACTTGCCTCTTTATTTTGATGATGGTTTGATTTTTTTTTTTAAGTAAAATCACTAAACTTGTGCAATAGTAGCATGAACGTTATCTGAGGTGTCTTGTATGATTGTGCTTTGGCCAAGGTGGACATGGCTTAAATTATAAAAACTAAAGATTAAAGTACAAAGAAGTATAAGTTGCTGTCTGCTTCTAAGAGAACATATGTTCTTCATAACTGAGTAACATTATGCCACTGATTTATAGGGGGTTTAAATTAATTCTGTGGGTTAGAACACCAGAAATATTAGTGTCCATTTTCATCTAAGATCTATATTCTCTAATGTTATTGGTCCCATTGAAACATTTCAGTATATAAAAAAAACTACAATGTTAATATCCAAGAGAAAAACCATTTTCATGTATATGCTGGTCATCATGATCAGTGTGGTACAGTTTTTTAAAAAATAAACTATCATGCCCTTGAAAAAATTGGGAAAATAAACAGACATTGATGGAGTTAAAAAAAAAAATCTACCAAAGGGGACCGGGGAGTTAGCTCAGTGGTGCCACCACCTGCCTCACAAGCACAAGGTCCTGAGTTCAATCCCCGGTACCCAAAAAAAATCTTACCAAAGGGACCCTGTGCCAGCCCCTTAACCTTACAAGGTGCCAGCCACCCTAACCCAATCTACTTTTCTCAGTCTGGGGGAATTTTAAAAGCCAGAAGGCAAAGATGACAATGAGAAACCCGATCTAAAATTACTTATGGTAATGATCAGGCAAGACAGTTATAATAAGGATCAAGATGAACAGGGCGAGGGACCTTTGGAGTTGTTCCCCGCTGTAATGGGTGCAGTGGTTGAGGAGTAAGAAGCTGGATATCTTCTGAGGGACAGTTTGATAGAAAAGTAGAACAGATGATTGAAAGACTGGTAAACTCAAGGGGGAAGAAACTAGGAACTGGCAAATGAAAACCTTAACGAAAGCTGTAAGATCTTTGCATCTGTGTGTTACCAGACAAGACCTGTTTTATCCATAGTGTGGTGTTGTCATTCACTGAGGTGAAGAGTATTTTAAAAAAGAAAGAGTTTATTCACAAGAAGGCCAAACAAGAAAGGGTGAGCCCTAGAATCAAACCAACCTCCCCGGTATGAACTGAAGTTCTCTGAAGAAACTATATCTATGTTAAATATCCTGTATGTTATTTACCTTGGTTGACTAGAAGAGTGTAATTATGGGAAAGATAGAGTGTTATGGAATGAAAACCCAAATTTTCTTGGTCTCTCAGGTCCTTTAACAGCCAGAACTGCTGGATCTGTCCTAACATTCTCATGAGTATTAGTTGAAGTTGGTTGTATTGCTAATTGTAGTAGACTCCTCTCCTCCACAATCCTAAAGCCAAGAAGCTAAGAAAGCTATTGTTACCAGCCCCAAATCCATCTGCTCACCACTCAAAAGCGAATATTTGGGTGAGGGATTTAGCTCAGTGGTTCCAGTGCTTGCCTCTCAAGTGCAAGGTCCTGAGTTTGATACCTGATACCAAAAAAAAAAAGGCCAATATTCTGGAGACAGGAGTTAATAGGGGAAAAATCAAGTTTATTCAAGGACTGATACCCTAAGAAAAGTGTAGGTAGCTACAGTCTCCTGGAAAAGATAATCTTGGGGAATTCAGGTGTGTGAGAGGACCTTTGTAGAGAGGGAAAGGAATTAGAGTGGACAATGGGCAGGAAGGCTTATTAGCAAAATTGAGTCATCTTCCAGGGAAAACAGCACAACTGACCTTGACCTCCTGGGGCTATTTCCTCTAATTCTTTAGACAAGCTTTACTTCTCTGCAAGTTCAACCTCACAGCAACTTACAGGCTTTATATCAGTTGGTACACTGGACTAGAATAACAAGGGACATGACACATTCTGATATTATCTAAGGGCCACAAGTTGATATGGATTTGGGGATCTAAAGAAAGATTATTTAGAAGTTAACAGGTTTTTGTTTTATTGTGTTTTGTTTGTAGTAGGCATTAAACCACAGCCTTGAACCTGATAGGCCAGTGCTCTACCAGTTAGCTATATCATCAACCCTTTTTATTTTATTCTTCTTTGTGGACATTGCCCTCCTTGCTCGCCCTGTGGGCATCAGTTCTCTCATCCAATCTTTGCTGGATCTTGGGGACCCACTTCCCTCCTTCCTATCTTCCTCACATTGCTGCATTCCAGTGTCTGGACACCAAGTCTTGGAGAGGCTGTTTCTTTGCTGTTCACCACTGTGCCATCTTCTTGGAAGTCTACCCATCAAATTTTTAAACATGGCCATTTTAAGTCCTGTCATCCTGAAGACTTTGTTGTGCCCAGATCGCGAGGTCCCCAAAGACCACCAAGGAGCCGATTCCGATGCAAACACATGAGGGTCATTTATTCAAGCTCGAGCAGGGATTCTCATCCGACACCGACGCAGCGGGTTAGGATTGAGAGCCTCGACTCTAAAACACCAGGGGTTTTTATAGAGGTTACAGCAAGGCGCGGGGTTTCAAAAAGGTGCAAATCACACAAATGGCTAGCATTTAGCAAGTTTTGAAAGTTTAAACCTAATTGGTTGGGCCTTGTGCGCTGAACTGCAAACGGCTGTTCAAGTCATGGAGAAGAACATCTGGGATACTGGGGTATTGGGGTAACTACTGATTAGCTGTTGCAGGCCATCGAGAAGAGCATCTGGGACATTGAGGCAGCTACTGATTAGCTGTTGCTAGGCTAGTTGCTAGGGGACTGCTGAACATTATCACAGGCAGGTGGCCAAAGTGCATCTTGTGGTTTTTCTTGGAACTAGAATTTATGTCCAGGCCACCTTACTCTAAGATGGGGCCAAATTTTAAAATGGAGTTACTCAGGTCTCACACTGTTTTATTATAGACTGTGTATCTTAAAAAGGTAACAAAAAAGAGCTAGGGCTGGGTTTCAGTGATACAGTCCTTGCCTAGCTAGCAGGAGGCCCTAGGTTCAGTACTCATTCCTGCAAAATAATGATAATAACCAGGTAACAACATACAACATCATGACCTAATGCTGAAGGGGAATTACAAACTAGCAGTGTGACTTTCAGGGATGGAGAAGGAGACAATTGCTAAGGGTAGGAGTGGTAGAGATTTTGTGGTGGTAACAACTGAGCCAGATCTCAAAATGGAAGTGGACAATACTTACTGAACCCTGAAGAATGCTGTGAAGGTAGCAGAATGAACCAGTCTCTGCCTTCCAGGAATGTATCATCTGGTGGAAGAGACAAACTGAACCAAATGAACCTGGGAGGATTAAAAAGCTGGTCAATTAGAGATGGAATAGAGGGGGGGAATCCCACTGATTTCACAGCATCAGTGGGTGTCTGCCAGGTGGCTGAGGCTTAAAAACCTTTGCAGAAGAAAGCAGATGAGGAAATGGCAGCACTGAGGGACAGAGCGCAAAGGAAAGGAAGAATCTAGACAGAGGACACCAAAAATATCCAGAGGTCCTTGCAGGCTCTGCCACACACACAGTCTGGTCCTACATTAGAGGTTGGAGAGGATAGCATGAAGCACACCAAAGGGACCAAGGAGCACTGTTGTTCTTTCTAGTGCTCTTACTCTAGTGCCCATTGCTAAGCTAATTAAAATCCCCCTTTATCACTGCCTGTCTTATGCTGGGCTGAGGATGGTTCCCATTTCTATGCAGTTGATGAGATGATTAAAAGGTATATTCTGTGCACAGCTTTTAAGACAGCACCGAAGGTCCATCATGTGATGACTACTTTGATTAGGATGAAAAATCTCTAGGTCAGAAATGTGTGGAGGGGGGCCAGGGATTTAGCTCAGTGGTTGTGCCACCTGCCTCCCAAGCACAAGGTCCCAAGTTCGATACCCGGCACCAAAAAAAAAAAAAAAAAAAATTTGTGAAGGGTAACTCAGCAGTGATAGTGAGCAAAGGCGTCACTCTGAAACACATCCCAAGCTGTTTGACAACTGAAAATGGAGCCAGGTGGCCTTGGTTCAATAGTACAGCATTTGCCTAACATGCGCCAACTCCTGGCTTCAGTCCCTAGCACCACAAAACAAACAACTAAAAATGGCTGGGTGTGGTGATGCACACTTGTAATTCAAGTATTCAGGAGACTGAGCCAGGGGCATTGCAAATTCAAGGCCAGCCTGGACTATGTAGTGACATCCTGTCTCAGAAAAACAAAAACTGAAAGTTATGCTGTTTTTAAAGTCATGACCTTATTTTTATACAAAAATTATACCCTTTCACTATTTAAAAACTGTAATCCACTCAGAGAAGGACAAAGTAGGTATTACTAAATCTCCCAAAGTTCCCCATTTAGACAAAACATCAACTTTAACCTTTGGTAATTAGAATTCTAGGTATTGCTCTGCAATGAGGAGGAAATAATGGAGATGATAGGCAGAAGTCATTTCACACAACAGATTGCACCATGTGAGCTATCTTTAACAAAAGCAGCATTAAATTGGACTAGGGATTTAGCTCAGTGGCACCATGGCTGCCTGGCAAGCGCAAGGTCCTGAGTTCAATCCTTGGTACTGGAACAACAACAAAAAAAGCATTAAATTTTATTTTGCTTTAATTTAAAGTGCTCAGTGTTGAGCCGGGGATTTAGCTCAGTGGTTTTGCCACTTGCTGTGCAAGCACAAGGACCTGAGTTTGATCCCCGGTACCAAAATAAACAAACAAACAAATAAATAAATAAATGAAGTGATCAGTGGTTGAGTGCTTGCTTGGCATGCAAGAGGCCCTGGGTTCCATCCCCAGTATCAGGGTGAAGAGTGCTTTTTTTTTTTGGTACCGGGAATTGAACTCAGGCCCTTGCACTTGTGAGGGAGGTGCTGGAACCACTGAGCTAAATCCCTGGCCCCAAGAGTGCTTTTTTTAAAAAAAAGGACTAAAGAATTACTGAATTTTAGCAAGTGATCATACTTCTTTTTAAAAATCACTCTTCAGCTGCAGTGCACAATGCTTGAAATCCCTAACTACTTGGGAAGCTGAGGCAGGAGGATTTTGAGTTCAAAGCCAACTGAAGCCAAATAGTAAGAGTTCATCTCAAAAAACAAATAAAGCTCTTTCTTCCTCTCTCTACTTCCTGGCTTCCATGATGTAAGCAGCTTTCCTCCACACAACCTCCCTCCAAGAAGTTTCTGCCTCATCACAGGTCTAAAAGCAAGGGAGCTTGCCAAACATGGATTGAAACATCTGTAATTGCAAGGTCTCGATACATAGTTCTAACTGGCCTTGAACTCACTATGTAGTCCAGGCTAGCCTTGAACTTGTGGCGATCCTCCTACCTCAGCCTGCCAAGTGCTGAGATTACAGGTGTGACCACCACACACAGCACATTCTTGTTTTCTTACTAAGTCCTCAGCATCTGTTATATGTTTTACACATATAGTAAATCTCACTTAGAGCAGCCACGGTCCAAGTAAAGTGCTCAGCAGCCCTAGGCAGTGATTATGGTAAATATAGCATGACACAACTTTTCCTAAAATGAGGACTTCTGGGAAGATGGTAGAGTGGTGAATGACAGAGAAACAGCCTTTCCAAGATTAGGTGTCCAGATGCTAGAATACAGCAATGTGAGGAAGACAGGAATGAGGGAAGTGGGTCCCCAAGACCCAGCAAGTATCTGAAGTGAGAATTGAAGCCCACAGGGAGAGTGAGGAGAGAGACTTCAACAAAGAAGAAGGAGGTGGCAAGCAGTGCTTTCTCCCTGAGCCTTGACTCACTGTGTGGGAAAGGTGACTCAATCCTGCAGACCCACAGTGACTACTGGCAACCCCAGAGGTGTCCATGGAGAGATGTACCAGTAGAACAGAGCAGTGAACACAGTGGACTGCAGTGCTTGATGAGTTATTAGGATTCAGACAGCCCCCAGTAGAGGGTGATTCGCCAGTAGTCATCTTGTAGAGGACCCAACTGAGCTCAGAACTCAGGGCAGCTGTGGGCTGTCTTTATCAGAGTGAGGCAGAACTAAGCTCAAGTCAGCAGAAGGTCAAGGAGCTGAGTTCAAGCTCACTGGAGACATATGGAGTGTTGCACACTAACCAAATCAGGTTCTAGCCTCACAGCCAGAAACCAGCCTGAGCTTCAGAACTAAATGTGCAGGCTTGCTGGGATTATCCACCAACCTGCCATAAATCTACGGCTACTTTGTTGGGAGTAATGAACATGTATGTAGCCTCTGTCTGATTACTTTGTCTACCAGTGACAGCAGAGACATGCATTGAAGTGGACATTACTTTTTCTTCTTTTTTTTTCTTTTCTTTTTTCTTGATTCTTCTTGTTTTTTTGTTTTGTTTTGTTTTGTACCAGGGATTGAACTCATGACCTTGTGGTTACAAAGCAGGTGTGGTGCCACCAAGCTAAATCTCTGGCCTAGATTCTTCGATTCTTCTTGTTTTTGGTAATTGGCTTTTTTTTTTTTTTTTGTGCCAGGGAATCAAACTCAGGTCCTTGTGCTTGTGCAGCAGGCGGTGAAACATGATTCTTCTTGTTTTTATATGTGTGAACATTTTTCCTAGTTCTTTTGTTCTTGTTCTGTTCTTATTTTTTAGTATATGTGTTGCCAAAGTGAGCACTCTGTTCTTATTTTTATTTCTTCTTTGTCTCTCTTCTGTCTTCTTCACCAGTTTTCTCAAAGTTTGTGTAATCTTCCTTTATCCTTCAACCTTGCTTCTAGTCTCTCCTCCTCTTCCTCCTCCTTCTTCTCCTTCTTCCCCTTCTTCTTCTCCTTCTTCTCCTCCTCCTCCTCCTTCTTCTTCTCCTATTTCTCTATTCCCTCCCCTCCCGATCCCTTTTAAATGTTCTCCTCTGAGGGTAAAATCACCATACTCAGGGAATATTTACTGTATACAATTTTTTGGTTTGTTTTAGATTTTGTTATATGACCACAAATCTAGTTCATACAATTAAAGGTGACTAATTTTTTGTTTGCTTCTTTGTTTTTGAGAAAGGGCCTCACTGTGTAGTTCAGGCTGGCCTTGAACTCACTATGTAGCCCAGGCTGGCCTCAGACCATGATCACAGTTCTGCCTCAGCCTACTGAGTGCTGGGATTACAGGTATGCACCACCACATGCAATAAGAAGGGTGGATAATTAATAGTTACCACAGTTTGTCATTTTCTAGGCTATATTTGACGCTATTGTTCTTGCTGACTGTACTACTTTTTTTTTGAGGTGGGGTCTCACTATGTAGTTCAGGTTGGCCTCAGACTCATGGTGATATTCCTGACTCAGCCTCCTGAGTGCTGATTGTACCTAAAGTACCAAGATGTCTTAATTGTTCTAATCAGTTGTTCTTTCTGGTATGTTAAGACTGAGATTGCCTAAAAGTCATGAACAATACTATAGGCCAGTGCCAGAGAACCCAGGGCTAGGCCAAATAGGCAGCAACTTCTCATCTTCAGTAAGTTGAAGAGGTAGGATCTTGCAACAGACTCAATACTTAGAAGCCAGCTATACCAGAAAGGCATCTCTGAGAAGTAGTCATTCCCTAAGGGTTTTAAATACTAGCAATAAAGCTACTTGCCATAAGCAATTTATAGGCATCAACCCAGGAATTAAACTAAAAAAAAAAAAAAAGAAAATGAGAAGACACTTTAGCAATATGCAACCACAAATTTCCAGCTCACCAAAGGCAAACCCAGGGGAAAATGAGGTAGAACATTTTAAAACCTACCCACCTGGACTCTGAAGTGGCAAAAGTGAAAGTAACAAAGCAGATGAACAAAGCTCTATAAAAAAATCAAATCAGAAATAGTTTCACAGATAGCTACAGAGATGTGACCGTAATGAAAGACATGCCTAGTGACTCTAGGGCAGATACAGATAAAAAAAATAGGGGAGTTCAGGAAAATGACATGGTGGCACATTCCTGAAATCCCAGCACTGAGGAGGCTGAGGCAGGAGAATTGCCTCGAGTTCAAGGCCAGACTGGACTACATAGTGAGACTGTCTCAAAAAAGAAAAAAAAATGATGGAAACCATGAACACTCAACCTAGGAAAGAAATGGAATCCAAGAAACAGTTTCAGATATTCAGGAGATTAAAAATTCCATTGAAAGTATACATAGCAGATTGAGCCAATGTGAGGACAGAATATTAGATATAGAAGGCAGGATTGCAGTTAGCAATCATGAAAAGAAAGATTTCTTTAAAATAACAAGGGACTGTGAGAAACCAATCCAATAGCTGCTAGGTGGTGCAAAGAAGAATAACATAAGATTGATCAGAGTCGATGAAAAAGCAGGAAATAGCACAAATGACATAAAAAAATCTTGTTCACAGCAGTAATGGCAGAAAACTTTCCAAGCAGTGAAAAAGAATTTGACATACAAATAAGTGAGGCATGTAGAACTTCAATTAGAAAAAAAAAGAACTCCAATTAGCCATGACTAAAAAATCTTCCCCAAGGCATATAATAGTCAAGATTCCAAAAATTCAACACAAGAACAGAATATTAGAAGCTGTTAGAGAATAGTAACAAAATCACTTATAAAGGAAAGCACACTGGAATCAGAGCTGACTTCTCAACACAAATCCTCAAGTCAAGGAAAGGCTTGGAGTAAAGTATTTTAAGCCCTAAAAGAAAATAATCTCCAACCTAGATTGCTGTACCCCACAAAACTCTCTTTCAAGGGGACAGGGATTTAGATCAGTGGTGCTGCCGCCTGCCTCACAAGCACAAAGTCCTAGGTTCAATCCCCGGTACCCCCAAAAAAGTGGTTTCAAAAAAAACTATCTTTCAAATTTGATGGAGAAATAAAATACTTACATGACAAAGAACACCTAAGGAAATTCATGACCACCAAACCAGCACTCCAAAGTGTTCTGAAGGACATTCTAAAAAGAGATAACAGGGCTGGGGATTTGGCTCAGTGGTTTTGCCGCCTGCTGCACAAGCACAAGGACCCAAGTTCAATCCCTGGTACCAAAAAAAATAAAACTAAATTTAAAAAAATAATGAAAACACTTAGAAAGAGATAACGAGGACTACAACTCATGAACCCCAACAGAATGAATACACCAGGCAAGGCAAGCAATTAAATAGAAGCAGGGAAAAGGGAACCAACAACAGGAAAACATGACAAGAATAAGCCAATATATATCACTTATGACCATCAATGTATATGGTCTCACTTCACCAATCAAAAGAAACAGACTGGCAGGATGGATCAAGAAACAAGATCCAACAATATTCTGCATACAAGAAACATATCTAGGGTCAGGGATTTAGCTCAGTGGTTTCACCACCTGCTGCACAAGTGCAAGGACCTGAGTTCGATCCCCGGTACCAAAAAAAAAAAAAGATCAGTGGAAGAAACATATCTAATTCAAAAAAAAGTTCATAGACTGAAAGTAAAAAAAAAGAAAACAATACTCCATGTGATAGGAAAACCTGGAAAAAAACAGGGGTAGCTATTCTATTTGCAGACAAAGTAGATTTCAAGCCAAGACTGATTAAGAGAGACAAAGAGCCAGGCATGGAGGCACACACCTGTAATCCCAGCACTCAGGAGGCTGAGGCAGGAGAATCACTGTGAGTTCAAGGCCAGCCTGGGATGCATGGTGATTTCAAGACCAGGCTGAACTACATAGCAAGACTCTGTGTCACAAAATATTGAAAAAAAGAGAGAGACAGAAAGTTACCAAACCCTTGTAAAGGGAACAGTCAAAGAGGAAGACATAACAATCATAAATATATATGCACCAGATACCAGTGCACCCAACTATATAAAACAAATATTAATGGACATGAAAAATCAAATAAGCACTAATACAGTTATAATGGGGGACCTCAATACCCCACTGTCATGAAGAGACAGATCAACTAGAGAAAAAACCAACAAAGAAATATCAGAACTTAACCAAACTCTTGAACAAATGGACTTAGTAGATGTCTATAGAGTGTTCCACCCCACAACATCAGAATACACATTCTTCTCAGCTGCACATGGGACTTGCTCCAAAATAGATCATATACTAGCATTTAGAACATGCTTAAGTAAATGCAAAAGAATTGAAATTATCCCATGCATATTATCAGACCATAGAGCAATGAAATTGGAAATCAATGGCAAAAGAAACCACAAGAACTTCATAAACACATGGAAATTAAATAACACCCTCCTGACCAATGAGTCACAAATGAAATTAATGAAGAAATCAGACAGTTTCTACAATTAAACAATAATACAGTACAACATACTGGAACTTATGGAATGCAATGAAAGCAGTCCTATGATGGAAATTTATAGCACTGAATTCTCATATAAGGAAAACAGAGTAAGCTCAAATAAACAACCTAATGTTGATCCTCAAGCTTCTAAAAAAAGAAGAGCAAGCCAAGCCAAAAGCTCGTATGAGGGAGGAAATTATAAAGATCAGAGCAGAAATTAATGCAATGGAGACTAAGTAAAAATACAAAGACTCAATGAATCAAAGAGTTGGTTCTTTAAAAGATTAAGTAAAATTGGGCCAAGGGTTTAGCTCAGTGGTTCTGCCACCTGCCTTACAAGGACAAGGTCCCAAGTTTGATCCTCAGTACCAAAAATAAATAAATAAATAAATAAAATTGATAAACACTTAGCGAACCTTATAAAAAAAAAGAAAGACTCAAGGGGCT
>NW_004624732.1:13328257-13340739 GCF_000247695.1 Heterocephalus glaber | reverse complement strand
TAAACAAAATGGACAAACCGTTAGCCAATCTTACAAAAAAAAAAAAAAAAAAGAAAGAAAGACTCAAATCCATGCAATTAGGAAATGAAAAGGATGAAATCACAACAGGCCTTATAGAAATCCTGAATATCATCAGTACCTACTTCAGGGACCTGTATTCTAATAAGATAGAAATCACAGAAGAAATAGAGTTCTACGTAATTGATCTTACAGCAGATTTAGTGTTTCTGTTTTAATATTTAGATCTTTGACTCATTTCAATTTTAGTTTAGTTTGTAGTAAAAGCTGTGGGTCTCATTTTGATCTTTGGCATGTAGAAAGGTTTATTTGGGTTTTTTTTCTCTTTATGTACAGATAATAGGTTTACTTTGTTCTTACAATTTTGGTAGTTTTTTTAAATTATTTTTTTTCCTTAAATTCTTTTATTGGTACACTTTAGGTATACAATACATTTACATTTCTCATTGGGAACTTGTACCTTTACATGATGTATCTTGGTTCTTATTTTGAAAGCCAGGTTTTTGAGCACCACTTATTAAAGAAGCTATCTTTCTTTCAGTGAATGCATTTGGCTCCTTTGTCAAAGATAAGGTCAAGAGGGGGTGTAGCTCAGTGTGCCACATCTGCCTGGCAAGTGCAAGGTCCTGAGTTCATTCCCAGTACCAAAAAAAGGTAATGTGGCTAAGTGTGTTTGGAGTTGTTTCCGCATTCTCTAATTTGTTCCACTGATCTTCAGGTCTGTTTTTTGTTTGTTTGGTTTTGCCAGTACTATGGGTTTTTTTAATCACAGTAGCTCTGTAGTATAATTTCAAGTTAAGGATTTTGATGTCCCCTCCCTTGCCTGTGTTGCTCAGAATTGCTTTTGCTATTCTACATTTCTAATGGTTCCAAATGAATTTTAGGATTGTTTTCTCTAATTCCGTGAGATATGCTATTGGAATTTTGATCAATATTGCATTAAATCTGTATACCAATTTTGGAAGTGTGGCTATTCTCACTATATTGGTTCTTCCTACCCAAGAACAAGGCATGTCTTTCCATTTTCTGATATATTCTTCAATCTGCTTTTTCAGACTACTGTAGTTTTCCATGTAAAGGTCTTTTGCTTACTTTGTTAGATTGATTCCTAGATATTTCTTTTTTTGGGATGCTATTGTGTTTGTTTCATTTTGGTTTTGGTACTGGGGATCAAACTTGGGACCTTGTGCTTGTGCAGCAGGCACTGGAACCACAGAGCTTAATCCCTGGCCCTTGGATGCTATTGTGAAAGGTGTTGTTTCCCTAATTTCTCTCTCAGTGAGTCTGTTATTTGTGTACAGGAAGGCTATTGATTTTTGAGTGTTTGCTTTATTTCCAACCACAATACTGAATCTGGTTATTAAATCTAGAAATCTTTTGGTGGAGTTTTTGGGGTCTTCTATGTGGAGTATCATGTCATCTGCGAATAATGATAATTTAACTTCTTTTTCTATCCTTATTTTTTAAATTTCTTTCTGTTGTCTAATTGCTCTGGCTAATGTGAAATTGGAAATTGTGAAGGAAAGATGGCTTCTTTATACTGAAACAAGTATGACCTGCTGGTCCTCACCCTAGACAATGCTCCTGACTGGCTGGCCATGCTTTTGTGGGATAGGCTGGTCACTCTATGTTTTTTTTCCTTCCCTGTACAATGAAATTTTTGGAGTGGACAGTTTCTATCTTAGTCACTTTTCTTGTTTCTGAGACAAAATACCCAACACCTAAAGTTAAAGGAGGAAAGATTTATTTGGCTCACAGTGTTTAGAGGTTTTAGTCCATAGTTGGCTGGCTCCAAGGCAGGGTAGCATGGCAGAGAGGGGCACCACAGGGCAGGCAGGAGGCAGAAAGCAGCAAGCAACAACCACCACAGGCAGCAGCAAAACAACAGAAGAAGCAGCAGCCTGCCCTTACATTCCATCTAGTCTATCTGTCCTTTGGGTGGTGCCACACACACTCGGGGTGGAGGACCCTCACTCCCAGCTTCACACTCCAGAGCCAGCCACCTCCAAAAAGCTCCACCTATGACCACTGAGGCTTTAAGGGGACATCAGGACACAAGCAATGAGTTTCTAACTCTTGAGTTAAATTTTCTTTCTATAATAGAGATAGGTATGTGTGATTATGGCAACAATAAAGACTAATATACAAGTTTTGAGTTCTCTTCTATTATTTTATAAATATTTCTATTTCTTTTGGGGGGGATTGAGCTAGGGGATGAAGCTAGATCTTGTGCTACCACTGAAATACATCCTGAGCACCCCTTTTTGTGGTGCTGGGGATCAGGCTCAGGTGTGCTCCACCATGGAGCAACATCTTCAGCCTCTTTTATGTTTTATTTTTAGACCAGTTATGCTAAGTCAATAAATTGCCCACACTGGGATCAAACTTACAGGCTTCCTGCCTCAGCCTCTGGAGTACTGGGATTATAGGTGCGCATCACTACACCAGGCCTGGCAATGTGTCTTTTACTGTGATACATTTTTTTTCAATTTAAGCATTCACTGTGTGTTGTTAATCAGATCTTATACATTATGTAATGTGAAAATCAAGTTAAACATTTATCTTTTTATACTTCTCATTTCTTTGAGGTAAAAACTTTTAAAATCTTTTGTAAGCCAACCTAAAACTTTCCTCCTTTAAAAGAAAACTTAAAAAAAACCTTGCATAATCCTTTGTTCTTGGCTTTCTTTGTTTTGTTTTTTACTCTGAGATGGGGGTCTCACTTTGTTGCCCAAGCTGGCCTCGAACTCCTGGCTCCAGTAGTACTTTGGCCCACTACTGAGAAGGTGGTGCTACATGCACAGAGCCCCACGCTGGGTTCTTCCAGCTTTTCCACATGTATAGCACATTACTATTGGAAGAGCACGCCAGAGCTCCTTGCTCCCATCAGTGCCCATTGGTCCGTATTTCCCCAACCTACTCTCTGTCCTACTCTCCCTGGCCTCTAATAACCACCACTGCACTGCCAACTTCTATAAAATCAACTTTTTTTTTTTTAGATAGATTCTCATTATGTAGCTCAGGTTGGCCTCAAACTCCTGATCCTTCTACCTCAGACTCCCAGGTGCTAGGATTATGAGTGCAACACCATGCCTGGCTAGAGATAAACTTTAAGGTTTTGCACATGTACTATGTGTCTTTGTGTGTCTGGCTTATCTCACTTTACATGAATACCTCCAGTTCCATCCATGTTGTTGCAAATGACAGGATTTTGCTCTTTCTCTGTCTGAATAATACTCCACTATACATACATACATATATATATATATGCGCCACACTTGCTGTATCCGTTCACCAGGTGATGAGTGCTTAAACTGTTTACATTTCTTGGCTCTTGTAAATTATGCTACAGTGAACACAGAAATTTAGACATCTCTTCAACATACCAATTCCATTTCTTTTGGCTATATAACCAATAGTAGGATGGCCAGATTACATGCTGGTATTATTCCTAATTTTTTAAGAAATCTTAATAGGTTTTCTGTAATGCCTATACTGATTACATTCCCACGAACAGCATGAAATGATTCCATTCCGTACATCCTCACCAGCACTTGGTATCTGGAGTGAGGTATTACCTCATTGTATATCCATTTTTTTTTGTTTTGTTTAGCTTTGTTTTATTTGCAGTGGTAGGGATTGAACCAAGGGCCTTATATATGCTAGGCAAATGCTCTACCACTGAGCCACACCTCTTGCCCTCATTATAGCTTTGATTTGCTTGCATTTCCCTGGTAATTAGTGATGTTGAGCATTTTAAAATATATCTCAGCAGTCTCCAAACTTTGGGCACCAGGGACCAATTTTGTGTAAGACACTTTTTCCAAAAACCAGGAGAGGAGGGAGCAATGGTTTGGTGATAATTCAAGCTCATTACATGTATCATACATTTTATTTATTTTCTTGTTTTATTTTTGTTTTTGTTTTGAAACAGGGTCTCGCTATGTAATCTAGGCTGGCCTTGAATTGACTGTGTAGCCCAACCAAACTCGTGGTGATCCTCTTGGCTCAGCATCCTGAGTGCTGGGATTACAGGCATGCACCATCATGCCTGGCTCTGTTTATATTACTATATTTTAATATATAATGAAATAGGGGCCAGGGTTTTAGCTCAGTTGTTCCGGCACCTTCCTCACAAGCACAAGGTCCTGAGTTCAATCCAAGGTACAAAAACCAAACAAATAAAATATATATATATAAAATGAAATAATTATACAACTTACCATAATACAGAGAGGGAGCCCTGAGCTTATTTTCCTGAAACTAGAGGGTCCCATTTGGGTGTAATGAGAGACTGATATCTGAAGTGTGTTGCTTATCTTCAATCTACTCTAAAATCTCATTTTGGTTAATGTCACTGCAGAAAAACCCCAATTCACAAAGACAGAATATTATAAATGGAAGGAAGAGTACCTGTTAGCTGTTCCTCAAGGGGAGACTTGAAGTTGTTTCAAATATACTTTGAAGGACACCATCATTTACACTCTCAACCATCTGAACCTCTTCCTGCTTGGACAAAGTCATTTTACGTGGCTAACTCACAAATGGGTTACAGGTCCATGCCTGTCTTGCTAAGGGGTCTCTTGTGGTTGGGAAGTGGTGTTCAAACTCTTTTGAAGGCTGAGATAGGTGATTATACACCAACTGGAGGAAAAAAAGGCCCTGGCACAGTCTTTTTAAAAATCTCTGCTAATGTTTGAAACATGTTGAAAATCCCAATGTCATCCCCATATTTCCAGTTTGGCTTTGAATGAATCCCCTTTATATGCTAACTTAAACACAGTTGTTGTTCTCCCCTGAAGTCATGGATTGAGTTCACTGAGCAGGTTGAATATGTCACATGAGTAAGCAGGTTTTGTGACTCACTCTGTGTCACTGAAATGTGCTGCCAGTAATGATTGGGGTTTTTTTTTGTTTGTTTGTTTTGCTTAAATTCTTTTATTGGTACATTTTAGGTATGCAATACATTTATATTTATCATTGGGTGCTTGTACCTGTACATGATGTATCTTGGTTCTTATTTTTTCCCCATTACCTGTGCACCCTTCACCCCTCCACCCTTTCCTATTTACATACTTCGTTTCCATTTCTTTTTCTTTTCTCATAATTTTTCCTTTCCATTCTTTCCTTTCCCCATCTCCTCCCACCACCCCTACCCCTTTGGACCTTTTCCTGTTTCAAAGTATCAATTATTAGTTATTAATCCTTTCGGTCCTTATTTACACTCTCAGTTTCTCATACTAGAGAAACTATTTGGTATTTACATATGTGTGTCCTATTTATTTCACTTAAGAGTATGGCCTCAATATTCATCCATTTAGCTATAAATGTCTCTAGTTTCTCATTCTTTATGGCTGAGTAGTACTCCATTTTATAAAAAAGCCACATCTTCTTTATCCAGTTTCCAGTTGATAGGCACTTAGGCTGTTTCCAAGCTTTAGCTATTACAAGCTGTGCTGCTATGAGTATGGGTGCACATATATCGCTGTGGTATGATTCTTTTAATTCTTAAAAATATGGAATGCTTCATGAATTTGGGTGTCATCCTTGTACAGGGGCCATGCTAATCTCTGTATCATTCCAATGATTAGTTTTTAAAAGAAATCTCTGGAACAGCTCTTATAACTCAAAAACTCTGACCTATGATCTAGAACTGTCTCACTTCTGTGTGTAAGAGAGGACATGTGTGCTCTGTATCTACCTTCTCATGAAGCTGCATGAGCTGATGCAAGTTGAGGGCATGTACTTTAGGGTGACTGACAGTTTTAACTGTGTCCTGTTAAGTTTAGGTGACATTTTTTAGTTAACCAGCATTTCTCTGTAGATGACACAGGGCTTCGACTCATATTCAGAAGTGACCTCTTTGACCTGAGTAGTGAAACCAGAAAGCTGTTCAGTCATGCCAATGGGTTGTCTGTGGATATATCAACACAAAATGACCAGTGCAGTTATCCTAATAAGTAATCATCCAAAGACCTGAATAGTTCTACAGCTGTGGTGTTGACTGGCAACAAAAGTGCACATGACATGTTCTCATGTGCATCCTCCTGCAAAATGTGTCATAAAAAACAAGCACCATTGCCTGGTTATCTACATTGGTAGACTTATCAACCTAGATTGTGTACCACAATGATTTGTTAATCCTCTCCAACAAAGGTGCCTCAGGAAACTCTTCAGTTATACCAATTTTTCCAGTTATGGTGCTAGCCAAAAGAGAAACATATGCCACCCTCTGAAACTGCAGCTTCCCCTAAATGTTCATGATGAATGACTTCAGCAGCAGGCAGGATCAACTCTTCACACTTCTTAGCTTTAGCAATGCAGTAGCCTCTAGGAATGATGCAGACACATTGGATGAAATGGTAGCATTCAACAATTGCTTGTTTTCTAAATAATAATAATTTCTGTTCTTTATGTTTATGAGGTTTTTTTTCTTTTTAAAACTCTAAAGGCTTGTCTTTTAATGCAAGGTGCTTGGTCTTCATGTGACAAAGCAGTTTTGAATGTTCTCTGGCTTCTTTGGATAGCTGTCATCACACATTATACAAAGCAGGCTTGGAAAATGTGAATCACCTTTCGCAATGAACCTGTAATTTAAATAGGACTCCTGGTGTATTCTTTTAAGTGCAGCTTTCTTTTTGTTGGCAGTCTTAAGAGTCTTCTGCTGTCTCATTACTGGATCTTCCCCCTTTTTAGAAAAGTCCTCCAGTGACTTTTTTTTTACTCATTTTGGTTAGGGTTAGCTTGTAGACTTATAAAAACTGTGACTGAAGCCAGGCGTGGTGCCGCAGGCCTGTAATCCCAGCACTCAGGAGGCTGAGGCAGGAGGATCACTGTGAGTTCCAGGCCAGCCTGGGCTACACAGTGAGTTCAGGGCCAGCCTGAACTACAAAGGGAGACCCTGCCTCAAAAAAACAACAAAAAAACAAAAACCAAAAAACTGTGACTGAGGCAAGTGCACTGTGGGATAGAAGCACAGATAAAAGTGGTAAATAAAATAATGGGTAGATCACAGGTGAACCAAAATAAGTGTTGGATTATGACTTAAAGCCTATCACCAGATGCAGCTGTACAATTGAAGTCCATCTACTCACTTGCCACTGTAAAGCCTGCCACAAGATGCAGCTTAATTGGCACCTGCCAGTCACTGATAGGGTTTTGATGAGTCTGAAAGCACGTGACTTATTATGGTTTCTGTTCAGTTAAACCTCTGCTAATACTCATCTATATCTGCAGCTGCTCCCCAATGCTAGCATCAGTGCCTCAGCTCCACCTATGATCATCAGGCATTAGATCCACATAAGAAGCACACAGCCCAGATCTTTCATGTGCTCAACTCAGAGTAGGGTTTGCACTCCAATTAGTAGCAATGCTTCCACTGAGCCAATAAGAGGCAGAGTCCAGGCAATAATCAAGTAATGGGGAGTGGCTATGAATGCAGTGAATATTCAGTTGTCTGCCACTCCCCTCCTGCTGAGCACCATGGTACCCTGGTGTACCTGTTGGTCATTTATGTCATCCTTTGAGAAATGTCTATTTATATGTTTCCCTTTTTTTTTTTCTTTTTTGGTACTGGGGGTCGAACTCAGGACCTTGTGCTTTCAGGGCAGGTGGCAGAACTGCTGAGCTAAATCTCCAGCTTCTGTTTCCCATTTTTAATCAAGTTATTACTATTACTATTAATATTATTATTTTGCTGTAGAGTTTTTGGAGTTCCTAATAAATTGTGGGGGGTTTTTTTGCTCTGTTTTTTTTTTCTGGTACCTGGGATCAAACTCAGTACATTGCACCTGTGAGGCAGGTGGTACCACTGAGCTAAATCCCTGGCTCCCTAATACATTTTGGATATAAGCTCTTTCTCCCACATTGTAGGTTGTCTCTTAGCTCTGTTAGTGATTTCTCTTGCAGTGTAGAAGCTTTTTGACAGAAATTGATATAAATGGTTTGTTTTTTGGGGGGGCGTGCTGGGGATCAAATTTGGGTCCTTGTGCTTACAAGGCAGGCACCAGAACCACTGATCTAAATCCCTGGTCCTTATAAGCTCTTCCTCAAATGTACAGTTTGCAAATATTTTCTCTCATTCTGTAGGCTGTCTCTTCACAATGTTGATTATTTTCTTTACTATGCAGAAGCTTTTTATTTATATAATCCTGTTTGTCTATTTTTGCTTTTGTTTCCTGTGCCTTTGGGATCTTGTTTAAAAATAATCCTTGTCCATTCTGTTGTCCTGAAGTGCTTCCCCTGTGTTTTCTTCTAGTACTTTCATAATTTCAAGTCTTACATTTAAGTGTTTGATGTATTTTTGGTTGATTTTTGTAACTGGTAAGAGATAGGTATCTAGTTTAATTCTTCCACAAGTGGATATCCAAGTTTCCCAGCACCATATATTGAAAAGATTGTCCTTTCTTTTATGCACATTCTTAGTACCTTCATAAAAAAATCAGCAGACTGTAGCTGCATGGGTTTTCCTCTAGGCTTTTTGTTGTTTCACTGGTCTGTGTGTCACTTTTTATGACAATACTGTGCTTTTCTAAATTTGATTTTTTTATTGTATGAATTTTCACTTTTATTTTAGTGTCTATTAATTTAAAAAATACTGGTTTCAATGCATATATTTTGTTCATATCTATCTGTAGGGAACAAAACAGGGAAAATTACCAGAACCCCTGAAGCTCCTGGTCTCCAGTGAGCCACTAAAACACAAAGCAAGTTAAAGAATAAAGATAGGAAAGGAGACTTACAGAAGAAGCTGAGTTTTGGGCCTAATCAGTGCTATTCTGGGCAGCAAAGACAAAGGCACCCTAAGCTGGCCACTATTTGTTAAATTCATAGGGAGTATCAGATGGCTCAGAGGGTGGAGATAATCCTAAATTGACAAGGATTTTATAATCAGAGGAAGTATCAGATGACTTGGAGGGTGGCAGTAATCCTATGACCATGAGGATCTTATGCTGGTCAGAATTTTAGATTGATTAGGACAGTGAGATAAGAAAAACATTCTACAACAATAGGTGGGATGGTTTAAGCAGATAAGGAATGTGTCCCTTCCAGGTGAAATCTTTCTACTTGATTCTCAAAGACCCATGGTGTCTTCAGTTGATGTAATCTTGCCCTCCAGCATCACAGGACAACTGAGGTCTTTGTTGTGACCAGAGGCAAAAGGGAGTTATGTTTCTGCATGCCATAGCTGGCCCACAAGAAGACTAGGCCTCATAGAACCCTAATCATAATTTAATTGTGAAATGATTTTTTCCCCAAAATTATGTAGAATGGCTCCCAACATCTATCCCCTCATAACCTTCTCTTATACCCCTTTCTCCTCATCCCTTATTCTCTTCCTAATAGTTGCTTTTCTATTTTCATAACTTTTTTTAGATTCCACATATTAGGGGCCATGTTTCTTGGTTAGAGTATGTGCTGAAGTCAGGGAGTGTGATGCCTCCTGCCCTGTTCTTTAAAGGTTGTGTCCTTCCTGTATTTTTTTTCCCATGCAGTGTGTGCAGCAATGAGTACACTCATATCAAAGCATTTTGGCACCAATAAATGGGACTGCTTTGCTTGTTGTGGAGATGGTTTTTTCATTTCACAGCTCCTTGGGAGTTTTGTTTTGCCTTTTCCTGTCCTGGGGATTGAACCTAGGGCCTTTTGCATGTTTAAGCACTTGCTCTACCAGTTAGCTATCCCTCTAATCCCTCTGCCTGATTAGAGAGTTTTCATGGTCAGGGTACAGGGCTTGGCCTGGGGTCTTCCTTATATGAATATACCATAGTACATTGTACACAGGACACTCATTTTCCCAAATGATGATGTTCTCCCTTAAAGAAGAAATTAGGTTGCAAAAATGCTTAATTGGTACTGACGTTTTTGTGCACCTAGAAATGGGCCAGTGACATGTCTCCAGGGAAAACTGTTGACACAGTTGCCATGTATGCTTGCATCCTTTCTCCAGGCATGGCATGCAGACAGATGTGCACACACAGACACCCATGTTGCACATATGAGCACCGTCACAGCATCTGTGCACTGATTCCCAGCATGAGGAGTTTGAATTCTGATAGGTGTGGCCAAGTCACTTTTCAAAAGGGATGCTCTGCCTCTTCTCTAATTTTCCACACTTCTTAACACTGAGAAAATGGCAATAGTTTAAAATTTTACCAATCATGCCCAGCATGGTGGTTCATGCCTATAATCCCTGGACTCAGGAGGCTGAGGCAGGAGAATCACCATGAGGATCGCCATGAGTTCAAGGCCAGCCTGAACTATATAGTGGGACCCTGTCTCAAAAGAAATAAAAAATAAAAAATTTTACCAGTCTAGCCAGGTATGGTGGCACACACCTCCGAGGCAGGAGGATCACTGTGAGTTCTAGGTGGTCTGGGCTACATAGTGAGTTTAAGGCCAGCTTGGACTACACAGAGAGACCCTGTTTCAAAAAACAAACAAAACTGTTCTAATTCTCACTTTCTGGTTGTCAGGAGGATAGGTCATTTTATTGTGTTTATTACCCATTTGGAAGCATTACTTACATACTGCCTATTCACAGAAGAGCCATTTTTTCTTTGGGGAATATTTTTGTCTTTCACTTATGGTTTGCAATTAATAATTACTCTGAATACTAACCTTTGGACTGTTAAAGATGTTGTTAACCGAGCTGGGCACGTAGCTTAGTGTAGAGCATTTGTACAGGCCCTGGGTTCCATCTTTAGCACCACAAAAAAGAAAGAAATGTTGGGCCAGCAGTTTAGCTCAGTGGGTTCTGTCACCTGCCTCGCAAGTGCAAGGACCTGAGTTTGATCTCCCTTACAAAAAAAAAAAAGTAAATATTTTTCCCAGCATAAAACTTGCTCTTTGTCTAATACTTTTATTACTTCTATTTCATTCACTATCAGTTTAGCAAACATTTTCTAATGTCTTGATATCATTATCTCATTTCAAGAAAAAAACAAAACTAGTTTCCCTCTTTTTTTTTCTTTTGAGACAGGGTTTCACTCTGTAGTTCAGGCTGGCCTTGAACTCACAGCAATCCTCCTGCTTCAACCTCCTGAGTGCTGGGATTACAGGTTTGTGCCACCATGCCCAGGTCCCTCATTTTTATTTTTAAAAATTAGTGCCTATTAATTATACAGAACATTGGGTTTCATTATATTTTCATTTTTATTTATTCTTTGAAGTGCTGGTTATTGAACCCAGGGCTTGACACATGTTACACGAACTCTCTATCACTGAGCCACCAATCCAGCCCTCTTTTTTTTTTCAAATGAGGTATAGTGGCACACACCTGTGATCCCTGCACTCAGGAGGCTGATGCAGGAGGATCATTGTGAGTTTGTGGCCAACCTAGGCTCCATAGTGAGTTCAATCTCAGCCTGAACTATAAAGTGAGACCTCATCTCAAAAGACAAAAAGTTTTTATTTTTATTAGTACATGTTTGTAGTACACAATGATTACATTTATTGTGGGTAGTTGGTACATGTACATAAGACTTCTTAGTTTTTTGGGGTTTTTTCATCCCCTACCCCTCCCTCCTCCTTCCATCCCTTGGTCCACTTCCTATTTGCAAAAGCTCTATCTCCCTTTTATTTTCAATTCTTTCTTTTTTTTGGTACCGGAGATTGAACTTGGGTCCTTGCTATTTTGAGGCAGGCGGCAGAACCACTGAGCTAAATCCCTGGCTTCAATTCTTTTTTTTAATCACCTTTCCTTCCCCTCCCACCCTGCCTTCCTCCATCTCTTCTTCCCCTTCCCACTTGAAAAAAATCTTTCTACCTTCTATTATCTAGCATTTATGCTGTATTTTATTTTATTTTTTTGGTACCGGGGATCAAATTTGGGTCCTTCTGCATGTGAGGCAGACAGCAGATCCACTGAGCTAAATCCCCGGCCCAATGTTGTATTTTATTTATATTTTGAGTTTCTCATATATTTCTGATATTTAAACTTGTGTGTCTGATTTATTTCACTTAATATTATGGTCTCAAGGGGCATCCCTTTTCCTATGAATGACTCAAGTTTATCCTTCTTTATGTCTGAGTAGTACTCCGTTGTGTATAAATAACTCATTTTCTTTATGCATTCATCCATTGGCTTACAGTTTTTCTTCTTTTTTGGTACTGGAGATCAAACTCAGGACCTTGCGCTTACCAGGGAGGCAGCAGCATCACTGAGCTAAATCCCTGGCCCCATCCATTCATCTGTGGATGGGCATGTGGGCTGTTTCCAAGCTCTAGCTATTAAATTATCATGCATTTGAAGTTAGATGAAGGAAAGTTTTCTTCCTTCCCCAAAACTCAAGGAGAGCACTGGGTGTGATGGTGCACACCTATAGTCCCAGCTACTCTGGAGGCTGAGGCAGGAAGGTCATGAATTTGAGGCCATCCTGGACTAAATAGCAAGACGAGAGAGAGAGAGAGAGAGAGAGAGAGAGAGAGAGAGAGAGAGAGAGAGAGAAAATGGGCATAATTTG
>NW_004624732.1:13310939-13328157 GCF_000247695.1 Heterocephalus glaber | reverse complement strand
GAGAGAGAGAGAGAGAGAGAGAGAGAGAGAGAGAGAGAGAGAGAGAGAGAAAATGGGCATAATTTGCTTGGGCTACATAGCAAGACTTTCTCAAAACACTGAATTTGAGGCCAGCCTGGGCTCACAGAGAGCTCAAAGCCATCCTGAACTTCACAGTGAAACCTTGTCTCAAAAAAACCAGAAAAAGGCAACAAAAATACTACACATTACTGTAAGACCATGGGCCTCACCAAACGCTCCAGGGAGCTGACTACAGTGAGGATCACTCGGGAGGGAACACACCAGACAAATTGAGAAAGTAAAACAGACCTTTATTAGACTGGCCAGACGGCACCCTCCAAGCACCAAGCTTAGAGAGGCACTCAGCTCAGAGTCTGAGGTCCTTTTATAGGGGTCGCAAGAGGGAACTTGGCAAGCAGCAGTACAGAAGCAAGACATTGGCGGTTAGGGGAGTGTTGCAACTAATCATTACATAGCAGGCAACCACTATCTTGTTGTTTTTCTTGGAACAACAACAAGTACATTCCGGGAACTCGACATCCCCATGGTGACCCATAACAGAAGCAGACAAGATGGGGCCTTATTATAAAATGGAGTAACTTCTGTTCAGTCTCACATTCCCCACTGATTTTAGCACAGTAAGTAATTCTACGCATGGCTTTCTTCTTCTAGTGGCACTGGGTTGTATCTAGCCTGTTGGTTTAAAACCATTAGGCGAACAGATCCCACCTGGGCCCTTACATAGGCCATAAGTTTATTAATAATGCATGGGCTGAAAGTCAAAGCTAGTAGCAAGATTAACAGGGGTCCAACAGGGGCAGAAACAAGGGTTTTCAACCAGGGAGACCAGTTAAACATTGACTGGAACCATCCCTCCTGTTTTTCTAATCTATTATATTTCTCTTGTAGGTGTTTATTTAGAGTGGCCAGGGTTTCTCTTATTATTCCAGATTTATTAGTGTAATAGCAACATTGTTCTCCTAGGGCTGCACATAGCCCTCTCTCTTTCATAAACCCAAGGTCGAGTCCTCAGCAGTTTTGAAGGACCATCTCAGCCAGAGAATCAACCTGTTTTTCTAAATGAGACACTGACTCGGTAAGAAGGCCTAAGTCTATTTTTACCTGTTGGGCAAGGGTCTTGAAGTTGGAGTCTTGCAGTCCTATTGCTGTCGTGCTCAGAGCCACTGATCCCACAATGCCTGCTGCAGTTAATAAGGGAATCAAAGCTGGGTGGCGCTTTTCTCTGGTGTGTGTCTTCTTAGCTATGTATTCCCAACCCTGGTCTTCTCCAAATATAGTTACTTGGGGCAAAATGTGGACCATTACGCATACCTCAAGTTCCTGATCATGGACTGTCATGGACAAACAAGGAGTTATACCATTTGTGCACGCCCACCATGCATTGTTTCCAGCTTTTAGATATTTTTCATTACTGGTGGTGGGTGTCTGATAAGAGCATATGCTCTCCAGATAAGAGGATGTAACACTTGGATTTTTAACACATAACACTTTTCCCATTATACCCCCTATCGACAACCTCTGTTGTTTCCAATCACACTCATTTTGGTTAACTTCTGAGTAGGTGCCATTTACTGCCACCCCTACATAATATGAGGGACATGGACTCAAACACATCCAACACCTTTGGGTAACACTGTAGTCAGATCTATTTAACAAGGTATACATGGCATTTTTAGGTATGGATGGATCGGAGATTCAGGAGCAGCTAATGTCACATTATGAGTTCTTTTGGCCTTTTTCTCTTGGGGGCCAGAGACCCTATAAATATTGCCCACCGGTTTAGGCAGTACTATTACTGGGCTACACTGGATAATGAGGTCAGTCATAGGGTCTTTTCCACCCGCATTGAGTGCCACCATCCAGGATTTTCCTTTTTCCCAATCTTTATACAGATTTTGCCATTGTTTTAAGGTTAACTTGATGGGATTATATTTTCCCACGGTACATGAACTGCTTGGTGTTTGTTGTTTTAAGGCCACATATGCATCATTCCCACCACCAGTTTTCCATGGGGCAATAGATTTGCAACCCCAATAATAACAGTGGTTTCCTGGTCCCCCATCACACCTTTTCTCTTTTCCTATGGGGCAGGCATAAATATCTATGTCTTGGAGGTTTCTTTCCAAATTATCATCCGTTCCACACCTCCCTCCGTGCCCCCCTGTACCCATTTTTCCAGATGAAACCCTATCATTTGAACCAGCCCCCCCCACACTAATGATTGAAAGCCCCAGATCACACAGGTCTACAACAAAGTGAGGCTGTCTATCAGTAGTGATGGTGGCAATGTGAGCTCCCATTAAGGCATTTTTTAGGGACCAAGTCCAGTTCTGGGGAATGTGGCTGGACAGCACTGGCTGGCGTGCAGATGCCCCTTCCATCGGGGCTGGTAAGAACAGCAACCCCATGAGCCCCCATATTGTCCAAACTAGTTTTTGATCAATCTTATCTTGAGGGGGTTCCCTTTGTTCTGGTCAACCCGCCATGTTGACACCGCTTCCTCAGGAGGTGCCGCCTTTAAATGGCTACAGTGGATCCAGGTAGAGTGGCCAGCTACCTTTACCGCCGTAGGGGTGGTCAGGATGACGGGAAACAGTCCTTTCCAGCGGGGTTCCAAATTTTTGGAATCAAACCTGCGAATGAAAACCAAATCTCCCGGCTTATAAGGTAGAGGTGATAAGGGTTTTTCTGAAGGGTGAGCTCTAGATTTTCTTATTTCTTCTTGCAAATCCGACTGAAGCTGGTGAACAGCTTTCAGTGATTTAAGGAGTGGGGGTGAGAGAGTTTTTCTGTCAATTCTAAAGCAATTCTAGGGAAGAGAGGGGGTGCTCACCTGTAGAGTATCTGGAAGGGGGATACATTTGAAGGCAAACTTGGAGTACACTGGGTACGGTAGAGGGCAAAGGGGAGAAGCTGGACCCATCCCTGTTCAGTCTCCATGCTTAATTTGGTTAATGTCTCCTTCAAGGTTCTATTTGCCCTTTCTACTTGCCCTGAGCTCTGAGGCCTATATGCACAATGTAAATTCCATTTTACTCCTAAGGCACTCCTAATCAATTTGGATATCTTGGCTGTGAAGGCCGGGCCATTGTTGGTCCCCAGGGCTAATGGCAATCCAAATTGGGGAATTATTTCTGTCAAAAGTTTCTTTACAGTTACTTCAGCCATTTCCTTTTTGGTGGGAAAGGCCTCTATCCAACCTGAAAATGTATCCACAAAGACTAACAGATACTTAAGTCAAACAGGCCAGGTTTCATTTCAGTGAAGTCTATTTCCCAGTGTTCTCCTGGAATTACTCCTCCATATTGAATTCCTGGGGGTCCCATGATTTGGCTGGCATTTACCTGAAGACAGGTGGGACATCATCTTACCAGGTCTTCTGCTTTTTGGGTCAGTCCTTGGCTGACGAAGTAGGGCTGCAGGGCCGCCAGCATCCGTCTTTCTCCAAGGTGAGTGGATTCATGTAGTTTTTGGAGCAGGGTGTCTGCCAGGGCTCCTGGCAAAACTACTTTTCCCCCTTCAGTGGTCCACCAGCCATGATCCCTTTTTCCATTGTTTTATTTTCATGTATTCTACTTCTTCCTTGGAATACTCTGGTTTATCTGGCAATACCGGGGTGGGGTGCAGGATCAATTGCTTCCCCACTGATTTTTGAGTGGCCTGTTTTGCTGCTTGGTTGGTGGCATTGTTTCCAATTATCTCAGGGCTGGACCCTTTTTTATGGCCCCTACAGTGTATGATGGCCACTTTCTGGGGCAGCCAAATGGCTTGCAATAATGCCAAGATCTCAGTCTTAGTTTTAATAGTCTTCCCCTCAGAAGTTAAGAGACCTCGATTTTGGTAAATTTCCCCATGTACATGGACTGTGGCAAAAGCATATTGGCTGTCAGTATAAATATTGATCCTTTTCTCTTTACCCAATTCCAAAGCTTTTGTTAAACCAATCAATTCAACCTTTAGGGCAGAGGTCCCTGGGGGTAGCCCTGTCTCCCATTCTACTTGGCAACTTTGGTTGACTACCGCTGGTCCAGCGTATTGAACCCCATCTCACACAAAGCTGCACCCATCAGTATAGAACATGGCCTCAGCCTGGGGGAGGGCTTGGTCCATTAGATCTGGACACCCTCCCTGCAAGTTCTTGAGAATCTCAAGGCAATCGTGTATGAGCACCTCCTCCTTGGACTCCAGGAGCAGAGTAGCAGGGTTGAGATGGGCGGTGGTGGAAAACCTGATGCGTGGCTGTTCCAATAGGAGTCCTTGGCATTGTAACAGTCTGGCATTAGACAGCCACTTGCTAGATGAGCTATTCAACAAGAGCTCAATGGCATGGGGAGTGATCAAAGTCAAATCCTGTCCAAATGTCAGTTTGTCAGCCTCTCGGGTTAGAGCAGCTGCTGCTGCTATTGTCCTCATACAGGTAGGCCACCCTCGGGCCACTGGGTCTAGCTTCTTTGAGAGGTATGCCACTGGCCACTTCCATGGTCCCAAAGGCTGAGTAATCACTCCCTTGGCTACCCCATTTTTTTCTGCTACATACAGAGTGAAGGGCTTCTTTATGTCTGGCAATGCCAGGGCTGGTGCTGATGCGAGCACAGTCTTAAGCAATTGAAATGCCTGCTGGAAAGCCTCAGTCCATTTGAGGGGCATATCTCCCCCTGCAGTGGCTTCATGCATGGGCTTGGCAATTTCAGCAAAGCCAGGGACCCAAATTCTGCAATACCCAACTGCGCCTAGGAATTCATGTACCTGTTTCTTTGAGCTTGGTTCTGGAATCTGGAGATTTGCTGATTCCCTCAATTCTGTCAGCCTCCTCTTCCCTTCCTCCAGAATATAGCCCAAGTAAGTTACCTTTGTCTGGCAGAGCTGAGCTTTCTTCCAGTACACTTGATACCCCAGGTCTTGGAGGACTTCCAGGAGGCCCACAGTGGCTGCAAGACATTCTTCATTGGTTGAAGTTGCCAGTAGGAGGTCGTCTATATACTGAAGAATAGTTGCTTGGGGAAAAGCTCTCCTTAACTCTCATAGATCTTTGCTGAGAGCTTCCCCAAACAGAGTGGGGGAGTTCTTGAATCCCTGTGGCAGCCTGGTCCATGTCAGCTGTCCAGTAGTCCCAGTGTCTGGGTCCGTCCATTTGAAGGCAAAGAGTGGCTGGCTCACTGGTGCTAGGGGTAGACTGAAAAATGCATCTTTGAGGTCTAATACTGAATACCACACATGAGCAGGAGGGATGAGACTTAGCAGTGTATAGGAGTTTGGTACCATTGGGTGGATGGTCTCCACCTGGCTGTTTACCTCCTGCAAATCCTGTACCGGTCTGAAGTCTGAGGTGCCAGGCTTCTTCACAGGAAGCAGGGGTGTATCCCAGTCTGACTGGCAAGGGACCAAGATGCCGCCTTCCTGAAGTCGGTGGATGTGCTTAGAGATCCCTACCTTGGCTTCCAGCCAGAGGGGGTATTGTTGCACATGGACAGGGGTAGCAGAGGCCAACAATTGGACCACCACCAGGGCATGGTGGTTGGCCAGACCAGGTGGATTGGTTTCAGCCCAAACCCTGGGAAACTTTTTTTGAAGGTAGTCTCATTTTTGTTCAGGGGGCTCTATGCCCTTCTTTAGCAATCTAAATTCATCTTCTAGGGGTACCATTACCATAATGGCAGAGGGGGGCTTGAGTTCGAAAGTCCCTCCTTCAGGCTCAAAGGAAATAATAGCCCCCAACTTTTGCAGCAAGTGTCTTCCCAGCAACAGGTACGGGCACTCAGGGATAACTAAGAAGGATTGGGTGATGGTGCCTTTTCCTAGATTCACAGTTCGTCTAATGCTCCAAGGGTAGGAGGCTGACTTCCCTGTGGCTCCAGTAATGGAGGTTTTTAAGGAAGTGAGGGGTCCAAGGGGAGTCTTCAGGACAGAGTGGGTCACACCAGTGTCCACAAGGAACTGAACATCTGTTCCCCCTATCTCCAAAGTCACCATAGGCTCACTAGGGTTAAGCAGCCATGAGCCTTGGCCTGGTCAATCTTCTTCATCTACTAAGAGGATTCCACCTTTTTCCTTTGGGGCCTCCTCTCTTTTCCTTTTTTAGCTTTTCACAATCCTTTTTAAAATGGCCCTTTTCCTTAAAATAGGCACACTGATCTTTCTCTAATAAGGGTCGGATTTTTCCCTTGTTCCCTCCTTTGTTTTCAGGTCTTTCTTTCTGGACAAATCCTCCATTGGCCAAGGCAGCTATGGTCAGTTTTTCCAGTCTCTTGGCCATTCTCTGTTCTGGGGGATCCCTGTTGTTAAAGGCCTTCATGGCTACACTCATCAACTTTTCTCTATTCTCTCCCTCAAATCCTTCTAGGCTTTGCAGCTTCTTTCTAATGTCTGGGGCTGACTGGGTAACAAATGCCAAATTTATTGCCTGCCAATTTGCAGGGGCATCTGGATCAATGGGAGTATATGTATGGTATGCTTCCAACAGACACTCCAAAAAGGCAGAAGGGGATTCCTCTGATCCTTGAAGGACCTCACTTACCTTGCTCAAATTGGTAGGCTTCTGAGCAGCTCCCCTCAGGCTGGCCAGGAGATGCTGATGATAGTTCTGGAGAGCTTCTCTCCCACCTGAGGTATTAGCTTGCCAGCTGGGTCGGGTGGACGGGAGTTGTGCTTCAATAAGGGCCTGCTGTTGCTCATCTAGGGGGCCCTCTGCTCCACCTAGTACTGACCTTACAGCTTGTCCCTGGATTCTTTCCCTCTCCTCTGAGGTAAAAAGGGCCTGGAGATGTTGTTGGCAATCATCCCAAGTAGGATCATGGGTATGAAAGATAGACTCCAGGAGAGAGATTAGAGCTTGGGGTTTCTCTGAAAAAGGAGGATTCTGATGTTTCCAATTATATAGGTCACTTGAAGTAAAAGAGATATAAACATAGTGACCTTGCTCTGTCTCCTGAAGGGGCAAGAGAAGGGCCAAACTAGTTCCCCCAGGAGGGATCTCTCTAGGTCCATATGCAGCCCCAGCTCATGTGTGTGGGGGAGAAGTCACAGAGTCTGGGGACTGGGGCCTCCCAGGGAGAGGAGGATAGAGAGAGTTAGGAGCCAAAGGCTTCTCTGAAAAAGGAGGAAGGAAAGGATTTCGTGGTCTAGAGCGGGATCCATCTGAGGAGTTGGAAGATTCCACATAGGGTGGAGGCCCTCCCAAGGGGTCTAGGGGGTCAGGTTCCTGTGAGAGTATGGGCTTGGGAGCCCAGGTCTCAAGTCCCCAGTGTCCTTTTGGGGCAGTGACTAAAATGCAAGTGTCTGTTTGAAGGGAAGAGTGCTGCAGCCAAGCTGGAGGTTCCTCACAAGCCTGAACCCAGATGTCTATGCAGGGAAATTGGTCTTGATGTCCAGGGCTACCAGTGACCTTGCCCCAAACTGCCTGGCAAATACTGAGGTCAAAAGTCCCTTCGGCTGGCCATCCCACCCCGAAGGCTGGCCATTCCAGTTGGCACAGGGAGCAGAGTCTTCTGTGAGAAAATTTTACCCCATATTCATCTTCTTGTTCTGGAGAAAAAGCCAATTTAAAATTAGTGAGAAAACAGTCAAGCAGACTGGACCCGGTAGAACAGGATCCTCCCATTACTCTGTTCCTGATGAGGATTGGAAAAATGTAAAATTAGACACACAACAGACACAACACTGACATACAAAAGACAAGATGAATGGGCGCCACAACAAAGTGAAACTAAATCTTCCCTTGTTCCTCTTCAGGAATCTCGGGGTCAGGGGAGGCTTCCCAGCTCATCAGCCACCTCACTCCTGACTTTACAAATGGTTGCAACCGGCCGAAAGCTTACCTCCAGATGTTTTTCTGAGGTCTGTGTCCAAGAGTCTCCTGCTGGATCCCACCACGGAGTCTCGGCTGAATCAGGGGTTCCTACCTGGGGATCTTGCTGAGGCCTCCAAAATGTAAGACTGTGGGCCTCACCAACTGCTCTGAGGAGCTGACTACAGTGAGGATCACTCAGGAGGGAACACATCGGACAAATTGAGAAAGTAAAACAGACCTTTATTAGTCTGGCCAGACGGCACCCTCCAAGCACCAAGCTTAGAGAGGGGCTTGGCTCAGAGTCTGAGGTCCTTTTATAGGGGTCACAAGAGGGAACTTGGAAAGTAGCAGTACAGAAGCAAGACGTTGGAAGTTAGGGGAGTGTTGCAACTAATCTTTACATAGCAGGCAACTGCTATCTTGTGGTTTTTCTTGGAACAACAACAAGTACATTCCGGGAACTCGACATCCCCATGGTGACCCATAACAGAAGCAGACAAGATGGGGCCTTATTACAAAATGGAGTAACTTCTGTTCAGTCTCACAGTTAAGACTAGTAAAAATTTATTGGGGGAAAGAAAGCTTTTGCCTAAGAGAGACAGAAGGGGGACTGGAAAGTGGGTTGCCCACCCACCCCACTTTTCAAAGATGTTTTATACAGCAAGGCCATGTGGTGAGGTGGGTACAAAGTGGGACAAAACTGTAAGACCCAATGGAAGTTTACAAGGTGGGCATGAGGTGGGACAAAACCATGACCAACCAATAAGATTACAAATACAGTCACCCAGGTAATATTGATTAAATGGGGGTCAAATTGGGGAGCAAGTCATGTAGCAAGCAACAAGGATTTTCAGTAAGGGTGGGGGTCAGGGATATTTCCTGGAGAGGCTGGGTTAAGACCTTGACCCCCCATCCAGGCGATTGATATCTATTTACAATATCAATCACTGCTATTTATCCCTAGGGGAAGCACAAGAGTGTGTAGTTTCTCTTCTTTTACAATTCTGGCCTTGAGTCAATGTGTCTTGACTGTCCTCCATGTTGGCTCCTCCTGGGGTGGCCCTGTGTAACTGCCTACAAGATATCTAACTAACTTACCTATCTGCAATACTGTGATTACTGGCATGCACCAATACATCCCACTTACTTTTATCTTTGTGTCCTCAGTCCTGAAAGTGGATGAGATAGGTAAATTTAAGGATAATAAGCCATGTATTACTAGGTTTTAGATAGTGTGGTGGATTACCTAATGGTCAACTTGGAACACCCAGCTGAACTGAGTCAGCATCGTTCTGTGCGTGAAAGACCCACCTGAGGATTGTTGACAAGGCATAAAAGGAGGACTAAAGAGGAAGACTATATTCTGTTATGCTGTTGATTTTCCTGGAGAGGCTTGCTGTGGCTGGTTTTCCTGATGTGAACTTGGGTGTTCTTGGTTGTCCTCTTCGGGGCTTAGGGGCTCACTGTTGCTGGAAATGTTTGCTATTCTTGTCAGGGAGCCCTGGTCTTTGCCTTGAACATGGTTTCCTGGCAGTACTGCAGATTCCGTAGCCTGCGTTGGCAGGAGTGCCATGTCCCTGGCCACGGTGGGGGTCAAGTACAAGCAGCTCGTCTGTGGAGACAATGGAACCCTTGAACCTGCATCGCCAGACAAAACACCAGCCAGGCTGATGTGGTTGGACCAGGTGCAATGCCCAGCAGGGCCTGACACGCTGTGGCAGTGCACATCCTCTCCGTGGAGGTGGAGACTGGCCAGCCCCGCCGAGGAGACCTGGATCGCTTGTGACGGTGGGTGTTCACTGGTCCCACGGGATCCCACCCTGCAGCTCTAGGTCCCCTTCAGAGAAAGCACCTTAGGCTTTATCCTCCTATTCCCACATCACCTTACCTTGTTAGAACTTATTCAGCAGGATGGGTGAACTCTGCGTGATCTCTATTCTATCTGCATAGTGTATTGAATATTCAACTATTACCAAATCTTAGCAAATAATATTCAGATATTATCTTACTACATTGATATAAGAAAAAAATCAGCTATAAAAATCAATCCTGCAGTGTTTTCCAGTTCTACACTTCCTTAAACTGGGAATGTACTTGGCATTTTCCCAGGCCCTTGTCTATTTTTTAATAAATTGCTTGTATATATCAATTTAAAAGTACACAAATATTTCAAAAAACACAACAAATATAAGGTAAACATAAAAATATGCATCAAAGAGAAAGTTATACAGATAAACACATGTGTTTACCATTGACTCAATAAAATGTCCTGAAAGTGTGTTAATTTGACACTATTCCACTCATACCTCAAAACAGAGACTACAGTGATTATATGTATAATGATACAAAAGGCAGTTCTCCAACAAGAACCCACAATTGTTAATACATATTTTACTAAGCAAAGCACCCACCATATAAGGCAAAAACATGAAACTGAAGGTAAAATCATAGATCCACAAATATCACTGAAAACAAAGCATCTCCCTCAGAAATTGATAGTTAAAGAAGGTACAAAGATCTGCAATGGGAGTCAAAATCAGCAACATCTCACCTCAAGTTGAGCACCACACTGTATGCAAAACCTGGAGAGCACACAGTCCTCTCAAAATCACAAGAAATATTCACCTGCATAGATCGTGCTCATAGCAACAATGAAGACCTTAAGATATCTAAAGAAATGGAAATCCTGCAAAGGGAGCTCTCACACCATATTGGAGTGAAAGTAGGAATTGACAGCAGAAATATATTTAGAATACAATAACCTTTTCTTCCTCTCTCCCTTTTCCTATTGTCTATTTCATATTTATTTATTCACTTTTAAATATAAGTATAATCATGCAGTTTAAGCTTGTGTGTCTGATTTATTTCACTTAACACTATGATCTCAAGGTGCATCCATTTTCCTGAAGATGCTTCAAGTTTATCCTTCTTTGTGGCAGAGTAGTACTCCATTGTATATAAGCACAACATTTTCTTTATCCATTTATCCATTGATGAGCATATGGACTGCTTACAAGATTTAGGTATTATGAATTGTGCTGCTATAAACATGGGTATACATACATCACTGTTGTATCATATTTTTCACTTTTTGGGAAGATATCAAGAAGAGGAATAGCTGGGTCAAATGGAATTTCTATTTTTAGATTTTTAAGAAATCTTCATACTGATTTCCATAGTGATCGTCTCAGTTTACACTCCCATCAACAGTGGAGAAGGGTTCCTTTCTCCCCACAACTTTGCCAGCATTTGTTATTGGTTGATTTCCTGATGAAGTGAAATGGAATCTTAATATTGTTTGTTTTTTTCAAATTAATTTTATTGGTAGATAATGTGAAATGTTTTAATTTGCACCTCCCATATACCCACTGACATGGAACCTTTCTTCATATATTTATTAGCTGATTTCATTTCTTCCTCTAAGAAGTGTGTATTCACTTTGATGGCCATTTTTATTGGATTTTAAAATTTGGGGTATCTAGGCTTTTTTGAGTTCTTTATGTATTCCAGATGTTGGTCCATGGAGGAGTAGCTGGCAAATAATATTCCCCATTCGGTAGGTTGTCTGTTTGGGAAAATGGCTACTTCACAGTTACAATGTTAATTTTGTTCTTTTGACATTTTCTGAGTCTCACTATGATTCTTATGCATGATTCTTATGAAATACACTAGTTTACTAAAAGGACATACACTTTCACAGAAGGTAAATTTTGTAAACAACATAAACTCTGAAAACTTGTGCACATGAAATAAAGTTTTTAAACAGAGTTTAAAAATGGTTTTAAATTTTCTCCTGCAGTCTTACAGAAGCCTCAAACTTCTCAGAAATAATCCAGGTGTCTCTGATTTTTCAGACAAGATAAGGCTTAAAGATCAGGACCATCGTGCCCAGTGCTCCAGCCGCATGGAGGTCTGGCATGGCGGCTCCTTGGGGTTGGTGTGCAATGACTCCTGCGATCTGGGCAAAGCATAGGTGGTCTGCAGGCAGCTGGGCTGTGGCCAGTCTGTGATGTCACTGAAAGAGGCAGCGTTCAGTCAGGGAACTGGACCTGTGTGGCTCAGGTGAAGTGCAGAGGAAATGAGTCTTCCCTGTGGGACTGCCCCGAAGGATGATGGGGTACAGTGACTGTGGGCATAAGGAAGATGCTGCAGTGTGGTGCCTCCCAGGTCAGTGCCAAGAACTGGGAGCTTAGACCAACTGGCCACCAAAGAAGGTGGGCATTGCAGTGTGTCCTGTAAAGCCAGGACGGAGGGCACAGGGGGTGCGGTGGGGATGCTGTCTGCTGTTTCTATCCAAAGACATGAGAAATATTTACTCTGTGGCTCCCGGATTCCATCTCTTTCTCGTCTCTCATACAGGAACATCAGAATCACCACCAGCACCAGGTACAGTGTGGGGCTCAGGAGTTCGGGACCAGTTAGCTGCACCCTTCTTGTGCAGAGAGTTTGGGTCCAAAGAAGTCCTGAGGACTTGGATTTACTTTGGGGTCCTGTACCTGAGGAAAGAGATATTTAGTAACTAGGATCTGGATCATTCAGCTCAGACATCATCATCTCTCTTGATGCTTCCTTTTTCTTAGGGCACAAGGCTCTCACTGTTTCTGTGATCTTTGGAATCATTCTGTTGGCACTTCTCATCAGATTCCTCATGTGGATTTTGAAAAAGAGACAGATACAGAGGCTTACAGGTCAGAGCCAAATTGTGGTCTTTCTAATGTGTCTACAGGATAAGGGTTTTCTTGGGAGAAAAACAAATCAACAACAACAACAGAAATAGCTTCAAGTTTCAAATGAACAGGAAGTAGGTGCTAAGATAGGAGTTCAAAGAAGTGAGCGAGGTGCACTGTAGGGAGAGAGAGGGACAGATGTGTGAAAGTGTGAAGGAGTGTAAAGGATGGCATGTTTGTTGCTCTGCAGTGAAAGTTAAGTGTAAAGACAGAGGCTGCTGGCAAGGGAATGACAGATTATGAAGCATTTATATTCACTGGGAAGATGACTCACAGTCATTAAAGTACCAAGGAGACAAGTAAGATGGCCAGGCTTAGCTTAAATTTAGGGAGATCTTTTGGCAATAGGATATAAGAATGACAGGAATGGCATTTTGAAACAGTTGAGATGAAAGATGAAAAGCACTTTATAGGGAGATGGAAGGAAAAATAAATATTTTTGGAAAGATTCAGAAAGCCCTCCAGTGCATTATGAAGACCTGGTTGTTTTCATGTGTGAAGGGTAATTGTTACATGGTGACACCAGGGGTGACTTAGCCTTGTGCCAATTTCATTCAAGTGTGTAGCATTCTAAGGGAAAAGCAGGGAAAGGACAGGATGGATAAAGATTGGGTACCTTTGCACTGCTGAGAAAGGCACACAGAGAGGAGGGAAAGTTATACTGTATGGTCTGCTGATCCATAACCCAGGTCCTCTGTTGTCAGTTTTCTCAAGAGGAGAACGTTTTGTCCACCACATTTGATAGGAAGAGATGAAATTTAACCTGAAAGTGAATTATCTGGACCTCCCAACCTCTTTTGGTCAGTAGATTGTTCGAGAACTGATAGCTGGGGGGCTCAGACTGGTGCCTGCAACCAAGACTGAATATTCTACTTTAATGAACAGTAGGACATGATCCAAAACCTGTGATAAGAGGTTTGTGATTCATGCAAGGGGGAAAGGCCATAATGAAATGAAAATTATTTTTAGAGAACGAAATATATTGCAACTGTATGGAGGCCTCTAGCTTAACAGGCCCACGGTTATTTCTGACAGAGGTACCAATGACCATACAGGAGAATATTATGACTGGGACCTCACTTTATTAAAACGGAAATGATTCTTCTAAAAGAATGTCAAATTGGGCCCGGGATTTAGCTCAGCGGTTTCGTCTCCTGCTGCGCAAGCGCAAGGACCTGAGTTCGATCCTCCGTATGAAAAAAAAAAAAAAGAATGTAAAGGTGACACTTTACATTTTCTTTGTTTTGGGAGAATTATTGTGTATATTTAAGGTACACAACATGATGTTATGGGATATACCTAGGTAGGAAAATGTCACTAGTTGTGAAGCAAATTACAGTATTCCTTGACTCACATGGATCTGGGGCACAAGAACAGGTAAAGTCAACTCACTTAGTAGGAATCCAGTGCACAGGGTATTGCTACAGTGCTCCTGTTGGACGTCAGCTCTCTAGATGTGTTCAGCCTACATTTCTACTGTCTTGTATCCTCTGACCTAAATCTTTCTTCACAGTTTTGGTTTCCTTTCCTGAGCTTGATGTTTGTTATTTTTTTTCCTGAAAGTGTGAAAGCTTGAATGTTCCATATCTTTTTTTCCAAGAGGACCCAGCAATACCGAGGTGCTCCCTCATCCCATAGTGCTCCCTTTTCTGTCCGTGAACCTCCATCTTGCGCCAATGCACTGAGTCTGTCTAGGTAGGGTAACGGTGTGGGGTTGGGAGAAACAGCCCAGTACTCATGGTTCTTACCACACCAAGGGGTCTTAGCGTGTGAGAGGAGCCAGTATCATTCCGTCCAAAAGATTTGGTAATAGCTTCTGCAACTTTAAGAAATATATTTAAAGGTTAGGAAAGACTTTCTGTGCCTTACATTGTACCTGCTTACCTTCCTTGTTGGAGGGAGTCTTTCTAGATGCTCAGAGTGCTTCTCAGGCACTGGAGGGAAGGTGTGCTGTATTGCCCAGTAATTATTTTCTTCCTCCCAGAAAACTCCAGTGAGTCACATGGCTTTAATATTGTTGGACTAATTTCAGTGTCTAAATGTCTTCCTGTTTTTGGAATAGATAAGGAAGCTGCTCTGAGGCACAGTGATGAGAATGGAAATCTATAACCCAGTGAGGTGAGGGGGATACATTTGTTATTGTTCAAAACAGGTGCATTCCTTTGGTCCCTCTTGCAATACAAAGAAAGAATGCATTTTCATGTTTGTTTTCCTGTGCATACATGTGTTTGTTTATAAGTGCATACCCATAGTCAGAATATATAACAGCTTTTGCCACCTGTGACTCATCCTTTTATAAGTTACATATTTATGCTGAGCAATAACCATGGTACATCCAGGAGCTAAGAAAAAACTGAGTAACAAGTGAATAAATATTTTAAAGTTATTACCTTACAAATGATGGAAAGATAGGGACTCCAGGGAAACAGTATATCACAGACTCTGCCCATAGCAGAAATGAGAATTTTTTTTTTACAGTTCAAAAGCACATATAGAATATATTTATGATGAAAGTATAACAAAAGAAAAAAGTTGAAAAACCGAAAATGGTGAAAAGTTTGTTAAGCTGCATAACAAAATGAAAATTTGGTGAAATTAATTGATGTATTTTCTATTTTTAAAAACATAATTAAGTAAGGACTAGATAACTAGAAATAATAGAAAAAGTAAGGTTTCATTGTAGAAATATTACATATGACATATAAGAAATAACAGTCTGACACAAAGGGTTAAAGCTGGAACTCTTAAAAGTATATAAAATGTAATTGAGCTGCTGTTGCTTGCCTGTAATCCCAGCACTCTGGGAGGCTGAGGCAGGAGGATCATAAGTTTGAGTGCACCCTGAGCAATTTAGTGACTTAATGAGACTCTGTCTCAAAATAAAAATTTTAGAAAGGGCTGGGAATATAGCTCATTTGGAAGGCCCTGGGTTCAATAACCAGTTTCAAGAAAAAAAAGTATATGGAATGTAAGTTTGGTCTCCAACCCTGCAAACAACAACAAAAAATTATAAATATAAATCTATTGTATATCTAAAATGTACCAATAAAACAATGTAAGCAAAAAAATTAAAATGTCAAGTATTAAAATCTATAAAATGCCGATTTATTCTTATAAAATGCATTAGCATGAAAAAGTTTAATATATGTGTACCTTTTATATGTGTGTAAACAATATTCAATGCATAATTGAAAAAAGTTATGGAAAGAATATTTGCATAAAATGAAGTCAAATGGCAAACATTTTTTAAATATGCAAATTCATCAATATGTCTAGAGAATTCAAATTATAGCTAAAATTGCCATATCACTTTGTATAGATGAGCGTCTAAATTTTAAAATAGATCACATTTGTTGTTGATGGGAATACAGAGAAAAAGCTTATTTCAATCACTGCTATTGAAAGAGATGTATTGGCCTTTGGAGAAATAATCTAGTATATTGTGACAAAATACTACTACTACTACTACTAATAATAAAAAGCCTCACAGATTCTTTGACCCAACAATTCTAATCCTGAGAATTTTTTCATACAATTAAAATAAGGATATCCATTTAAGGCTTTATTTTTGCAATGCTGTTAGTAATGACAAAAATACTGGAAACAAAGTGAATGTCACTTAATGGAATAGTGTCTGAAAATTTATGATTTAGCCAACTATAAAAGGAAATGTTTGCCATAAACATGTAATGTGATTCCACTTATATGATTATGTTATTGACTACTCTTAATAAATAAAATTGTTTATGTCTACAAATTATACTAGACACTATATATATGTATATGTATGCATATATAATTCTAATAGCATTATGAAATGAGTACTATGAATAACTTTTGTTTTACAATACAAACATTTTAATACTTTCTGATATGACAAAGACTAAGCTACTTTTTTCTTTAAAAAAAACACTACTTCATAACTACTTCAGAATCATATAAAAATGGCCTTTATTAATTCCAGTGTGGTTCCATAGTGTAAAAGTGATTCTTGTGTACACTAAATTACAAAAAATATTGCATTTCTGGTTTTCTGCTCACAATGGGTAGTACGTATTTTATATAAGTGAGTGTGTGTATTACAGTATAATGCATTCATCTATTTATAATATATATAAAGAGGAAAATAACATTCTTCTACTTATGGCTTTTGTTCAGCCTTACAGATACCTTGGTGAAGACCCATTGAATGGAGCAAAAGTCCATCTCTTCCACTGATCTTTACAGTAGTATTTGTATAAAGTCCTTTATGCCTTGGTATTGCAAAGACTGCTGGTGAACTTTCAAAAATTAAATCTGTGAATGTGACTTCTTAGTAGCATATACAAAACTTTCCAGGGGATTAAATAAAAAAGATTATTACTAATTTGAGTTTGTATTAACTTTGTATTTTTTTTTTTTTGTACCAGGGATTGAACTCTGGTCCTTGTGGTTGCAAGGCAGGCGGCAGGACCACTGAGCTAAATTCCTGGCCACTTTCACTTTGTATTTTTAACTTTTACAATTTCTGATTGCATTTTATGAATCTTTTAGGGTTTCTTAAGTAAAGTAGTATGTCTTTTCATAGTATGTCTTTTCATTGGACATCTTTCCCCCCCCCCCCCATTAACTTTATTGGTACATTTTAGGTATAAAATACAGTTACATTCATCATTGGGATCTTGTACCATTACATGAGTCTCTT
>NW_004624732.1:13276645-13299223 GCF_000247695.1 Heterocephalus glaber | reverse complement strand
CCAGGTGGTTGAGTATCAGAGTGTTCCATCTCATTTCCCTTTGTGGTTGCTCTAGGTGATCTGGAAGTCTGGTTTTTAGATTTATTTATGTGTTTTCTCATTTTGACTGGGGGCACGTGGGGTGTGTGTGTGTGTGTGTGCTGTTGACGCCCAAGTGGCTCACCTCCTCTGAGTTGGGAGAGGTGGGCCAGGGGCTGAGAGCAGTGGTAGGGATGGTGGCCTGGAAGCCCCTTCCTCTGGACCAGGAGCAGTGGGATGGTGGCTCAGAAGCCCCTACCTCTGGGCAGGAATTCTTTAAATGCTGAGAACTTAATTAGCTCCAGTACAGTGAGTGGTCTGGTGGTCGGGTGTCCTCTGTGTCTTTGTAGTGTGGAAGCAGGTGGCTGTACAGAGAAGAGGCCAAAGGAGAAGGGCAGGGGTCCAGTGGATTGCTGCCTGGGCCCGGGCTGATTCAGTGTTTTCAGTGCAACTGGCAGCCTTGGACCGCTTCCGCAGACCTGCCTGTCTGCAGCGGGCTGACCCGGTGCCTTCAGTGGGACTGGTGACCTTGGGACCATGTCCAGACCCACCTGTCTGCAGCGGGCCGATTCGGTGTTTTCAGCATGACTGGCAACCTCGGTACTGTGTCCACAGACCTGCCTGTCTGCAGTGGACTGATTTGGTGCTTTCAGCGTGACTGGCGAACTCGGGACCGTGTCCACAGATGTGCGTGTCTGCAGCGGGCCAATTCGGTGTTTTTAGTGTGACTGGCAACCTTGGGACTGTGTCCGCAGACCTGCCTGTCTGCAGTGGGCTGATTCAGTGTTTTCAGTGCTACTGGCGAACTCGGGACTGTGTCCGCAGACCTGCGTGTCTGCAGAAGGCCGATTGGGTGTTTTCAGCATGACTGGTGACCTTGGGACCGTGTCTGCGGGCTGATTATGCGTTTTCAGCGCAACTGGTGACCTCAGGACTGCCTATAGTTCTCTTTTTCAGTTGGGTCTTTCTCTGCTTTGGGGGTCAAGGTGATATTTGCTTCCAGGAATGAATTTAGGAGTATTGCTTCCCTTTCAATTTCATTGAAGAGTTTAAACAGTAGTGGCAGGAATTCCTCTCTAAATGTCTTGTAGAATTCAGCAGTGAAGCCATCAGGACCAAGGCTTTTCTTAGTTGGTAAGTTTTTAATTCCATTTTCAATTTTATTGGTTGATATTGGGTCTTTCAGAATTTTTAAGTCATATTCGTTCATCTTTGCTAATTCATATGTATCTAGGAATCTGTCTATTTCTTCTCTATTTTCCATCTTATTGGCGTATAGGTTCTCAAAGTAAGTATTGAAGATCCACTGGACTTCTGCTGAGTTCATTGTAATTTCCCCCTTTTCATTCCTAATTGTAAGGATTTGGGCTTTTTCTTTCCTTTTTTTTTGATAAGGTTGGCTAAGGGTTTGTCGATTTTGTTTATTCTTTCAAAGAACCAACTCTTGGTTTCATTGATTTTTTTTGTTGTTGCTCTCTTAGTCTCCATTGCATTGATTTCTGCACTGATCTTTATAATTTCCTCCCTTATATGAGCTTTGGGTTGGTGCTGCTGTTCTTTTTCTAGAAGCTTGAGGTTCAGCATCAAGTTTTTTGTTTTGTTTTGTTTTTTTGGTACCGGGGATTGAACTTGGGACCTTGTGCTTGTGAAGCAGGTGGTGGAACCACTGAGCTAAATCCCCAGCAGCATCAGGTTGTTTAATTGTGCTCACTCTGTTTTCCTAATATGAGTATTCACTGCTATGAATTTTCCCTGGTAAGACTGCTTTCATTGTGTCCCATATATTCTGATATGTTGTATTGTCATTGTCGTTTAATTGTTGGAACTGTATGATTTCTTCTTTAATTTCCTCTGTGACCCATTGGTTATTCAGAAGTGTGTTGAATTTCCATGTGTTTATGAAATTCTTGCAGTTTCTTTTGCTATTGATCTCCAATTTCATCACACAATGGCCTGATAATATACAGTGGAGAACTTCAATTCTTTTGCACTTACTTAAACATGTTCTATGAGTGAGTGAGTATGTCATCTGTTTTGGAGAATGACCTGTGTGCAGCTGAAAAGAATGTGTACTCTGATTTTGTGGAGAGGAACACTCTGTAATGATCTGTTGAGATCATTTGTTCAAGAGTTTGATTGAGTTCTAGTGTTTCATTGCTTATTTTTTGTCTAGTTGATCTATTTGTGATAGTGGGTATTGAGGTCCCCCACTAATATTATGGTAGTACTCATTTGATTTTTCATGTCCATTGGTATTTGTTTTATACAGTTTGGTGCACTAGTGTTTGGTGCATATACGTTTAGGATTGTCATCTCTTCCTGTTGGATTATTCCCTTTACAAGGATGTAGTGTCCTTCTTTGACTCTCTTAATCAGTGTTGGTTTGAAATGCACTTGATCTGCAAATAGGACAGCTGCTCCTGCTTTTTTTTGGGGGGGGGGTTCCTATTTCTTGGAGTATTGTTTTCCACTCTAACTTTCAGTCTATGAGTTTCTTTTCGAATTAAGTATGTTTCTTGTATGCAGCATATTGTTGGATCTTGCTCCTTGACACATTCTGCCAGTCTATTTCTTTTGGTTGATGAATTGAGACCATTAACATTGATGGTTATAACTGATATGTATTATCATTTCCATGACTTTTTCTTTTTGTTGGATTCTCCCCCTTTGTGTTTAATTTCTTGTCATCCCTGATGGACTCTGGGGTTGTGAGCCTTTGTCTTTTCCTAGGATACTGTCTAAAATTTTTGGAGTGCTGGTTTGGTATTCATGAAGTTCCTAAGGTGCTCTTTGTCATGAAAGTATCTTATTTCTCCATCAATTTTGGAAGATAGTTTTGCAGGGTACATCAGTCTGGGTTGGAGGCTGTTTTCCTTTTGGGATTGAAATACATCACTCCAAGCTCTTCTTGCCTTGAGCGTTTGTGTTGAGAAGTCTGCTGTGATTCTGATGGGCTTTCCTTTGTATGCGATTTGTTTCTTTTCTCTAACTGCTTGTAGAATTTTCTTCTGTTGGGTTTCTAGAATTTTAGCTCTTATATGCCTTTGTGTAGATTTTCTTTGATCAACGCTAGTTGGAGTCCTATATAGCTCACTTATCTGTATGTCAAGTTCTTTTCCCCTGCTTGAGAAGTTTTCTGCCATCACTGCTGTGAACAGTTTTTTTTTTTTTAATGTCATCTGCACTCTCTCCTGTTTCTTCATTGACTCTGATCAGTCTCATGTTATTCTTCTTTTCATCGTCTGGCAGTTACTGGATTGATTGCTCATGGTCCCTTACTATTTTTGAAAAATTTTTTCTTTTCCTGGTCACTAATTGCAATTCTATCTTCTATATCTGAAATTCTGTCCTCACATTGGCACATTCTGCTGCATAAATTTTCAGTGGAGTTTTTAATCTCCTGGAAATCTGTTTGCATCTGTTTTATGGATTCCATTTGTTTCCTATGTTGGGATTCCATCATGTTCCTTAGTGCTTCTATTTTTTTTATGTGTGTCCTCTCTAGATTTGTTAATCATGTCTTTCACTATGGGCACAATCTCTGCTGTTATCTGAGAAATCATTTCTGTTTTCATTTTTTCCAGATTCTCTTTTTTTGCCAGTTCAGGATATCCAGATGGTTGAATATCAGAGTGTTCCGTCTCTTTCCCTTTGGGGTTGCTTTAGGTGTTCTGGAAGTCTGGTTTTGAGACCTGTTTACGTGTCTTCTCATTTTAACCGCACCGTTGAGGGGGCGGGGGGGGGGTTGCTCTGCAGCTGGTGCCTGTTCAGCTTGCCTCCTCGGCACTGGGGGTGGTGGTACAGTGGCCTGGAATGTTCACCTCCTCGGTGCTCGGTTTCAGCTCTGCTCCTGGGTGCTGGGGGCAGTTGTATGTTGGCCCAGAAAATTCACCTCTTTGGTGGTAGGAGCAACTCTGCTCCTCATTGCTGGGCTCCATTTTTCCTTTTTTGGACCACAGTTCTTAATAATGCCATGGGGAATGAAGCTTCCAACACATGAATTTTGGATGACACATTCAAACAATGTCACTCTCTAGTGGAACTTTCTTTGAAGAAGTAGCTTTGCATTGCTAATCTACTCTATGATACTTTTTTTATGAAGAATTTTGATAAATTCCTCCCCCTTTTTTCTAAAGGGCACCTCACAGAAGTTGTCTACTGCTTTAAGTCACTTTTGCTAGAGGTTCCTATCTTAATGCCACAGGGTGGCTGTGGCCCAGTACCACTCCTCAGTGGGCACAATGATCCCTGTACTTGGTTGAACTCAGTTTTCTTTAATGTGACCAGTGGAGATCCAGTGACAAGTTAGTGATGTGTCATAATAGTCTTTGCCATTTCCCTTTTTTTTTTCATCTTAAGTAGCCTCTGTACACAATTTCTGTTTGCCATGAGTACAGTGGATGCTCTCTTAAGGTCCACACAAAATACAAAAGAGAGATCACAGCCACCACAACACTGCCAAAAAATGTAAAATGTGGCTGAAAGACCCTAGTTAGCAAGACAGACTCCATATTGCTGCTTGACCCACCTGCCTGCCCTTTAGATGAACTCAGAAGAAGGAAGCTTAAAAACCTCCTCCCCTTAGAAACTCTCTTTAGAAATAACAATTAATTAACTATTGTTTTACAAATGTTCTAACAGCAGGACGTTCTGCTTCTGTACCTTTTGCTTGCTTTACTAGTTCTATCCCATAGGGGGGGCCTAGAAACTGTTGACCTCAAAGGTGTATAAAACATGTTTGTCTTCCCCCAGTCGAGGATCGAGTCCGATGCTCGGCTCGGGTCCTGGCTGGTAATAAACTCCTGTGTGGCTTTAATATCGGCCTCTGGTTGGTTCTTTCTCACTGGGTGCAACAGTGACCAGTGCTGGTTTGGATAAGTCAGCTGAGGACTAACCACTTGCACCAGATAGGTTCTCATCCAACTGAGAAAATAAAATCTCAGGCAAAAATGTCAAAGGTCATCATGGGCTGAAATAACTGGGGAATTCTTTATGGAACAACACTGGGGAGGAGTAGCAACTAAATCAAAGGACTAAAGAGAAATAATTTCCTGAACTCACAGAGTGTAGAGAAGAATGTTGTTTAAGGTGAACTCTGGGGAAACGGTGCCAGGAACAGTAGATGTTCTCTCGCATGCGAGATAACATCCAGGGAGCATTGCATGCGATGCTCCTTCTGTTCCTGGGACCTTGACTCCTGAGAGAATGAGTATTCTGCTTTGGGAAAGCTCAAGATTAGGTACGAAAGCTTTCAAGATGTTATTTCTAAGAAAACAGCCCCAAGGCCTTGGTTGTAAAACTCTCACGTTTCTCACGCTCTCGCATTGTACACTGCCTCAATAAAAGATAACGGGCAACAGAGACTAGCTGCCGTTTCGCCTTGTGAGCTGCAGCTCTCTGCTCGTCCACTTAACGGCATTCTCGTGGTCTAACTCATCTTCGCGTCCCGAACAACTCCAACAGAGTCCTCTTCATTCCATGGCATGAAAAGGACACCAAGATCATGTGTATGTGTCTCTATCATAATTTGGGCTCACTCCACAGGGGGTGGGGCCGTGGGGACCTGCCACCTTCACCTCCGGCCCGAGTAATGTGCGCCCCAAAAACCTGAGGCCCCCAAGGGTAGGGCGGGGTAGGGTGGTACGGGGTGGGTTCAGCAGCTGTTAGTGCTAGCCGAGGCCTCCCGGGGTGCGTGCGCCTCGCTGGAGGCGGAGGGGAGGGGTCCGGAGGAGCGGCGCTCTAGACGGGGCGCCAAGGGCTCCCCGCGGCCAGGAGGGAACGGGAGGGAGGCGTGTCGGGCAGCGAGGGAGGAAGATGTGGTTGGGGCGGGGGTAGCAACCTGAAAGGGAGAAGGTGTTGGGCAGCTAAGGCTGAGCGAGAGCGCAGGGCACTTAGCTGCCTTTAATGGGGGAAGCGGGAGAACAGTGAATTTAGAGACGAAGAAGGGAGCGAGCTAATAAGCTAGGCAAACGTGTATCAGTGGCAAAGGCGGATGCTAGGACCCGGGGTCGAGAAGAGTATGCTTTGGGGCTGCCAGAGCGAGGGCTTGCCTGGAAGCGAAGCGGTGGTGGTGGAGTTGTTTGGCCTACACTAGGCTACGTTCGGCCTCAGCACGTCTTGGCCCTTTTGCAGTTTTCTTTCCCTCGGACAGCTCCGGGCGGGGCTCTGGATCCGGCGCTCTCGGCACCCCCGCGCGCGGGCACAGTGGTAGAGGCTGCGGTGACGCTGGCCTCTGATTGGCCGATGCGGGGCGGGGCGGAGTGTTGGGAGACTCGTCCTTCGCTGTGGGTTAGTCTTTCCCGCCATGTCGTTTGTGGGGAGCGGGAGGTATGTAGGTCCGCGGAGCCGCCGGCTGGGCACCCCGGTCCCTCTCTCTCGGCCTTTGAATTCCATCTTCACTCAGGGGGAGAGTTGGGGTGAGGGAGAAGTCGACCTAGAGGAAGGAGCCGATCAAGTGGCCCGCGACTTGAGGGCGGAGTTCTCGGCCGGGGTTTCGTCCGAGCCCATAAGGGGCCGGTTGGTCCCGCCTGGCGGGGATGCGTCGCCGGTCCTCCCGGACAAACGCAACGGCATCTTCCCTGCGGCTGCGGGCAGCCGAATCCCGTCTCGCGGGTGGCCCGTCCAGGTTCTCTCTATTCTCTGTTCGCTGCTGTTCGCCGCCGTCCTCGCTTTCTTCCTGGCCATCGCCTACCTGGTCGTTAAAGGTACTGAGCACAGGCTTTGAAAGTATCTGAAGTAAGAGTGGAGCTGGAGGCGGCTGTGGCCTCCGTCCACCCCCTTCTCTGCTAAAAGTGGGTAGCCGCTTTCCACTTAGCCCCTATGTGTACCTTTTTTTGCTCGTCCCCTTTGTTTTTTCTTCAGAGATGGAGCTTGCTTGGGCCTGGTGAGAAGACCCATATTAAAGTGTTTTGATTAAGTGGGTACTAAAGTCAGTGAAATATTAGCTTGATTAAGCAAAATGTAGAACATTCACCATTAAAGGGAGCTGGTGAGAAGTGCATGCGTTTAAAATAGATTATGTGCATTTGTGTATGTGTGTAAATATGTACACACAGATATATAACCTTTGCTCCACAAATGATTAAAAGTGTACTATCCTCTTATTCATCCATATACTGAGAATTCCGGAAGGATAAGAGTTTCTATCCGCAGACCCGATTTCTACTTTTGTAGATAAGTAGCTTCACAGTTTTGTATTATTTGCAGCTAGGTGTAACATGCAGTTTTATTGCAGGAGATACAATCTTCCTTGACTAATTTCATTTTTCTCTGTCTAAAGTTGAAATATTGGTCAAATTGGAAGAAAAATGGGTGTGCTGTGAAAGTTTTTCCAAGGCTTGCATTAATGTATGTATGATTAGATATTTATTGCAGTGGAAACACTCAGATCTCACTGGCCACCTCAGATCTCCCTGGATCACCTTGGCCAAATTATTGAAAAAGAAAAAACCAAAAGAGGGGGAAAAAACTTTCTTGTATAAAAAGCACTCTCTACTTGGTCACTCAATGTATTAGTTTTACTTTACTAATTAAAATTAAATCTAATTAACTCCATTTTTAATCTTTTGCACTGTTGGGGAATTGAACCCTGGACCTCATGTGCTAAGTAAGCTACAGCCCAAGCCCTCCAGTTTTTATTTTTCTTAGCCCCACAGAGGGCTGCAGATGGCCTCTAGCAGCTTACCATACTTGATTTTCTTAAAAAAGTCAGATTGGCAAGTTATCGTGTGAATGTTACCTCTTCACAATATGGTATTCCATGTAAACTATCAATCTTAAATGTTTGGCTGCTATTGCGAATCCTGTTACTACTCCAGACCCTTTTTTTTCCTCTGCAACCATTGCCAATTCTCTATTTCCCTTGACCCTTTTTTTTTCCTCTCTCTCTGCAAACTGATGGTGTTGAGAGAGAGAGAGAGAAAAAAGACAACGGTTTTGTCTTATAGTTTATTACTCTTTGCTGAGAGATCACTTTTGTATTACAAAGTCACGTAACCAGCTAAATGGAAATTCATTGCAGAAGACATTGATGATACTTTGGAGAATGGAGAAAGGAACTGAACTCAAAATCTAGTATGTCCTTAAATTTGTATCACATAAAATGTCTTCAAAACAAAGATTTTATTTGCGTACTGAAGGTCACATAGCTAGTAAATCAAATTAGAATTTGACCCCAGTACAACTCCAAAGCACTTTGTACAATTCTACAATGTCCTCCAAGTCTTGGAGTTACTTTTCAAATTATGAAATGATCTTGCTTTTCTACTTAAACCTTTCTTTATGTTTACAGAGTTGCATGCTGAAAATTTGAAAACTGAAGATGTAGATACTGGGCTGTTAGGTATGAACTTGTCACTTCATTTGATTTTGAGCTAATTTTTGTTTTCCTAAATTATATTTAAACTGTACAAACTTTGGAATAAAATACTGTATTCCCATCTGCAGTTGATTTAGTCATGTTTCTCATTTGCATGTGTGTGATTAGATTTCTTATATACACATCTATGTATATAAATGTATGTTTTGCACATTTGCCATAACTTTATAAGGTACTATTTGTGTGAAGCATTTTGAACATAACTATATGATTCAGGTCCTACACATACTTGCATATTCTAATTACCTGCTGGTAGAGGCTCTTCAGACCTCTTAAGGAATTTAAAAACAAAACCTTTGCAAACTTTACCCACATTCATAGTGTACTCAAATCTCAGGAGAAATTTAAGTTCAAATAGTTTATAAGCAACTTCTTTTTTTTAAAAAAAGTAAGATGGCTGAGGATTTAGCTTAGTGGTTCTTGCCTTGCAAGCGCAAGGACCTGAGTTCGATCCCCTGTACCAAAAATAAATAAATAAATAAAAGTAAGAAATCATTGACCATACTTGTAAAGTTAATGGCCAGGGGAGTCAAACCTGAGTTTCTGCAGTGTCTATAAAATGCTATACTGTAGTTTCCAGTGAAAAAGGTTATTAATGCTGTATTTCTTACTCTGTCAAAATGATCTTGGAGGATTTAGAACTTTATATATTTTACTTCTGTTTGCTGTAAACATTGATCTGATGACCAAATCATTTGATTATTCTAGATATGCATGACATCCTCCACTCCAAAATCTTTGCTAAACTCCAATCTACCTCTGTAAGCTAATGCCATCACAGTGACACTAAGTATGGTCTATCTGGTTTTGCAAAAGGGGAAACCATTATCTTTAAATAATGAAGTTAGTTTGTTAGATACCTTGTGGGAATTTTTTCTGAGCTACAAATAATGCAGTTTGTTAGATACTCTGTGGAAATTTTTTTTGAGCTATGGTGTTGTCAACTTCTTGCATGTGAAAATGTACTTATTTTATCAATTTTGCTATACTGTTTCATTTCTAGAAAACAACCAGGACTTTTCATAGCATTTTATTCTCAATACAGAAGAAAGAAACTGTGAACTAGGCATGAATTCTAACTTGTTGCTATTTGATATCAAATAGGTTGATTTCATATTTATAAATAAAATGGATAATGATTTTTTTTTTAACTTTTTTGCAATACTGAAATTGAACCCAGGGTTTCCTACATGCTAGGCAAGTGTTCTGTCCTTAAGCTACATACCTACCTTTTCTATTTTATTTTGAGACAGAATTTCACTGAGTTGCTCAGGCTGGCCTCAAACTAGGGGTCCTGCTCAATTTCCTGAGTACAGTAGCTGGGATTACAAGCCTGTGTAACTATACTTGACAGTAACAATTGCTGTCTGAAGGAATGGCTTGCTCAATATAAAAAAGTATAGTGGAACTTTTGTCACTTCCCTGCCTCCTTTTCCAATCCAGTTAAATAATCTTATATTGCTTTTAGGTATGTGTGATAGATACTTAATACTGCAAGAGCAAATAGGAAGATCAATATCTAAGTCTTTGACCCTAACATAAATTTATTATCAAGATTCAGGAATGAGCAAAATTGCCATTTTTTTTGGCACAAAAACTGTGAACAACAGCTGTGCCAAGACACCCTTATTTGGAAACAGTGATCATGTGGAGAACAAATATAGCCAACATCACCTAATAGGCTAATTCAATCATGTTCCTGGGAATTAAAGCAATTTTAAAGCAATATATATATATATATATATATTATATATATAGTAAATATATCTGTTATATCACAGCTAAATCCCTGGCCCTTCTGGTTAAAATTTTTAAAACTGTGGGTAGTTGAAAACATAGGCCAGTTCTCTCAAACTTTGTCAACTCTGAGTTAATTGTCTCTTGTCTTACCTCTGAAGAAATGCCTGTGAAATTATATCCTACTCTTTTCTGTAGTTGATAGGAAAGTTTTCATGTGAAACAGCCCAAGTCTTTAATAAAAAATCTGTTGTTGAAGTTACCCATTGGATTTTTAAAAAATGGCATATGCCTTTTTACCATACAGCGATGATTTCATTGTATTTTCTTAAATTTATTTTACCTCTTTGTTAGAAATTTGAGTTAGATCAGGCCAGAGATTTAGCTCAGTGGTTCTGCCATCTGCCTTGCAAGTGCAAGGTCCCAAGTTTGATCCCCGGTACCAAAAAAAAAAAAAAGAAATCCGAGCTAGATAAAATATTTTATGTATTACTTTTTTTTTTTACATAATATGCCTTGATGCTGTTATCAGTGACTTGTTTTATTGCAGACTGCCTCTGTTCTAGGAGAATAAGTTGATTTTTAGAAAAAAAGAATCTGTCCCTAGTTGCTTGTTGCTAGCTGCTTAGATGATTTTGCTGCCTTCTGCTTGCCACAAACTATTTCTCCTCTGTGATGCCCCTCTACCATGCCACCCTGCCTTGGAGACAGCCACCTATGAACTGAAACGTCTAAAAAGTGTGAGCTAAATAAACCTTTCCTCATTTAACTTCGGGTGTTGGATATTTTGTCTCAGCAATGAGAAAAGTAAGACAGATGAAAAATTAACAGCATAAGTCCAAAATGTCTGTTAGGAAAGCTAACCTCAAAGGAGTTGATAACACTGCTTTGGTCATCTTACCTAAAAGAATTTTTCCTGGGAAGCTTTGCGGATAGTTTTCTTAAAACAAAACAAACAGGTTCATGGTGACTTGCCATTAGAGCATTTGGGATTTAATTGATTTTTGTTGGCTAACAGGATTAGGCCATAATCATGTACATTTTTACTGGTGAGGTTATTTAGCCAGCAGTGGTTGATACTACAAGCTGGTTTTATATTACAAGCTGGTCTGGGAACTCATCTTCCATAATCTTATCTGGATAACAATGAAGTCACACTACAGAGTTTTTAGAGTTTGGACTCTCCTTTGTGTAATTGTTCTGCAAACAATCCCTTAAGGTTAGCCTATTTTTTTCAAGGAGAGTAGTTTTTAAGACTTCTTAATTTAGTTAATATTGCATTTCAGTCATTCCTCTTGAAGACTATTCTCAGGCCAAATTGATTGTACTAATTATGTACAGTGCTGAGTTACTTAATTTTTGCACATTGGCCTTTATACTGATCTCATGTTTGCAAAGTTTTACCACTCGGTATAGTTGCAAAGTTTAATTTCACTCGGGAGGCTGAGGCAGGAGGATCACTGCAAGTTTGAGGTTGGCTTGGGCTACAGAGTAAGTTCAAGGCCAGCCTGGACTACATTGATACCCTATCTCAAAAAACCAAAAAAAGAAAAAAAAAATGTCAAAGTCAGGGCAGGCATGGTGGTGCTTGCCTATAATCCTAGCACTCAGGCTGAGGCAGGAGGACTACAAGTCAGAGCCCAGCCTTGACAACTTGCTGAAGGGTTTGGGGATACAGCTTAGTGCCAAGGCCCTAGGTTCATTCCTCAGCACCACAGAACAAACAAAAATCAAGTTCAAGGTTTTGGTTATTCACTAAGGAAGAAACTAAGTGAATTTTTCTGAACATTTAAGTGGGTCAGCTCCAACACGTGCTTTCTCTTAGTAATTATTATCATGTTTCTAATGTTCTGGATCAAGTAATCATGATAGTAAGAGTCTTGTTGCACTGAGGAACCGCTGATAAAACTCTTCAGATGAGCTAGCATCTTTGAACTCAGTGTCAGTCATTTCTTCTCTAAATGTACAGCATCCTGGAACTGTCTCAGTCATAATATAGTCTAAATGAATAGTTCAAAAACGAGAATAGCCCTTGATACTGCGATTTGCTATGAATCTGGTTCTTGCCAAAGAAGAGATGTTAAGAAATAACAGGCACCAAAGATGTCAGGTTCAGAAGCATATTTTTGAAAAATTTATCTTGAGATAAGGTTTGGCCATGTTGCCCAGGCTGATTGCAAACTCACGGGCTCAAGCAATTTTGCTTCTTCCTCTTGAACAGCTGGAAGTACAGGCACATATTACCATGCCCAGTAGCGTTCTGTAAGTCTCAACGTAATTTCTATGTGCCATTGACTGTGACATTTTGCATAAAAATTCCTTGTCCTAAAATAACAATAGTCTTACATAGAAGTATTTTATGCTTAAGTACAAGAATGTTACTTGCGTATTTTTAAAAAGTGAACACTGGAATAATAATTGCAACTGATAAGAAAGGTATCCAATATATAATTGGAAAAGCAAAATGCAAAACATTTTTCTGGCAACAATCCCACTTGTGGAAAATACATTGAGAAAATATATCCATTTTATCACTAGCTCCACATTATATTATGAAGATGTGTATGTTTTTGGAAAGATGCACAAACTCTTAGCTGATTGTTGTTAGGAGTGACATAACATTCTAAGCTGAATGACTAACTTCATTTTTATATGCTTTCTGAAGCTTTTATATCCTTAGTAAATTCTTAGTAAAATAAGATTATAAACCTTCATTTATTTGGGTTTGAGGATTCTAGAGATACTGACTTGTAACAAGTTTCTGCTGTTGGCTTTTAACCTCTGGTTTTTCTGCTTATTCATAAAGGAGTTGAGTAATTTCCAGACTTGTAAGCACTACTAGACCACAATATTACAATGTACTCTTTTTAGCCCTATTATTGTGGCATGATTTATCAATGATGCAGCTTTTGGTTAATTTTAAAAATATAAAATAATTAAAATGTCCAATATGAGGCATTACTGAGAATGTACAATGGTAGTCATTTCTGAAAAAACCAAGAATACTCTTTTAACACTTGTCAGGTGGTACCCTATTAAAATACCTGAGTGAAAGGCTTGATTTGCTTTAGAGAGCCTCATAGTTGGTTATTTTTAAATGTTATTTTGTATCTTTCTTTACTTTTTTAAAAAGATACCTAGAAATTTCATTTATTCCCAAGTACAAATACTCAATTTTTCATGCATTAATGACTGTCTATTCTGGTGATTTTACATATTATGTAATCTTTACATATGTAAACAGTAATCTTGTTGCTTATTCCCTCTTGAGAGGTAAGGATCTAAATTGTAGCAAATAAGAGCTATTTAACAACATAGCCACCCATAAATCATAATTGTACACTAAATCTTGTAATTTTTGTTCTGATCTCACTGGGTTGCGAGATTATAACTCAGCCTTTACTGAGAAATTCTGTCCATCCAATCTTAGGTTGAGCTGAGGTTCTATAGGCTGATTATTGTGCAGGAATTTTGGGATGGAGGTGCATTCTGGTCTTTTAAGACATTTGCTACAGTGAGTTGATGTTGAATCATCTTTCATCCTGGTCTGAATGGCCTTTTAGTTGTAGCACTTTCAGCTACAGGACTATCTCCTGTTTCTGTGCCCTAATTAGGGCAGAAGTACCTGCACACTGGTGCCTGGACCCATGTGCCACTCCCTATGTAGTGTGGCCTCTTCTGGATGGCTTTGGCAGGAAGCCTCAGCAACAGCACCCCTCTCATAAATTCATCTAAGTAAAAACATACAAGTTTCTTAAACAAGGGACATCTTTCTCATCTTTAAGTCATTCTCTTTTTCTCTGTTCTACACAAACATTTTATATGTAATCCAGTCAGCTATTTTAGCTCTTCTATTCAAATGTCTATTCAAGACATTTTGTGTTTACCCTTGTACCCCTCATTATTCTGTAAACTTGTTTTTGTATTATTTTGCAACATAGAAGCCAGAGAGACACTCTCTGGCTATTTCTCCTTCCTGTCCTCTTCTGGGGCGATGACACAGAGCCAGATATCTCTGAAAAGGGGGTGGGAGACAGCTATCAGAAGAAAACATTAAGTTAATCTTCAAGAATACTTTTCCACAGTTTTTGAGTTTTCACTTGAGCATTTTCATCAGTCGATTACTGAGTTTCCCATGGTTTACAAATAGTACACTGCACATTTTTTTTAACCTGTTTTTGCTAAAATAAAAGCTGCTTTGGTGTTTTGAACCTTTTCCTCATATTCTGGAACCATAGGACCTATACTTTAGTAGTTGTACCTTAGTAAATTAAAGGAGACAGTTTGAATATAATCCCACATAGATTAGAATACAACTTCCCTGGCTCTCATATTCAAGGACTGTCTTAATGAATTTTTTTTTCTGTAATTTTACTTTTCAGCTTTTTTTTTTTTAGTTAAAATTCAAAAAATACAGAAAAGGCTTCTGTTCCCCAAAGTGATTTCTTCTCCCTATACAAGATCAATGTTAAATTCTAAATCCTCTCAGATATTTTTTATTAATACCTAAGTTCAATTTATATTCATTTCTCCATGTATAATATAACATGTATCTATATGGTATGTTAATTTTTTCTTTTTTTAATTCATCTTTTGGTTCATCAGTGTGTCTTGGGGGTCTTTCTGCAACAGTAAATTGCTTCTTTACTATTTTTTACATCTGTATGGTATTATATGGATGTACTTAATTAAACAAGATACAGTAGTACCCCCTTACCTGCAGTTTCAAATTGTGCATTTTTAAAAATCTTGAACCATCCTACTTGGGACATGAATTACTCCTTTGTCCAGCATATCGACGTTATATGTGCTACCCACCCATTAATCACTAAGTAGTTATTTTATTAGAGCAGCTGATGAAGTATTATGGACACAAGGATGCATTCACATAACTTGTTACACTAATTGTTATGACTTCTGTTTTATTAACATTAATCTTTTACTGTGCCTAGTTTACAAATTAAACTTACATGTATAAGATATGCAGCACTTACAGCAAAATATATATATATATGCACATACACATACTATCTGTAGTTTCAGGTGTTCACTGAGGGTCTTGGAACACAAGGCTTATAGATCAAGGGGGACTGCTATACCTTCATTGCTGACCATTTAATTGTTTCCAGTCTTCATCATAAATAATGGCACAGTATAGAGAATAATTTTTTTCCTGTGCTGGAGATTGAACCTAAGGTTTTTACATAGAGCTATATGCCCAACCCATCCCATCCGTTTTTACTTTTTATTTTGAGATGGCTTCTTGCTAGACATTAATTTGCCCCAGGCTGGACTCAAGCTTGCAATATTCCTGCTTCATTCTCCCCAAGTGCTGGGATTACAGGTATGCACCAGCATACCTGGCTGTAATTAACTCTTTGGCCTTTCTTCTAAACCCTGTATTCTGCTTTTTTTCTGGTCTATTCATGTATCAGTACTGTACCACTGTTTCAAATATTGAGTCCTATAGTATACTTCTATATCAAGTAGGATTAGTCTCCCTTTGACTATTACTGTTTATCATGTAAACTTTAAGCATTTTCTTTCCAAGAAAAAAAGTTCATGTTCTCAATCTGAATTCTGATTAGAAAAGTAACATCTTATTTATTCAAAAACAGTTATCACAGTTACAGTTAGTTTTTTTTCACATTTATTTTCTGTTCACCATAATTACTCTATGAAGGCATTGGTGGTTTCTATTTCGTTCACTATTCTGCCTATCATGCAGTGTAGCAACAAACACAGAAGTTGCTCAATGTATTTTGTTTAGTAAATGAATAAATGAAAGAAGTTTGAAAACTTGCCATTAAAATAAAACTATTATAGTCCTGCTAAAGATAGGCCACTGATCATGGAGTTAGATTCTCAAAAAAAAAAGTTATCTTAGTCACTTTGTCAGACCACAGTATCAACACACACAACTTTTAAAGGATGAGAGACTTATTTTGGCCCTTTAGTCCATCATAGGCCTACTCTGGGGCTGGGGATTTAGCTCAGTGGCATCTCTCCTGCCTTGCAAGCGCAAGGTCCTGAGTTCTGTCTCTGGTACCAGAAAAAAATAGAACCCATAGGCTGACTCCAAAGCAGAAATGGCATGAGGAAAGGACTCTAGGGAAGAAAGCTACTCATTTCATGTAGGCCAGGAAGCAGAGAATGAAGGGAGATAAACCCTTCCAGGTTACTCCCCCAGTGACCTACCTCTAGCCCCCATCTACTAACATCATTTGTAGCACATTTGTAGGAACCCCATGATCCACTCACCATCCAAACACATGAAGCTTTTGGGGGGAGGACACTCCAGATCTAAACCATAAAACAGGTCATTGTCCTTTTAATATCCTTAATTGTACTATGAGTAGTATCTGAAAATGTTCAAGTTAATTTATTCTTGTCATTACTTCATTTATGTTTTCTGTTCTTGCACTACTCAAGCCTTCCCTTGAGTTCACTATAGTACCATGCTTTTGACTTGATTTCTGCGGAAAAAATACACAAATACACAATTTCAAATTGACTATGGGTAGGATCTGGGACCCCCAACTCACTGGTAAATTGAGAATCCAAAGAGTGAGCAAAGCTAACTAAATTTGGAGCTGGGTTTAGTGGCGCACACCTGTAATCCCAGTTACTTGGGAGGATCCAGAGTTCAAGGCCAGCCTAGGCAATTTAGTTATACTTTTATCTCAAAATAGAAAGGACTGGTGTTGTAGCTCAGTGTAGAGAACTTGCTTGCATACACAAGGCCCTAGAATTGGTGCCCCACACACAAAGGAATCAGATTAAGTTTATGATTTTCATAGGGAAGCTGTGAAGAGATACTCCACAATTGATTCATATGTCCTATGGTGTAGAATGAAAGGAATCACTTAGTACTAAGTAGTAAAAGAAAACAAGGTATGATTCATGAAATTAAATGAAAAAATGTCCAGATATCTTAAAGGTTTTTTAACCATTTTTCCTGTAGTTGCATTTTATAAAAATGAAAATATTCTTAAGTTGAATTTTCCTTCCCACATATTATAATTTCATTAAAATATTCAGTGATGTGTCTTCTAATTGTGCTTTAATAGTTTATACTACTTTTTATTTACTTATTTATTATTTATTTATTTATTTTTTGCGATACCAAGGCTTGAACTCAGGACTTTGCGTTTACAAGGCAGGTGCTAGTGCCATGGAGCTAAATCCCCACTTCAATAGTTTATACTTCTACAAGTACAAAATTAGCTTGTACTAAAATCTCTTACTGAGATACTGGTTACATATAATTCAGAAGACCAGAAATACACATGTTCTTCTGAACATGACCCTAGTTTAAATTGTTTTAGTGTTAATACTTTTAACTTATACCCTTTTCTTTTCTCATTAAGGATTCTGGACTCTCCTTATAATATCCCTAACTGCTGGGTTCTCGTGTTGTAGCTTTTCTTGGACAGTGACGTATTTTGATTCTTTTGAACCGGGAATGTTTCCTCCTACTCCTCTTTCACCTGCCAGGTTCAAGTAAGTACAATATTCCTGTTTGTTTCTTTTTTTTTTCCTAACTCATTTCAACTTGTTTGAAAAGCCTAAAAGAAGCAAGAAGCTGTTCATTTATAACTTGGCTCCTCACTCAGGGTAGCAGACAACTATGCCATACTTGTCTAATCACAATGTGTACTTTAGCATAATGGTAGTCGGCTGTGTGACTCAGTAGCTGCGCTGGGGGAATACAGGAAGCAGTCTTTATGTTCACCCACTGGTACGACAAATGGCAAGGTGTATGCATGTGTGTCTTAAGTGTAAACAGGTGAGTTCTATCCATGTTACATACCATGTTACATTTTTGTGTATTTATAGATGTATTTTTTTAATTAAATGTTTTCTATTGATTTTTCTGGTAGAATTAGCCCAATTCAGTACAATATCACGTGAAAATCTTTTTTACAACTTTGGGAGGAGGTTGAAAGTGAGTTGTCAGGTGACTTGGCTACCGATGATGACTTCTATTGTGTAAGCCAAAGAAGTTAGCAAGATATGATAGAGAAGTACAGAATGAAGTCCTTGATTTAGCTGAGGAAGAAAACAGTAATTAAATAAATATCTGACTAGTCAGAATGGTACAAAATGGTCACATATATCTGAACAATCCAATGTGAGAACTAGGTCCAAAAATGTTATTAGGTTCTTTCCAGGGGTGAAACCTATTGCCTGGAATACCAACACTGCGATTCAGTGTTGGAAATTGTAACGGATGATATGCTACAAGGTGTTTTGAAATACACTAATAATGAAATACAAGTAAAACATTCTATATGCATCTATAACAATACTCAAAAATATGTTTATGATGACACTTGGTAAGAACTAAAAGCCTTTATAGCAGGACTTTATCATTCTAATCATCAGAATCTAGAGAATTTATGGAGAAGTGACAGATGTGGCATTGAGATTTTTAGAACAATAATGACACTCAAGAGATTTGGTTTCCTTCAAAATTTCCTGCATTTTGACCACAAAAAGACCCGCCAGAAAGGAAAAATCCGACAGTTTGGTTGCTATTTGCTCAGTTTTTGAAAGGTTTGTTTTGAACTGTCAAGCAATTTATCGTCCGAATACATGACAACTGACGAACAGTTTGCATCATTTTGTGCTTGTTGAAGCTTTTGGCAATATATGTCAAATTAATCTTTAAAAATGGTATAAAAATATATGCCCTGGTAGATGTGAAGACATTTTACACCTTGGATTTAGAAATTTATCCTTGAACTCAGCCACCAGGTCTTTCTTTGTGCAGTAATAAACTGTCTGACTTTGTGAACAGACTTGTTGCACATATTTCAAAAAGTAATCCAAAAAATCGAAAAAGAAAAAAGTAACCCAAATGTCACATTTGACAGTTGGTTCACTATTTACACATTGATACTACATTTGCTGAAAGAACACCAGTTGACCAGCACAGAAACTATTTGCAAGGACAAAGCTGAAATGCCTAAAAAAACGTTGCAAGTTCACAATGGGGAAATGTACAGTACAATCTTTAGATTTCAGAAAGACATAACATTGGCCTCCATAGCAAAGAAAAACAAACTGGTATTGATACTGTCAACATTACACCAGATGATAAGATTGATAGTGAAGCTGGGTATGGTGATGCACACCTATAACCCCAGAATTCAGGAGGCTGATGCAGGAGGATCCTGTGAGTTCAAAGTCAACCTGTGCTATGCAGTGAGTTCCAGTCTAGCTTGGACTACTTAAGGTGAAGAAAAAGTAATATTGATATTGTCATTGTTACACCATAATGATAAGATTGATAGGCCTAGCATGGTGGTGCACACCTGTAATCCCAGCACTTTGTGAGGCTAAGGCAGGAGGATCCTGTGAATTCAAGGTCAGCCTGTGCTACATAGTGAGTTCAAGGCTAACCTGGACTATAGAGCAAGACCCACCCTGTCTCAGAACAAAAAAGGATAGTGAATCCTCAACACAAATGAAGCCAGAAGGGTCACATTTTGCATCAAAATGAAAGGTGGAGTAGATGTTGTCTAGTTATGCAGCAATGATGATGTCACTCAAAAAAGCGTTGGCCAGTGGTTGTGTTTTACTCAATCCTAAACGTGTCGGGCATAATTGATTTCATAGTTGACAAAGAAAATTAACAAGCACAAAATGACATGGAAAAATTTTCTTAGACAGTTAGGACTGGAATTGATAAATGATCAGTTACAACAGAGGAAGAACAGTATATATCTGCCCAAAGAACTCCACAGAAGAATTCTGGAGCAGACCAATGAACAAACAACTGAAACAACACAAGAACCTCCTAAGAAACAGGAAGACTAGCAAGATGTCAAGTATGTCATACCAAAGAAGATAGGAAACAAAACACATGCTATCAGTGTAAGCAATACTTGTGTATGGAACATGCTGTTCTCATCTGTGAAAACTGCCTTAGGTGTGATAATTGAAGTAAAGATTAGTTTTGCGGTAGAATTTATTTGTATTTTCATTGTAGCTCACACGCTGTTACTTTTTAGATTTAGTAAGCAAACAGTTGATGTTGAAAATGCTGATGTTCTAAACACTCATTACATATTAAAAACTTAATATTTTATTTTATTGATATTTTCCTGTTATGTGCAGACTATTTAATATAATAAAACATAAAATTAAAATAATTCATCAATAGAAATACTTCTAAATAATAAATGTGAGTGTTATACACCCACCATAATGTGCCATTTAAAAAATTTCCTGTGATGCCCCAGGGTTGAGGTTTTATTCTCTACAAGAAACAAATGACACAAGATTTTTAATTTATGGGGTCTTCTTTTAGATAAATGAAATACTTTATATTCACTAGATAATATAATTTTTAAATATGAAGTTCAAGGAATTATCTAAAAACAAACTTTGGTGATTGTCCTCAGATGGAATTTGAAATATAAAAGTTTATAAAGGTAAAATTAATATTAACAGTTTGAATGTTTTACAAGATTCATGTAACAAATGGTTAGACTCAAAACAGTTTAATAACTGGATTGGACTTTTCCTCAGGATTTATATTTTGTATAATATTTTCAACCATCTGTGGCACCCAGTTTATAGATCTAGACCAGATTGGATGCTTTTTATAGTTAAATAGTGTTCAATTTCTTTGGTCTGTATTTCAAAGAATTTGGGAAAATTCAGTAAGCAGTGATCTAGTATCAAGAAGACTCCAGTTTTAAATATTAATTTTCAGTGAAATGATCAAAGATTTCATTTATTCTGCAGGTGGTGGTTGAAAAGGAGTTGGTGAAGGCTAGTAAATAAGTTCCTTTAAATTTATGGCGTGTTGCTATAGTTGTTAACTATTACTGTTACTCCAGCTTCAGTCTACCTCTTGGATAGGTCGTAGAGATAAGAATATGTATTTGAGGGAGTCTATAAATGCAAAGCTACACTAATGATAACTTATTAATCATTAGTACTACTGGCTTTCATTAGGACACTTCCATATATCTTTCTGCCTTACATAAATCTCTAAAAAATTTAGCTTCACTTTCAGTGAAATGTGAATATCTATATTTGTGTATGTATGTATTTTAAATGTGTGAATAAATCCCTTTGGGTATATGAAACATTGTGTACTTGCAAATAAGTTTTATGAGTCCATGAGATGGATAAATTAATTAATACTCTCAATTAATTAGACTAAAAGTTATATCTAACAATATAATACTATCTCATAGTTCACATGGGTACCGTTCAGTTGGAGAATTTACGTCGCTGAGAGATAAAGAGTTCAATTCAAATTTATGTTCTTTTGCTGCCTATTAACATCAGTTATTTTAATAAGGGGTATGAGTCTCATGTAGTAAACTCATAGATGAAAAAAAATTCTCATTTTTTTCTTTTACCTGCATCTCACTTCTCCCCTGAATTATAGTCCATATTTCCAGGTATTAGGTATAGGTCCATATTTGCTGCCTGGCATCAGAAAGGATCTACACATAAAAATGATTTAAAATCTCTAGTCCTTAAGACACTTTTCATTCACTCACCAAAGCTTGAAACCCTTATCAGTAGGCTCGTTCAACTTCACCAAGTCTAGTTCTTCTTGTGTTTTCAAATGATACTGGAAGACTTCCTCTTTGCATCACTAGTGTTTTTGCACTATTAAGGTTTCGGCCTGTGTTTTTAACTTTTCCTCCAAACTTTTACTCCTCTCATTTGCCCTACATATTGTTATTTAAAACCAAACAAATCTATTTACAGCTGTCTTTTATCTAAAACTCTTCAGTGGCTTTTCTATCGCCTTTAATATAAAGTTCAACTCTTGAGTGTAGCAAATGACCCTGCCTTATTCTTCCAATTTCATCTTCACTTATTTCTGCAGTGCATATACTTTCTAGCACTATATGGTTTCTGTAGCCAGGTGCCACATTACCTTAGTATCCCTCAAGTAAATTATGTAATTCTGAGACATCATGAACTTTATTTATTCTTGGCACATTTTTCTTCCTGGAATATTATTTTCCCCTCTCACTTTCTCTTCTATGACCACCACAATTCATAAGCCTCATAAATAATAAAATTTGGAGTTTTTTAGAGAAAAGTCTTCTGGTGTTCTCATAAGGATCTACTATTAACTGATTGTATTTAATTTTTGAAAATGTAGGATTTTTTATTAAACTGCAGTAGTGAAAGATATCTTTTCAATATTTGTTTTAATGAGAATGTCAGATCACAGTCTTAGATTATGTATTTGTGTTAATACAACTCTACAAATAGTTTTGAAATATGTATACAAAATATATTTTCTAGCCAGGTGTGGTGGCACATGCCTGTAATCCTAATACTCTGGGAACCTGAGACAGGAAGATTGCAAATTCAAGCTCAGCTTGGGTAACTTAATGACTTAACAAAATCCTGTCTCAAAAAAAATTCTTGCATGTGCCACAGTATTCTGTTTAGATTTT
>NW_004624732.1:13247501-13276545 GCF_000247695.1 Heterocephalus glaber | reverse complement strand
AAAATACAAAATATATTTATATCCACAAGTGAAATATATCTACAAACGAAAAAACACAAATAGAAGGAAGTTGAGTTTGATACTGAAAATACTGCCCTCTAGTGTTTGTGGAAAATAGGCAATTCAGAAATTCTAGAATATACTGCATATTCTCTGTCACCAGTAGAGTGAGTCCTTGTACAGGGAAATAACCTTTTTAAGAAAGTTGAATTCTTCATAATTTTTTTTAGAAATGAAATGAATACATTTCATTAATACACCACATTACATTTTTGTAAAAATGAAACATATATTTTCTTATGTAAAATATATAATGATGTTAATATAAAGTTTTCCTGATTATACAAAAGTAATTCTGGTCCTTTGTTGGAAATTCAGAAGAGCAAGGTGGGTGTGGTGGCACACACCTGCAATCCCAGGACTTGGGAGGTGGAGGCAGGAGGATCACTGTGAGTTCAAGGCCAGCCTGAAATACATAGCAAGACCTTATCTCAAAAAAAAAAAACAAAGAAAAATAATGGAAATAATCAGGGAAGATGGCTACCAGCATTTTAATGTACATCTTTCTAGTATATTAATTTTAAAATCAAAATTGGAACCACTGTACGTACTATTTTGTTAGATGATTAAAAAGTAGTATTTTGCTATTCCTCAGAAACTAAGGCATGTTGACTTCTTTTAAAACAGATTAACTATTTGTGGGGAAAGAAATCAAGAAGATTGTGGCTGTCAGTTGTTTTTTTCTGAAACATATTAACCCCCTAAGGGAAGAAAAAGTGATATTTATTGATACTTAGTAAATATTTAGTGAAATATTTAATGAAACCAACAATTTGGGTCAATTTATTAGATATTGAGATTAGGAAGAAAATAGTTTTTTATTTTTTTATATTTTCCATTCTATATTTGATATATCTTAGAAACTCATTTTTACATAAACATGATTTTTATAAAGTAATGTATTTTTGAACAGTAACTTAATGGGCTTCAGCAGGAATATTTTTCAGGATGGTTTCATGCATATACGAACTTCACTGACTTAAAAAGATACATTGTCAAATATATAAATATCTATTGGTAAGCCATCATTTTCTTTGTATATTTGGTCTCATATACCTCTAAATTATATGGAGAGCTTTGTCTTAGTTGTTAAGAGTAACTGCAATATTAAAAATCAAAAGGCAGAGGAAGGTTAAATTCTTCAGAGTATTTAAATAGCATTCCTTATTTCTCATTAAGTTATAATGTGTTATCCTTTTTTTTCCCCAAATACTACCTAATCAAAATCTCTGGTTTAATTGTCTCGTTGTTTTTGTTTTTTAGTTCTTTTGTTTTTTTGGTACTGGGGATCGAACTCAGGTCCTTCCACTTGCAGGACAGGTGCCAGAACCACTGAGCTAAATCCCCAGCCCCTTAATTGTCTCTTTAATTTTCCTTCCTCATTCATTGGGTTTTGTCTAATTTCCAAGCAGGCTAATATAACAATGTATGCATTATTTCACATTGTGATTTTCTGCTGTAATTAGTTTCCAGGAGTTAATATGTCCATGTATTGTCGCCTACCCGTGCAAAAATAATACAAAGAGAATTCAAATCTAGAGGTAATCTTGGGGTTCACTCTAGGATGAGCTAGTGGCGGGACCAGACCTTTTAAGTCCTCCTTAAGCTAGATACAAGATATGCATTGAACTAGAGGTTCTTGTTAAAGAAGATGGGGAGCAGGTGTGGTGGTACAGGCCCATAATCCCAAGGCTCTTAAGAGGCTGAGACAGGAGGATGGAAAGTTTGAGCCCTATTTGGGAAATTTAGCAACCTAGTGAGAGCAACCAAGCCCCTCCTAAAGCACCCACAGTGGGTGGTTTAGACCACCCATTAGTCTAATGGCTCCATTTTTTAACACATGAAAAAAAGCAAGTTCCAGGAGTTAAAGCAACTTCCACAAAGTCAAATTATTTGCGTATAATAGACCTTCACCTGTTAATTGTTTTTGTTTGCCTTACTAACCAACCACCTCCTCTGAATATGAAATGAATTAATAAGAATTTCACTATCATTTTATTGATAATTAAAAAGCATCCTGAGCTTTTGCTTTGTGGCAGCTTTGCTTCTGTAATGCTGCTAAATTCAATTTTAAAAATCTCTTCTTAACATCTCACGATATTTGTCCTCTTCATTTTTCTCCCAGCAACCAGTTCTCTCCACTTCAGACTGCACATATTTCACATTACCTGTGCACAAGCCCCATCTAGCGGTAAAATAATGTTGCTACAGGTTTTTAGTTATTTCATGTGCTAGAAATAAAAGCTGCTCAGCTACTGAAAGTCCTAACCGTGGTAGAAATATTTATAGTCTAGCAGTAAGTTTGGTGGAAAAATGATAGCATAACTGATGGCTCTAGAAAAAAAGCACAGTATAGAAAGCTAGTTTTATAACTGGGTGTCAAAATAGTAACAGTACTATGAAAAATTACAAAGTTAATAAATTTATCTGTAGTCAGATCAGGAGCCAACTGCAGTCAGTAGTGGTTATGAAAGTCTTAATTTTGCTAACATGGAAAAAACATAAAATTTAACAGCTTTTGCTCCTATAACCTTTATGCTAAGACATTAATTTTGTAGGGGTATAAATCTAAAATAAATGAGGATTACAAAATAAGCTATTTTTGGTAAGTAAAGTTGATTTCATTCATTTTAAATCCACAGTTAATTTGCATAACAAACACAAAGTGACAAGCACTCCTTAGTACCTAGAGATTTCCTTAGCATGTTAAATGAAATTGATAGTGAAAGGAATTACTAAGGCAAGGAAGCTTTTTATGTCAATAAGATAAAACTTTTATGCTGGAGATATTTAAAGAGACTTATTTGCAAGGAGAAAAAAAATCAATGCTTGTGTTTAAAGTAAGGATGGGCTGTTACAGATAACAAGTGCTGCTAGAAATTTCAAGCTTAAGCTAATCCAGGGTTAGATAAAAGTGTATGATTTTTGGTGAATTCCATGTTTGCATCCAAAGCTTAGATTATTAACTTATTGAGAAACTGATAATTGTTTTTTCTTTTTTTTGAGAAATGATGTAGAAATAGCATGTTTTGTAGTCATAACATTGTAGATTTTGGAGAATGTCTCAGTTCTTCATCAATCCTCTATTGACTTCTATGCTGAAAGTCTTCTCATTTTGAATCTTAGAACTACACATGAGCCTTTCTGAGGTGTAGAATGAATTGTTTTATAAGAATGGTTTCAACTTTGAACATAATTCTGTGTAGAGTTTAATGACCTTAAATTCTGTTTTTACAATATGAATATTGGTTAAAATAAAGATATAATTAAAAGTTGATTTTTATTTTTCCTTTTTGGTAACTATTTTATAGACTAACACATGTCATCTACTTGATTTACATGTGTTACTTCCTGTGTAAAACATTCTGTATGAAATTAGATGCTAAGTATATTTGAATTTTCATGAAAGTTGTGTGTGAGCTTACGTTTGTTGTTTAAACTGTTTTAAGGGGCAACAGAATGTTACGTGAATTTTCTGGAAAATCAGAATTTAGGATAGATACTACTGTATTGTAATAACTTTTATACAACCTTAGTTTTTTATTTGGGTTTTCTCTGACTTCTTGCTCTTCACAATAGAAGTTAAAAAGAGAAAAATCTTGTAAATGCATATTAGAAAAATGTAGGTTCTTATATTGAGCAGTAATATAAGCCTTGGAGGTCAAGAGAAGTGGGTGATTTAGTGTTTAAATTAGAAGTTTCTTTTCCAAGCGCCCTGAGCAAAATGATTTGAATCTACTACTCCTTCATACAGATTTTGGAGTTCTGCCTCCTTGGTGAATCAGATTCTTTATTGCCATGAACTAATGAAACAGATGTCAGATGGCTAATTGCAGTAAAAGAGAAAAGCTACTGACAAAAAAGATAGATCATGAATTGCAGATAGTTCATGGCATTGATAGCTAAATATGAAGTTTCATTATCTAGGGACTGTTTGGAGCAATCATTTGCAATCCTGTTATTAATGGTGCTATGTACTACAGCTTTTGAAAATAAGGGGTTAATATATAATATATATCCTTGCCTTATTCCTTTACTGTTCTGAGTAGAGACACACATAGATATAACAGTCTTTGAAGAAATTGTATTGACTAGTCTTGGTTTTCTTGCTTACATAATGTGATATAACTGACTAGTGAGTATTTCCACCTGTTTGCCGTTGTGCTTGTTCACGCTATTTACAATGTGTATTTGTGCGCTATTGAAAAGGCACTGGTGTCTACACTTAACAGCACTGATAATTACCTGAGAGAAAGCACTGACCGGTTTTGCACTTGGAACACGTTCTGTGTGTTCAGCATTCTATAAATTATGAGAGACATCCTGTTATATTAGAAAGGGCTTTGAAATCATAGAAAGTGGTTTCCAAATCCACCCTATTTCCCATATACTAGCAGAAGGACTTTTGAGCAAGTCATTTAGCATTTTGTATAAGTTTACTAGGTAAAGCAATAGATAAGTCAGACGGCAAAAGCAGATATATGGTGCCAAAGCTTAGCTTTGCTTAAGATTTTTCAAGCTGAAAGTCTTTTTTTTTTTCTTTTTGGTACCAGGGATTGAACTCAGGCCCTTGCACTTGCGCAGCAGGCAGCAAAGCCACTGAGCTAAATCCCTGGCCGCTCAAAGTCTTGACTATGGCCTACCATAGGTTGCCTGTTGTTTTGGGTAGTAATTCTTACCTATTCTTACATATTTACTCTTTCTGTTCTTTTTAAAAAATTCTTTGATATTAAGATCCTTTTTATGAAATAATGCTGATAATAGTGGGTTTTAAGCTTTGTTCTGAGCAAAATAAATTTTTGTCAACACTCGGTTATTTCCTTTAAAAAATATTTTTAACTCATAAAATTTTAAGGTTTGAGGATCTCATTTTTCTTGTAAGTTTTGTACTGTTTGTCCTGACTTCCTAGTAAATAAGTACTTTGTGTAATCCAGGCAGTGTGCAGCATGCATTTTTTTACCGTGACATACTGGTGAATAAAGTTAATATATCTCACTTTCTTTACTTTACAACTGCATTGACTGCTAACATAGGTAAAATAGACCATAGATTATATTTGCACTTTCATCCAATTCTATGTACCTTTATCCATTTCTCTCTCATAGGTTTTTAGTACAATAAGAGATATTTTAAAATATGTACATATATAGTCTATTTATTTACATATATGTATATATGTACAGTCTATTTAAAGAATTGTACTCATCTTTAGAATCCTCCTGTGCCCTTGTGTCATTATGATGGTTAACAGTGCACTAGCATAGGATTGTGACTCAGTTAAAATTTCTTGTTGGTAGAATTCAATATAAAGGGTGTTAATGTCTGTATAGAGAAATAGTTATTACAGAACTGAGGTCTAGAAGTAAGTATCAAGACCATGTAGATGATCCTTACAGGATATGAGAGGAAGTAGGACCAGAGAGATTGGCAATATAATTAGGAAGCAAAATACATTAATGAAAATAATGTCTTAAAATGACAAACTCTTTAAACTTGAAAATTTGAGTTCCATAGTAATGTAGCTTACAGCTATGTAGGTTGATGAATCAACGTGTTTCATTAAAATGATGGACTCTTCATTAACCAATATTTATGTGTAACGCAAATTATTAGACTAAATATAGGGCCAGTGGAGGAAATGCTCAATGTAGTCATGTAGTCACATGACATCATCTATTTATTAATGGTGCATTACATTTCAATATTAATTGTATATACACCTTTTCCTTACCTTTTACATCTTTAAAGTAAATATTTATTCAGTGATCTTTACCTTGGATTTTCATAACACCTTGAAGTCAAGGACTGGGAATGTAGCTCAGTAATAGTGTTTGCCTAGCATGCTCACAGCCCTGGACTTAATCCCCAATACCACAACAAAACAAAACAAAAACCTTAAAGTGACTAAACAGCCATGTTTCTGCTAACTTTCTCCTTCAATGGCGTTTTCTATTTCCCAGTAATAACTTAGAGGATATTTACATTGCTAAGACAGTAACTCTGAGTTAAACTTTCTCTTTCTTTATATTAGAATAAGTTCATACCCATTGTAAATCACCACAGAATTATATAAATCTGAAAGTGAAAGATTGAAAAGACTTATTTAATTACTTTTTTTTTTTTTTTTTTTGGTTTTTTGAGACAGGGTCTAGCTATGTGGTTCAGGCTGGCCTTGAACTTACTATGTAGTCCAGGCTGGCCTCAAACATGCCAAATCCTCCTGCCTCAGCTGCCTGAGTGCTAAGATTATAGGCATGCACCACCATGCCCAGCACAAAGTTTCATTTTTTAAAATCCTGAAATAACTAATGTTATGGGGGTTAGACCTCCAGATTAAAAAATATATATGCACATGAAAATATTTCTGTTTTTATAGACGTATAATACATATACATAATTTGTCTTAACTTTAGGGTTAGCATTTATGTAAATTTTATTTTTTAAAAACTGATGTGGTTTCATTAAATTAGTCCTGTGATATTTTAATTACAGCTCATAATATTATTCCACTATAGTATGGATCAAAGAATCAGTTTACAATTATTTTGTAATATTTTTTGAGTAATAAAACTGAATATATATGTGCCTATATATGTGTGTGGTTTTTATATGTGTATATATTTAAAATATCTTAGACTTTGATAAAATTGTATCCCACCCTAATGTAACCATACTTAAAAATCTGGTAAACAATATAATAATTTAAATTTTATTCTATAACCACTTCATTCTAAAAATATTTTATCATATTTTTGTCCTAACATGCTACTTTGAAATACAAATATACATACACACACACACACACACACACACAAAACATAACCACTGTCCTAGCAATATGTGTATATGTATATTCATATGAAACATGAGAGACATAGTTCACACATGACATCTATGTAAGAAAGACAGGAAAAATATTTCCTTAGTTTCTTGCTTAATTTCTTATTGGAGTTATCAGCCATGTACAATTTTTAAGAAATCTTAACATCCACTGTTGAGGAACATGACAATACAGTGAAATAAATTTTATATTTATTCAATTTATAATTTGTTTTTAAACTTACATTAACTTTGAAGCTTTTATATAGAATTCTGCTAATTGCTATATTGTGCTGATTTATATGTTTCTAAATAATGAATGCTATAATGTTAATAATGCTATTTACTAGAATAGCTAAAGTTATAGATTCTGGTTTAGTATGTCTAGGGTGAGGTCCAAGACTGAATTTTTAGGAAATTCTCAGGTGATGCTGGCAATTTCTGCTCTGCAGACTAAACTTTGAAAAGGGAGCTTTTAGATAGAAATTAGCACATTTTTCCTGTTAGGGTCAGATGGTTATTTCTGGCTTTGTGGGTTACATGATCTTGGCCACAGTTTTTCAGCTCTGCCATTGTAGCACCAAAGCTACCATAAACAATCTATAAAGAAAGAACAAGAGTGTTCCAATAGAATTTCAGTTATAGAAACAGGTAATAGGATGTGTGGGCTTTAGTTTGCCTATACCTGCTTTAGTAGACTGCTGTGAAATTAGATAATTAAACTTCTAATTTTTAGTCAAAAAATATATTCGTATACCATCAGGGACAAAAGGATAAGGTACTCATTTTTTTCAGATAGTTTCATTCTATCTTGTTATAGTCACAAGGATAAGACACATGAGGTTTTTAATATTGAAAAACATAAGTAAAAACAAATAATTACTGTACTTTATACTTGATTGGTAAACCTACTGATTTACTGAATATTTGAGCTTTAATGAATAAAATGAAAAAGTAGATTAGCCTTATCTGTGAGAAGAAACAGGAAAGCTTACTACTTTTATAACAAAGTATATAATGACAGTTATAAACCCATTATATTTATTTTACTCATTTCACTCCTTTTTTTAGATTGTGAGTCTACAGTAAGCATCTTTGTTGTTAGCTCTGGGAAATGTTTTCCAGGGCTAAGCAGCAGAGTAGGAGATATAAATTAATGGCAAGGAAATAAATTTATTTTAAATTTAAGAATTGGAAAGCCAAAGAAAATAAATCAAATATTGTTCCAATTGTTAAGAACTCTAAGAAAAATTAGCTTCCTTTTATCAGGCTTTGTATAAAGAAAGAAGTATGAAGTACCTGTCCTGTAAAATTGGAAGTTTATAGAGACAGCAAAAGAAAGTTCAGGTAGAAGGCACAACTAAATAAAGCTAGCAACATAATGAAAATAGCAGATCACAAATTCATTTTTAAATATCCTGAGGCTTATGCTGTTCCATGTGAAGAAGGCAAGGATTTCAGTCATCTAAACCATGTTCTAAATAACTAGAGTTAACAGCTTCACAGTCTGAGCTAAGAGTCTCAACTAATATGATGCACCCATCTATCTTTCTGTATCCTTTGTCATTTGTTTTTGTGGCCATTCAAAATTTACACTACATTGAACTATTCAGTGGATCTCCATTTTCTAGTTCATTAAGTCACTGTGAAGGGATTTCCTCCACTTTCTACTTCTAACTTCTACCCTCTGTGTGGTGCAAACTTAACCTTGTATACATATCCATCATTCTACTTAGTCCTTTTATCTCAAAGATGAGGTGTCTCTATCTTTCCAAACTTGATTTTATTTTATTATTTTTTTCCCCCATTAACTTTATTGGTACATTTTAGGTATAAAATACAGTTACATTCATCATTGGGATCTTGTACCATTGCATGAGTCTCTTGGTTCTTATTTTTTTTCCCCTTCCCTTGCCCTCCCTTCACCCCCTCCACCCTTCCCTATTTGCAAAGACCTTGTTTCCATTTTTTTCCTCTTCTCATATTTTTTCCTTTCCCTTTTTTCCCTTCCCCTACCCCTCCCAATTCCCCTGCTCTTTTAGACCTTTTCTTCCTGTTACACAATATCAGTTACACATTTTTAAAATTACAATATTAAGATCTAGGAGACATTACCACAGATTTTACAGAATTTAAAAGGATATAGAAAGCATATTACAAAAATCTTTTTTGAAATAAATTTGACAACTTCTAAGAAGTACCTTGGAAGACAAATTAATGAAACTAACTCTGGAGGAAATATAAAATTTGAATAGCACCTATCAAAGAAAGTATATTTCTAGCTTGAAAACCTACCTATATGACAACAGCAGGCTCATATACATTTTAACTGATAAATTATATCAAACAATTAAAGCAGAAAAAAGAAGGAACACTTCTCCCCTCGTTTTAGGAACTCAACATTGTGCTAATCCTAAAACTGGATAAAGGTAATAGAAGAAAAGAGTATGAACATAGATAGAAATTTGTTTAACAAAACAAACTATTAGAAGTCAGATCTGGCAGTATGTGGAAAGTGGTTTTTGTTACAGAGATGACAGTGTTTGTTCAGCATTGGAAGATCCACCCCCAAAAGTCATCGTTTTAACAGAGGAAAGGAGAAAGCCATATGATCCTGTCACTATTTGGAGAGAAAGTATTGGACTAAATTCTACAGCTGTTCATGGTAAAAGCTATCAGGAGGCTAGAAGTAGAACAGAAACTTCTCAACAGATTAAAGACATGTACTCCATACTTCCAACGAGAACGCCTTATATGAATGGAAAAGATACAATGCTTTCTCCCTAAGGTGGGGAACAAGGGCAGATATGCTTACTCTTTATCTGTCCATTAAACTTTGAAACCTAGTCCCCACCAAAATAGTCTGGTAATAAAATGACACAACTAGGATAGGATTGGCACGGCAGAAGCAAAATCTTTATATGTAGACGAAATGATCATCTACAGAGAAAATACTAAGAAATCTCTAGGAGCTCCTAGAACTTGTACTTGAATTTAGCAGGATTAAAAATCACAAGGTATATATAAAAATTCAGGTCTGTGTATACTTGCTATAAATGAAGAATTGGATTTTATTGGATTTTATTTCTAGTGCTCCAGATCCAATTTTTCCCTCTTCCCCCATTCCCTTTTTCATATGACTTCAACATTTTTTCCTCCTTGAGTTCCTGTAGAACTCTTAATTATGAAATTTAATCTTCATTTTCCAATCTGATGTTCTGTTGTAACTTCTGTGATACCACTTCCTCCTCCTTTTCTTTCTAGTAGATTATGTTGGGCCTTCTCTTGAGAACCTCTCTGATTCTCATTAGTATTTCCTCTTGGTTCCTGGAAATTTACTTCAGTGTCCTACAGGTATTTCCAGTTTAGCATATCCAAAATTGATGTGTTTTCTGCTTCTGTGTTCTCATGGGTTTCCTATCATGGTTAATGAATGATAGTTCATCCAGCCAGTATTCAAGTGTGAAATCTCATATTGCCTCATGTTCTTCCTTCTCTCTCTGCAACTCTAACCAGTCAAGGACCAACAGTAATGGCTGACATCTCTTCTCTTACTGAGTGTGTGCTCAGTAAACTCCTGACAGTTCAACAAGTACTTGCTAGTATCTTCTTTTATTTTCACAAGAACACTAATGAGGATTGTCATTTTACAAATAGATAATTAGACTCAGGTGGGTTAAAATAGTCCTATAAGTAGTACAGCTGTGATTAAACTTCTGAGGAGAGTGTTAACTTTTCACATCCTTCACTGTAACTGTATCAAACTATTATCTTTTCTGTACTCTCCATTGTCTTTTGCTTCTGCACAAATTATTGCTTTTTTAGAACTTGAAATCTCTTGTCTTCCATTTTAGCTTAGGTATTAGCTCTTTAAAATTTCTTTCATAGCTGGGTGTGGTCATATACACCTGTAATCCAAGCACCCCAGAGGCTGAAGCAGAAGAGATCACCACAAGTTTGAGGCAGCCTGGGCTACAAGGCCACCCTGAACTGCAAAGTGAGAACCTGTCTCATAAGCTCCCCACCCCAATTTTTTTTCATAATACAGATGAGTGGCTCTTTTATGTTCCAGTAATGCTGTTTACCTAACTTTTAACACTTAGCACACTGTGTCACTAATTCTGTTACCTTGAAGGGCACTACTGATTCTTATTCTTTTTTTTATTTCCCATATATATTCCTTATAGAAATATTCATTCTGTAAATTTCAGAATTAAAAGGAGCTGAGAAAGTTATAAAGAACTTTAGAATAAAAATTAAGAGGTAAATGAAGTATGTCTTAATTTTTACTTTATGAGAGACAACGTGAAATCAGATTTATTTTTGAAATTCTAACCTATGTTAACATAGATGAAGATCAGTGGCATATACACAACTTCATCTTCTCTTCAGCAGTTTCTAATAAATAGGGCCACGTATACAAAATAATTTATATAGTTTTTTGTTTCTAAAAGAAATTAATGTTTTTAAGTACAGTTGTCCATTAGTATCCACAGGAAATTGATTCCAAGACTGTAACTCCACCCCTACATATACCAAAATCAGGATGTTAAAGTCCCTTACTTAAAATGCACAAAGCCTATGCACATACTTTTGTATATTTTAAATCATCTCATTTTTAATACCGTATGCAATGTCACTACTATGCATAATAGTAGTGTACTGTATTGTTTATGGATTAAGGACAAGAAAAAGTCTGCATATGTTCAGTACAGACACAATTTTTTTCCAAGTATTTTTGATTCAAGGTTGATTGAATCTGTAGATGTGAAACCTGTAGATATGGAAGGCCTGACATAATTAAAATTTTTCTTAGAATTTTTTTTCCCATATTCTAGGTTGGGGTAGATACTTCTGATTCCAAATAAAAAACTGTAATTACTTATTCTGCCAAACATAAGAGTGCTTTGTCTTAAAGCAAAATCAGTTGGGATTGAAGTTACTATTTTAAATTATAAGAATTCTGCCATGAAAGCATCTCTCATGTGAGACTACGTGTGAGAGAGAAGAAATACATGAATAAATATGGCATAGGAGTGAAAATCCCAGGAGGATAGAGTATCTGCTAATTATGACTGACACAGAGTTCAGTTCAGATCAACCAATGTAAAAACAATAAACAACCCCAAATATTATTTGGCACTTTTAGCAGTTGCTTATTCAGTCCATTTGTGATTCAAAAGTAAAGAGTATAGTCACGTTGCCAGTCATTGAGTTCATTTTAGTCTTAGATTTTGTATTTAAGACTAATATATAAATGTATTCCATTCCCCAAAAATGAAAATAATTAAGATGTGATTCTTAATACTTTAAAGTTACAATTAAATACTGATAGAAATATATTGCTAGAAATTAATTTCCACAGTATAAAACCTGGATATAAGTAAAAGAAGTGTATATTCTCTGGGAAATTATGAAGTAGAAGTGATTATGAACAAGTAGAGGAATGTGAAGCCAAAACACACACACATATATATATATACACACACACCTGTGCATTTCTTCCATCTAACTCTCAAGTTTTATTTGTACACTGGTATTGTTTTATTGGTTTGAGGTGAGCTTAGGTTTAGGTGTTTGGCTTAGAAGAGAGAGGTAGATAACCAAGAGTATTTAAAAATCTCTTCTGTAGCTAAGCTTCCTTTTCTATATAGGTAATACTATCATTTGCTATGTGCCAGATACCTGATCCTCACAATTTTGTAAGGGTAAGTTCTGTTTTTATTTCAATTGTATAGAGGAAGAAATTGAAGTTCAGAAAGATCACACAGTTTTTCTGACTCCATACTCCTTGCTCAGTGCTGACACTCAAGCTTATGTCTAGCTGTAGAGCTTGAATTCAGCCACTAACAGGGACCACATAAGTATTTCATTGCATGTGTCTTTATTATTAGAAAGGAAGTCTTTGGAACTAGACCAAGATAATGGTACCCTTTGTACAATTTATCTTCTAAGATATAGAAGTAGTTCTGTTGTAATGAGCCTTTCCTTGTAACAGTATTTTCAGTATTTTATTCGTTTGAGCAGTGTTTTATATTTTCATTTTGGTTTCAGAAATGTATTGCAGTAGAAAACAATGTAAGCCTAGTAAAATCAATGTTTGGGATCCTAACTTTTGCTTTTGTCATTGAATTCTGTTTACATTTTTGCTTGTTATTTTATATGGTCAAGTGAACTTATTGGGTCTTAAAATTTGAAATTTGTTAAATTATTCACTAATTTTCATTATATCGGCAAGTTTCTTTCACTCTTTGGAAGGCAGCTATGCTCACCGCTAAACCACTAGCACTGATTAACTCTTTGGACTACAATACTTCAGTTACCTCTTTAAATAGATAGGAAAAAAACTGCAGAACAATGTAAATTTTTAAAAATGTTTTACTTATTCTGTCTCTGCAAACTGGAATAGTCATAAAAATTTAAAACTAGAAGAAATCTTAAATTTACCTGGTCTGTTATTTTCACTAGATAAGCATGAGATTTTTTTTTTTCTTTTTGTATTGGGGCTTGAACTCAGGACCTTGCGCTTACGAGGCAGGTGTGGTGCCACTGAGCTAAAATCCCCAGCAGCATAAGATGTTAAGTGTGAATTCCACTTTTGATTCTGTCCTTTTCTGATTATACCATGTCTTTTTTGTCTGCCAACCCACTCCATGTCTTGTAAAACCTAGGTCAAACTTTTTTTTTTGAGGCAGAGTCTCACTATGTAGTTCAGGCTGGCCTTAAACTCACTATGTAGCCCTGTGTCGCCTGGGCTGGCCTTGAACTCACAGTAGTCCTCCTGCCTCAGCCTCCCAAGTTCTGGGATTACCCATGTGCACCACCATGCCCGGCTGTAGGTCAAACTTGTATCATTAAGAAACTTGTCCTAGGGCTGGGGATTTAGCTCAGTGGCGCTGCGCCTGCCTGGCAAGTGCAAGGTCCTGAGTTCGATCCCCAGTACCGCAAAAAAAAAGAAAAGAAAGAAACTTGTCCTTGTTAACTGTATTGTTTACTTTGCTTATTTATTTTTTATGCAGTTAACACAAAAAGCATTTTGAGCAAAATGATGTTTTAGAAAAATTAATCTATACAGTGTGTTTTAGGTATATGGAGAGAACGTCAGTAGTTCTGAAAAAATTTCATTGTGAGTTGGATTTCTACATCAGATTCCTGTATACAAATAGTTATTGTACCATCATCTCCAAAAATCGTAGTGCCATTTTCAAAAGATCCTTATGCCCATTTCAGAATCCCTGCATATTGAAATAAAATGGAAAGTGTTCAAAGTTAAACATTTCCTTTATATTGTTCTGAAACTATGGAAATTGTTTTGTTACCTTCATTCAATTGTGTAGTCTAGATTGGAAATCCAAATGATATGACAAGAAAATCAAATCAGCTTGGTGAGGCCCAGTATTATTCATCCATTTTTATGGCTTGACAGTATTAATAATAACTAATGCTATAATTTTACTTATTCTTGATGGGAATTTTTCTTTTTATGTGGTTTTCCCAGTTAAACTATTATAAGGGAGTTACAAAAATAAATTATAGTCATTTTGCTTTATGGATATAAATTACCTAATAAAAGAAGGTTCTTCTAATTGGGTGTTCCATTCTTCTGGGGTTAGATCTCTTCATACATACATAAATCTGTCTCTGGATGCAGTAGTATATTCCAATGTCTGTATCAGTTTGCCTCTTTGTTTTTATGTTGTGATTTGAATTTCTCTTTTATACATTTAGTGTATAATATAAACTTAGTGTCATAGTGTCAGTGCTAAATTTGTAGAGTTTTAAAAAGAAATCGACATGGTTACAATGTGAAGTATTCCCAGATTATTCTAAGAACTTTCCTTCACTCAGGTTCTTTCAGTGTCCATCAGTTAAACTTTTAAAAATTGAGCTATAATTCACGTATGTATTTATTATGATTCACAGTGCACTTTTACACACACAAATTTTCAACTTGATATACTCTAGTGAAGGGAGGAATGTCAAACCAGTTGGACATACATTTTTTTCTTTTTAGTATGTCTTATCCTTGCTAGGATAAGGAAAAAATTATTATTGCAATACAGTTAATGGAAAGACTATTAAGTTATCGAGGAAACATGTCAGAGAAACTGTGTATGTAAAGTTCTTAGCTGGTTGGCATTCAGAGTAGTCATAAATAAGAGATATGTCTTTGCTGATTCATAGGAACTCATCAAAAACCACTTCAACTAAGTAATCTGTCAGGTTGAAAACTGAAATGTCTTTAAAAGATTTACTCTGAACCATTTACCTAGACATGTACTCAAAGAAAAGGTTTCTTTGTGTAACCCAAAAATGATACAAACAGGATAAGTGTTTGAAGTACTGTATATTTTAAGTTAGATCTAAATAAGAACAAGAGAGCATAGAAACACAGTGCTAATTAATGCAAGAACATGTTTATAATACAACAAAATTCATACCTTAGAATTATCTTGGGGTGATTGAAAAATGTGGTGAGTGTTTAAATTTTTAAAAACTTATTACAGTAAAAGACACATTGCCAAGAATAGTGGGATATGTGTTCAAAAGGAAGAGTGTTTTGAGGGAGATTAGTGGCAATGTGTCTTAATGGTAATAAATTTTATTTAAATATTCACTATTTTTTAATCACCCCTTTTTCAGCAAATGTTTATGGCGACTTCTGTAAAATAAAAACATTACGGTGTGTCCTGATCCACATTGTTCACTGGATCTTGTACTGGGCAACTTTTGGATCTTCCCCAAAGTTAAAATTACCATGAAAGGTAAAAGTTTTGAACAGCACAACTTAAAGACATAAAAGAGGACCCCCCAGAAGTGTTTTAGAAAGTGGCAAGAATAATGGTATAAGTGTACTTAAGGCAAAGGGAGTATTTTGATGGGAATTAATGTCAGCGTGTCTTATGTAATTTTTTGAAAATTAAAACATTAACCGTATTTTTTTTTTTACTGAGTATGTTATGGCTGCACAAAGTAACTATGAAATATATTAAAGTATAGGAATGAAATTCAGTATTTTGCTTTCATTACTGTTAAAGGGAAGTTTTGAAAGAGAACTTAAGATGTGTTATCTACTACTAATGCTGCAAAACATCCAATTTGTTTTTAACTTATGTATTAATGAGTAAAAACGTGGGAAACATACTCCCAAGTCTAAAGCATTTTCAGTAAAAATTTGGTGTTTCTCTTATACTAAGTTACGCTTTCCCTTTTTGATTTGTGTTTTTCCTTTTTCTCTAGGAAACTGACTGGACATTCTTTCCACATGGGTTATAGCATGGCAATTTTGAATGGCATTGTAGCTGCTCTTACTGTGGCATGGTGCCTCATGTAAACCCACACTGGAACAATATTGTTGGCAAAAGTCATGATCAGAAAAGAATGTCATTGTCTACTCAGAAGATTAAGAAGACCATTATGTGGTTTAAATAATGTCATAATCATCATTATGGAGGATCTTTTAAAGTATCATTCTAGAGTTTAAGCATTGGGAATATCTAAGTATTAAGTTTCATGGACTTTCTTAAAAGTATAAGATGCTTACCTCATCTTTTTTGTGTCTGTAGTTCTTATAATTTATAGAAAATGTTTTAGTAGAAATCAGACTTAGAAACAAATACAAGACAATGCCTGCCTTTCCATGTATATATGCTATACTTTTGCTAAGAAATCTTGATATTAATGTTTGGTTGGGGTAAAAGTAATCTTATTTAGATGCTCTATTTGTAAAACAATGCCTACTACTCTGACATTTTATAAAATCTACTTTTAAGTCAGAATAGTTTGCCCATATAATCAATAGAAGGTGCATTTATATTTTTTATGGGACATAGTTCTTTATGTGTGTTTTTTAACATATTTTCCTATATATTGAATTTATATGTTTTTAAAATTAAGACATCTAGATAATTGTAAATGTTACTACTTAATGGTGCAAACCTAATACTTGCCAATTTTTCCAAGTATTTTGTCTCTTTTTTAAAAGCAAAAAACATTGACATAAGTTTAAAATCAAATAAATGTATTTTTTAGCAAAGATGGCTGAAAAAGAGATACTGAGAAATTTGAAGGTGTTTACTATTTCTATTTTTCACAATTTTAAATATTTATTTTGATGTACATATGGTTACTTCAATTTCTTTTGTTTTGAATAAATGAAAACCTGAAGGTTTTGTATGTAGAAATGTTTGAAATCATTTATTTATTTATTTATTTATTTAGGTATCAGGGATCGAACTCAGGACCTTGTGCTTGAGAGGCAGGTGCCAGAATCACTGAGTTAAATCTCCAGCCCAGAAATCATTTATTTTTAATCTCAAAAACTTAGTTATCAAAGTAGAAGAGGTATTTTGATACTACATATATGTATATATGATAAGACTTGCATATAACTATAGTTTTATAATTTTTCTGTTTAAAAGTTTTTCTGTAATTATGATATTGGGAATTTTTGTTTGCATAGTAACTGTGTCTTAATTTTTCCCTTTTCTTACTAAATCCTTTAAGGGTTTAGAAAGTCACCTCAGTTTTAGAAAGATTGATGATTTACACAGGTACTTTCTCTGGTTATAAAAAAATCTTTAGGAAACCATTGGATAACCAAACTGCTTATTCAGGCTAAGTGAGAAATATGTAAATATAGTACATTCTCCCTCTGAATGTTGTTACTAAGTAAGCCAGGGTTCTAAAAGTCCAACTGTTTTTACTGTTCAAAAATCTTTAGTTGGAAATGACTAGTGCTGCTTCAATTTAAGTTATCTGAAATGTTTATACTAACATGGGTGTATGTGTTTAAATACCAATCCCATGGTTTAAGTATTCCTACCAGTGTGGTTGTTGCAGTGAATCTATTCTTACCCTTTTCTCTCCTTTCCTCCACCCTTTGACTTGAAAGGGGTCTTCATTACAGTTTATTTCAGTAAACCCTAATCTCATGCCTAAAAAACTTTATATGTGTGTATGTATGTATGTATATGTATGATTGATATTTCTCTACCCCACAAGGTCTACCAGAGACACTGACCTTTAAGTACTATATCCTTCTATATTATTGAAGTTCCGCACATAATACTGCTTCTGGCCAAAGAACTTCATTCACAAAAGTATAAATCTCTACACAAAAAGGTTACATAATAAGGTTACACAAAAATGCAGTTACTAAATTGGAAATTGAGACTACATTTGGCCATTTAAAATTCTTTATGCAATTGGGTAAACAGGCAAAATTGCTCTTTAGAGTGTTGACTAGTGTGATTAATACTCCACCAAGGAGGAATCAAGTTACTGCCATACAATGGGAGCCAGAAGAAGTATGGATTAACTACAAAGGCTGGAAGTTGCCTTGTTACACTCTCATTCAGTATTCAGCTAGTAGAATATTACAACAATTTTACCTATCTCTCAGAAATGAGAATTTGGTCATCCTACCAGATGAAAATCTCTGCCTTTGTTAGAATTTTGCTGCAAGTCAGGGGAACATAGAGTAGATAATGGATGAAATAAATCAAATGCTATCCTAGAGTTTTATAACTAGTTTCAAAAATGAAATTTGTTTCATATTTTTTCCTCCTATGTCATATGGTATATTAACTTTTCATATTTATTTTTCCTGAATTTCTCCCATTACTGTACATGGGATTTTTCACATTGGCTAACTGTACAATGTAATGGTGAGGTTACAGAATACTGTGATAGGGTTACTGTAGGCCTGGGGAGGAGTGGGCATCCCTTACGACCCCAGATATGGCAATGAATGAGAATTGAGAGTCTTCCAGTGAAGAAGGTGTGCATCCTCAATTGAACAGGAAATGTTTATACTGTGTGAGGTAGTATAGCTTTTTGGAAGAAGTGCTAAATGAGTTTGTGTACATTGGACAGGCAGAGGGATAGACTCTAGGGAATATTTTGCTTTTTGATTATTCACCCTTAAACCCATTTCTATTTTGCAAGAATTCTTTGTAATGTTAGTGTTTGTGGGAGGGAAATTTCCATGATACATTCAAAAGAGCTAAGAAATTAGATACCTAATTTTTATTGATACATAAAAGTTTTACATATTTATTAGGTACTGTGTTATGTTCCAGTACATATATACTTTGTGTATATTTAAATCAGGTTAAACATAGTTACCTCCTCAGACATCATTTCTTCATGGCAAAGAAGTTCAAAATCCTTTCTTCCAGTATTTTGAGATGTATAGTACATTATTGTCTATAGTCACCCTATATGTAATAGCACACCAGAAATTCTTGCCCCTATCTTGAACTCAGTATCACATTGATACTGCACCCCCATCTCCCATCCCTCCCACCCTTTACTTCAAGATAGTTTTTTTTTTTTCCAGACTGATTGCTAGGATATGTAACATACCAATTGTATGCTCCTGCCCAAGTCTTTGAATTGTGAATGGGTGCCACAATAACTAGCAGAAAATTTAGAATTCATGTGTAGTTATGCTATTCAGTAGCAGTGCAGTGTTTTCTAGCAGTCTTCCACAGTATCAGACCAGAAATAGAATCCTAACCAGAAGCATAACTCATTGTGAAGCATGATTTTAACTGTAATCTCTGCTACTAAGCTTTTCTTCGGCTTTTTTCCCTTTCATGGTCCTTATCCTCTGGCCTTTCCTTCAATTCTGTGAGCTACTCCCTAAGCATGTAATAAAATTATTTTATTCTTAAGCTAACCAAAGTTATATTCCAGTGTTTAAAAGCAAGAACCAAGTATTCATTATGTTTTAATTCCACCACCATTTGCTACTTGTCCACAAAGGTTCTCTTTGTTTCACTGTAACTCCTGCGAGCAGAACTCATTGTTTTGTTTGTTTTGTTTTGTTTTCCAGTACTGGGGGTGAAACTCAGGACCTTGTGGTTGTGAGGCAGGTGTGGTGCCACTGAGCTAAATCTCCAGCCCCCAGAACTCATTTCTTACACTACTAATTTTAAAATTATCATATATCACCAACCCTTATTATTTTATAATGACTTATCTTCTGAAAGTCTTTTAGACTCCTTTTTATGTATTCAGTAACTAGGCTGAAGCTTATACACAAGCAGCTTCTTAGTAATAGTTTATGACATTTATTAACTAATATATGCATAGAATTACAAAGTCTTTTAGGAAAATATAAAAAGATCTTGGAAAAATGACTTCAAATCTTAGACATATTATAAATATATAAACAATAAGAAAGCCTACTATAAGCACATAAGCAAATATTCTCTAGTACAAATAATCTGCTTATACAGTACTAAAACTTTTTTCAAATACCAAAAAGCTAAAAGGGAAATAAAAAATATCTAAAAACATATCCTCTTATTTCCTTTAGCTCTGACCATTTGCAGTCCCACTGGACCAAGCAGATAGATGATGTCATTAAGGGACAGTTTGTTCATATTTTCATAAATTAATATACTGTATCATAACCCTCTGCAATAAAATCTTACATGTGTAGTCACTGGTTTAGACCTAAATTATAAAAAATAATATTATTTCTCTGTAAAGAAATATGCAACAATATAAGAAATTCATCAAAGATTGGTGCTTATAGTAATAATGTTTTTATTTATGAGCTGACCAAGCTGTGCACAAAAATATATCCAAATTTACAGATGACACTAAACTCTCTTAGATACTAGAATTTGGAAAAACTACATGAATACCCCCAGAATGCCATGCAAGTGTGTAGAAAAATGGTATGTTTTAAAGTGAACAAAACCTGGTAACATTATTAGAAAATCCAAAATATGTACATAAGGACCACAAAGAAAAATATTAGAAACAAACTGAAATACAGGTACATACTTTGAACTAAATTCCGGGATTCTGATCCTCAAGAAAAACAGTTCAAATCCATGCTGAAAAGATGGACCAAAGTTCAATGTAAGTTCTTAGTTTAAAAAACCTCTGAGGATAGTGGGTTGTTACTACAGACTGGCCACTAGTGACATAAGAAATCATAAAGGAAATGAATTAAAATGAGCTTGTGCAAGTTCCAAAAGTATAAGAATAATAAAAGTGTTTTAAAGCTCCTAACTGGTAGTTTTAGAATTTAAAAAAGATCCTCAGCTCATTGCAAACTTATGAAAGTGCTTATAAAACCATGAATGATGAATATTTCTGGTTTTAAAGGTAGAATGCTTCAGAGATATAATTAATCTTACAGGGGAAAAAAAGCTCTGGAAAGCAATCAAGAATTGTTTTGTATAACCACTATGAAAGGATATCGAACAGAACTATTAGTTTCTGACATTTACCCTGGCAGGCTTTTCTTTCCAATAAAACTTAATAACACTGCTTGACATCTCTTCCAGCACTTATTCCCTGCTTCTCCTTGTAATCTCAGAGAGAACTTTGTTTTACATTTGCTGATGTGTAATTAACTGTGGTAATGAGCTCATCCTGGGCTCATCACATTCATATTTTTTTCTTTTTAGAGAATACGGTAAGAGCAGTCACTTAGTGGCTTTTGATCAGCTCCAAAACAGCCCTGATGTTCTTTGTTTGTTGTATTGTACCAGGGAAGAAGAATTCCTAAAAGCCTTCAAAATTTAAAAAAAAAAAAAAAAATCCTAACTACCCTAAGAATTTTGTAGGTGTTGGTTTTGTTGTTGAAATTTTAGCCTTTCAGAAAATTATCATGTTAAAATTTGTCAGCACAATTTATATTTCAAAAAGATAAGACTTTATCTGTATTTTAGCTAGATACAGAGAAAATAATTATTACTTCTAGGCAAGTTATAATCAGTTACAATTCTTAGTGCTGGTAAAATTTGCTTAAGGTGAAAGTCAGTATGCTGAATCTAAAAGTTTAATACTACACTTAATCTTAGCCAAAAGGCTGAGAAGCAGTCTAAAAGTTTAATGACAGTATAATTTTCCATTTTTCATTAAATACAGCTAACGTCTACACTGTTGGATGTTACAAGTTTTTATTGACATAAATTACAAAGTGAATGACATTTATTCTGTAATTTTTATATGAAATTGTAATTTTAGAGTGAGCAAATTTCCATTTGTATTCAGGTTAAGAGAAAGTGAGTCATGTTTTTAAGTATAATGAAATCTAATAAACTTTTTATATAATTGATATAAAATATTTTAAATTGAAAGAGGTAGAATAAAACCCATAAAAGGTTTTTACAAACCTTTCTTAATAAAATTTTATACTCAGTCTCATGGCATGTATAAATCTACAGAGACAAAGAATTAAAAAGAATAATGGAAGTATATTTTCAAAATGAAAACATAGTTCGTATTTCTGTTTCCCAGTAAGAATTGAAATTTTATTTTGCAGAAGTGTCTCAAATAGTGAGTAAAAGTTTGTTTTAGTTTTCTTTTTTTCATAGTTTTTGAAAACATGATTTCTGGTGACTATGACAAGCATAAAAATACACATAAAACTATTTTCAGAACTGATATATTCGAAACTATCACTATATTGTCTATTCGCTTGTTTTTCTCATTCTCCTTTTCTTTCTTTTCCCCATTTTGTTCTTACAATATCTACTGTTGCCCCTACTTACTTTTTCCCTCTACAGAATTGGAAGGCATTTACTCCATGTTTGCCAAAAAAAGAACTGCTCCACTTTCCCCATTGGGCTTTTCTACCCGCCATGCCCTCTACACACATGCTCTTCCCTTTTTCCAGCCTGACAAAATCGTTCTTAGCTTTCAAAATCTCCGAGACCCAGCACTCTGGGTGGCTGAGGCAGGAGAATCACAAGTTCGTGCCCAGCCTGGGCAATTTAGCCACTTAATGAGGCCCTGTTTCAAAATAAAAAAGGCCTTGGAACATAGCTCAGTGTGAAGGTTCTGGGATCAATCCCAGTACCAAGGGAGGAAAAATAAAACAAATATAAATCCCCTTGAGGGGATTAACTCATTCATTCAAGTGATCATTCACTGAGGACCAGGTGTGAGCCAGGCACAGTGGCCACCAGAAAGACAACGGTGGAGGTGACAAAGTCCCGGAGACAGATGCTCCCAGGAAGCCCACTCCTCCCTCAGAAGCAGCGTGCCTTTTCTTTTGGTGAAACTACCTGCGCCTCCACTTTAACACTCATAACATCTGCCATTTTCTGGACTGGGAACCATTATTGGGGTTCCTTCCCCACTCTGCTTCCTACAGGATTCAGAACCACCACCTCTGTAAAGGAGTGGGAGTGGCAGTATTGTCTAAACCTGTAACTGGGGTGCAATGTTTTGACACGTCTGAGGCCACAGCGCTGTATCCCTGAGGGATTTCTGCAAGTGAGTTCTGCTGTTGGGGCCTCAGGCTGCGCCCACAGCACGGGGCGGGGCGGGGGGGGGGCGCTCCATGTGGCCTGGTCTGGGCCGGGGGGCACAGGCTGCATTTCCATCTGCTCCGCTCCATCCACGCGCGTGGCTCAGCCCTTTGCCACAGACCAGTGGGGGGGTCGCAGACGTGGGGCCGCTGGATTTGTGGACGCTACCTGTCCCTTCTCCCACTGTCAACAGAGCCGCCTGGGCCGCCCTGCCCAGGCCGCAGGCCAGCACAGTCACTCCCACTCCCACACCCCTTTAGTAGGTCAGTCTGTCTTGGCATCTGCCCCTCTGACTCAACGACTCCCTCTGTGCAAACTTCCCTTCGCCTGGGGACACCAGCCACCTGTGGGCTGCCCTGCGACCTCCTCTCCACTCAGCCTGGAGAAGGGCGGCAGAAAGGGGAGACACTGGCCCACCCTAGAATATGGGGATGTCAGCGGGACTTACCACGCCGTCCCGCTGCTCGGTCAGATCCCCTCTCGGGCCTGTGCGTGCGTGCGTGCGTGCGTGCGTTGAAGAGAGGGAGCCTTTGAAGAGGGGATGCGGTGGCTGAGAGCCAGCACTTGGTCACATGTTCCGTCTTTCTGAGAAGCCTGAATTTTCTCCTTTGGTTTTGTTTTTTGCAACAGAGTCTTGCTCTGTTGTTCAGGCTGGCCTTAAACTCACGGAGATCCTCCTGCCTGGCCCTCCTGAGTGCCGGGAGTACAGGCGCGCACCACACACTGGGCCTGTCAAGCCTGCACTCTTGCTCAGACTCAGACTACCGAGTTAAAGTTGCCCATAAGTCCATATTTGAGCAAAAGTGAGGGCACCTGTGTTCCCAGTGGCTCTGTACCCCACACTGAGGCAGCCCCTCTTCAGCCTCCGTCCCCCCCTCGTGCTCACTCCTTCGAACTGTCCCTTTAATACCGCCACCTCTTGCACAGAGAGCACACCCAGGAGGGGTCCCTCGCAGATGGCAGCCTTCCCGAGAACCATCCCACCCCGGCCAGGGAAGTGGCGAAGTCCCAGCAGCCCAGTCCCTAGATGGGGCAGAGTGGTGGCTTGGGCTAGGGCAGCCCTGGGTCCTGGGGCTCAGGAGGTCACAGGCTCCCTCAGAGCAAAGGTGGACAGCCTCAGCCAGCCGAGGCTCCAGGGAGGCCCAGAGCAAGCCCCTCCTGAGGGTTGAAGCCCCAAGAGAGGGGCTCATGCCTGTTCCCATAGGATGTCCCAAGGAGGGCCCCCGCGTATGCACACTTCACAAAGTTTTGTCCTGGGGAGTTGGCCGGATTGTCATTTCCTCCTTCTTCCCAATATCCGATCTCCCCAGGGGCGTCCTCGGAGAAATCGTGGGTCAGTAAGGTTGGGATCCAGGCGATTCAGCAACTGGTTCCAGGATGAAGAAAGTTGGGGAGGGGACTGAGGGATTCACCAGGAGGCAGGCTGATTTGGTCTGCAACAGCAGGGGCGGGCTGCGGCCAGGTCTAGACGCAGATGCAGATGTGGAAGGGCGCTGGCTGGGGGCCCAGGGCAGACGCTGGGCAGAGCGAGAATCCTGGGGGTGCCCGTGCGGGCATGGGGGGAAGCGAAGCTGAGAGGGAGGCTGGTGGAAACCGGGAGGTTCCTGTTATTCATAGCCACTGAGGTGCCGCCCTGTCCGAGGCGGGGCCCCCGGGAGCAGGGTCCTCCACAGCCTCGTCCTCACTGCCCACCAGCGGCTCTTCCTCCCTCTGCAGGCTGGGGCCCTGCCCGGACTTCAGTTCCTCCATCGCCAAGGAGCCCTGGCGAGACTTCCGTCTGCTGAAGAAAGTGGTGAGCGTGGGCCGCTGGGCAGATCCCTCTGTCTCGGGGACCCCAGAGCCCTTGTCACCCAGGGGCCCTCCCACTGCTCCTGTCACAGCCTCCTCATCAGGGACCTGTGCGGGGCCCAGCTAAGGCATCCACTACCCCATTGTGCTTCCCACCGCCGCTCAGCGTCAGGACCCCCGCTGCCGCTGGCGCCACAGCAGGAACAGTGCCACGAGCACCGTGACCACCAGCATGGGCACCAGCAGGATGCCCTTCCGCCCCTGGCCTGGGCTTCCAGAGGGCTCAGTGCTTGTGCTTGCGGAAGGCTTTGGGGTGGTCACCATGGATACTTTTATGCTGGAGACCGTGGAGCTGCTGGCCGCACTGGAGGTCACCGGGGAGCTGATTGTCATGGGGACAGGAGGGCCACTGGTCCCACTGGAGAGCTAGTTGTCATGGTAACAGAGGTTCCACTGGCAGTATCCACAGAACTTTTTGCCATGGTGACAGGGGGTCCACTGGAGGTCTCCAGAGAGCTTGTTGCCCAGGTGATAGAGGATTCACTGGTTCCATCAGAGGTTTCCAGAGAGGTAAATGTCATGGCTTCACCTGTCACAGTGGGGTGTCCCTGAGAGCTCACTGCTGCAGGGACAGCAGGGCCACTGGTTGCCTTAGAGATTTCCAGAAGCTCTGATGGCTTCTGGGTAGAATCCACCTTGGAGGGCGCTGGCTCAGAAACAGCAGGGCCAGTGCTGGCACCAACAGAAGTCCCAAGAGAGGGCACCTCGTTGTCTTTCAAGGGAGTGGAGGGGACTGGGGCGGAGATCTGATTGCTTGCGCTGTGCTCTGAAGAGGTCCTCGCCACTGGCTCCATGGAGGTCTCTGAGTCCGAGACCAAAGAAGTGGAGTTTCCCAAAATGGAGATCGGCAAAGACTCCTGTGGACTCACCAGCGGGCTCCAGAAGCTCCCAAAGAAGAGAAGCAACAGGGCCATTTCCAGGACAGCAGGGATGAGCAGGAGTTGGGACCCGAGCTGGGGAGGGAGGACCTCCTGATCAGTCCAGCTCTTCACCTACTGAGGTGGGGACCTCGCCTTTCCGCCCTCATCAGCGTGAGATCTTGTCTCTGGGTTTCCTCTCTCTCCCTCGCCGGCCTGGGTGTCCGTGACCTGGGGCTGTGCTGCCTGCTCACCCTGCGCCCCAGTGTGCAGAAGGGCTCGTGGGGTTCACTGACTGGGCGTCTCCGCCGCCAGAGGAGAGGCCTGAGGGCTGCGGGGCCGCCAGCCCGGAGGAGGCTGCGCCACTACCAAGGTTCTCCGGCCCCTCCAGCCTCAGTTTCCCTGCAGGAAGAAGGAGCTGGCAAAAGGGCGGCCCAGGCCGGACTCCATTCCCTGCTCCTCAGGCGGGGAGGCCGGAAAGAGCCTGAGACCCGACCTACTTGTGCGGAAGGCGGCGATGTGAGGTAAAGGGGCCCCCATCTCCTCCGAGCCAGCTTTGAATAAATCCTTTCTCCTTTTCCCTTTTGTAATGGGGAAAATAACGCCCACCCTATTGAGTCTCCAGAGGGTTTCTCCTTGTTTTAGGACTTTAAAGATATACATATAAAGAAAAATAATTTTTCAGAGAGAAGAATCCTAAAAAAGAAATGTAAATAATTTTGGTAACTTATTGCTACCCATAGCAGGTAGAAATACAGCAACCCAACAATGAAACTCCTAAGTAATTGGGAATTTCTTAGTATTAAATAAATAAACCTTATTATGTGGCTAGGACAAAGAATATTTCTTCCCACCTCCCCACTATGGAATATGAACAGAAATATCAAAGAACAATTTTGAAAGTAATTATAGCAGAGCTCTTACTACAAAGTGTTATGTTCATTTAGTCCTATATTAACATTTTTCTGATTATATAGGAATAAGAAAAATATGTTTAGTAAATCAATGATGTTGGTACAATGAAGCTAAAAGACTATGAGAAATACTAAGTTCACAGTTTAGGATGTGGTCCTTCTTGGTTGAGTATCTGGAGAGTTAGTACAAACAATTTAGTAAGTGACTAATGAAACTTTCTTTTGGTTTGGCAATGTGTTGAACTTTTATCTCCTAATTCCACTTATAGGGGAATATCCTAAAAAGTAATATAAAGCACAGAAAAATCTTTTTATATATATCATGTAATTTGTTGTGGTAGGAAATAATGAAAGCAAACCAAAAGACCAATACCATGGTACAGGCAATGGAATATTATGCAGTATTTCAAAAATTGGTATTTTATCAAGAGGAACATAAAACATTAAATATAAAGCAGGATATAAAATTTATAAAGCAGAATTTCAAAGATGTAAAAGTACACAGGAAGAAGTCATAAAGATTTGTTAAAACAGGAGTTCTATACGAGCAGTTAAATTATAGTTTATGTTATTTATTTCCATATACGGTCCTACATTTTCTAAAGTTTCCATAAATTATTTAATAAATAAAAATATTGAAAAATAAGAATAGTAGTTAGCTACTTATAGTTCTTGTGAGGGTTGCATAACATTGAATATGAAATTCTAGCACATGGTGAGTGTTTCCTTAGAAACAAATGAGAGAATAGCTGGCTTCCCCATCTAGCAATCAAGGCTTGCTCCTATGGCTGTTAGAAAACCATAACAAAAATAAATCTCTGCATCCTGCATAAATTCAAGTCTGTAGTTCTACTTATGCATGCTTTCAAGGATATCCATTAAACAATTATTTTAAAAGCAGATAGGAAACAACCTACATGATCACAACAGAGCATTGATTATATTTTGTTTATCTACATAATGGAAGATTATGTAGTCATGAAAAAGAATGAGGTAGATCTATTAGACATTGAAAATAAAGATATTCATGATACAGCTTTAAGTGAAAACTTAAGTTGTTAAGTACAGTAAGTACATCTCAGTGATGTAATTAAACCACCCTCCCCCAAAGCGACAAGCTCTTCTTGAGCCATACACACCTGCCCACATGTCCTTAACTAGACGGTGCTGGCACTAGAAGTCAAGTCAAGGATCTCTAAGCATCTGGATGTCAGGTCAAGTTGAAACTAGGGGACATTTTGCCACTGTTTTGTAGTCGCTCTTTGTTTATCTCTTGGGTCACCTGGAAATAGTGTACTGGCCCTTGGCCAGCATGGAATGGAATATGCTGATACACTGATTTATAACACAACATGCTCTTTTAAGTCTAAAGTGCCTCTGAAAATGTTAAGTACCAGCTTCTCGACATTGTTTATGGAAAATATAAAATTTATGGCTTTGATTTTTTATACTTGGTTTCACAGCTTGCTTTTGTTATGTGACTAGTGCAGTATGAAAGATCCTTCAGTAAACATGCCTTCACTATATTAGTTTCCTAGGGCTGTCTTAACAAATTTCCACAAATTTGAAACAATGGCATAAAACATGAGAAATTTATTCTCTCACAGTTCCGGAGGCCAGAAGTCCAAAAATCTAGATTCCAGCAGAGCTATGTTTCTTCTGAAGATTGCTGGGGAGGATTCTCCAGCTTCTGGCAGCTTCTGGCATTCCTTGTCTCATGGATGCATCACTCTGATCTCTGCCTCTCCTCACAGCACCTTCTCAATGTGCCCTTTTCTGTCTCATAATATTGGGATTGGATTTAGGGTCTACTCTAATCCAGTATAATGTCATCTCAATAACATCTACGAAGATGCTGCTTCCAAATGAGGTCACCCTGTGATGTTCCAAGGGGACATAGTTTTAGGGGAGCAATTAAACCCATTGAAATTTGGCTTCCTGAAACAGATATTTTACCCATGTTTGGGTGATTTGCACTCTAGAGATGAAGCATATCTATTCGGAATGAGAGAGGATCTGAAACTTCACCTGGCTGTTCTGGATATTGCTAATGTTTTCCTTTGCATTCTTGCTCCTGCTTCTGTGAATATGCTTTGCCTACTATAAATATTTTGTGAGCACTTCTTGTTAGAGTCCCATGAAGACTTACATCTTTCCTACTCAGTATATATTACTCATTTTTATACTTTTTTTTTGCACTTTATTAAATTCTTTTATTGGTATATTGTAGGTATACAACACAATTACATTTCTCATTGG
>NW_004624732.1:13198056-13242496 GCF_000247695.1 Heterocephalus glaber | reverse complement strand
GTTCCATCTCATTTCCCTTTGGGGTTGCTGTAGGTGATCTGGAAGTCTGGTTTTGAGACTTATTTACATGTTTTCTCATTTTGACTGGGGGGGGGGTCCTGTTGGCACCTGCAGGAATTACCTCCTCTGAGCTTGGAGAGGTGGGACAGGGGCCGGCAGCAGTGGTAGGGATGGTGGCCCAAAAGCCCCTTCTGTGGGCTGGGAGCAGTGGGAGGGATGGAGGCTGTGAAGCCCCCTCCTCTGGACCAGAAGCAGTGGGATGGCGGCTCAGGAGCCCCTACCTCTGGGCCAGGAGCGGTGGGAGGGATGATGGCCCAAAAGCCCTTTCCTCTGAGCTGGGAGCAGCGGGAGGGATGGTGGCCAGGAAACCCCTTCCTCTGGACCAGGAGCAGTGGGACGGCTGCTCAGAAGCCCCTACCTCTGGGCCAGGAGAAGCGGGACTCAGTACTGTGGTCTGGTGGTCCGGTGTCCTCTGCATCTTTGTAGTGTGGAACCAGGTGGCTGTATGGGGGGTGGGGGGGTCCAGTGGAATGCTGCTGGGGCGCGGGCTGATTCAGCATGTTCCATACGACTAAGGACCTTGGTAGGATGTACCTGATTTTTAAATTTTTATTATTTTTAGCTTGAAAATTTTCCAATTAAGTCATCTTTATTTAGAATTTTTTCTTGAGCAGAAAAGCATTTGATTGTGGATTGTGAAACCTATTGCTGATCCCAATCTGCAAATAGGAGCCATGTGACATTCAGCAAGTCATTTGAATATCAAGTTTCTGAGCTTAAAGGACATTTATATGAGCCTAGATGATTTTTGAGGTCTTAAAGTAGCTTTGCAAACAATGTTGGACGGTTTTAGATAGAATTTGTTTTCTTACTAGTGTGTATCCAGTACAAGATCACTGCCATCTGAAAGACACAGTTGTGTACATTGATCTTCATTCAGTGAAGAGATGTTTATTGTGGGCCTACTATATAGTGGACATGTGCTTCAGGTCTGTCAAAGATGATTAGAAGAGATTCTGTTTATCAATGTGAAGATGGTGAATTTGTGGAACATCCTTGTAATGACAGGACTTTTTACACTTGTATTACTCTAAAATCATTAAGATACTGAATTCAGGGCCAGGGATTTAGCTCGGTGGCACCATACCTGCCTCACAAGCACAAAGTCCTGGGTTCAATTCCCGGTACCACACACACACACACAAAACTGAATTCAGTCCTAACTGATTACAAAAAATATTCTAAAAACATATTGAATATTTATTTAATCATACTTGCATTAGTGTCCTAAAATTAAATTATCTGGCTTTGAAAATTAATTTTGTAGAATTTAGCACATAATTATTTTCAGTTTATTTTGTATATGAGACTTTTGTCTTCTAGCTGAAGCCTAAGGACCATGTTTTATACATCTTTGTATCTTCCTATGATAAGCACTATGTTGCATAAATATAACATGAAAATTTTTGATTTTAACACATTTACTTACCACCTCCATCATTCAGTTTTCAAGGATTCTGATCTGTTCAGTTTTTATTGTTTGATATCTTGATGCAATTTAAACTTGTTTTAAAATTGTTGCTTAATTTTATATTGGGTCTTCCAACTTTCTAGTATTTAGTCTTAATGACTAGCTTAGACTGCTGATGAGAGCAATAGCCCATACATTTATTTAATCCTTCTCAATAATTGATGCAGTTAATTGAACCCAGCAGTTCAATTGGTGTGACTGATACGGCAAGGAAATGTAGCTGAAATAATCATGAGAATCACTCAAGAGTGTGGTTTGTCTAACTATACATCTATAGTGCTTTGATCCCCAAAATAAAAAGGTTTGTGGCATGCTCTCTTAGTTACCCAGGGACACTCAAAAAGGTAAAGTCTAGGTCCTCTCTATGTTCATTTCCATCAGACTCATTTGTCTCTCTCACTTATTGAAACTCCTCATTTGGTGCTATTTGAACAAAAGCTTTTTAGGCTAGAAACAAAACTTGAAAATTACTTGTCAGCAGCATAAACATGGCTAGTCTTTTTAGTTCTTAACTATATCACCATTCATTCATTTATCTATTTATTTATTCAACAAATCTTTTTGAGAACGTATAAGTGATAATCTTATCTTAGGCTCTAAAGAAAACCCCTTCCCAAGAGCACACAGCTAACTGTTTTAGATGCCACAGTTTGTGTCTAGTGACAGAAAACAAAGGCAATTCACAATGTATAGCTCTTATGCCCTTATTCTAGCTTATAGAGTTTACTTTTCCCTTGTTCTCAAGATGAAATAAGTGACAATAATTAATTTTTGATGTTTGCAGTTATAATAAATGGGAAAATCAAGTATAGGTAATAACCAGAATTTGTCTAAGAGATAAGAAAATGTCACCCTGTGAAATAAAAGCTGGCTTTTTGAGCCTTGCAGCTTCTAGGGAAGTGTACATGGGGTTTGGTGGGTGCCACATACAGAATGTTATAGGACATTCTCTCCTCTGCGCCCAACAAGAGCCTGGAGACAAGGAGGGCACAGTCCATGTTGAAATCCTGGAGAGAACTGGCCTTAAAGATCTTTGACCTGCTAGGCAAGGGTCAACATTGAGCATAGGAGTGTGCCTGTTTTCCCTGGCCTCAGGGAAACTGAGGAAGAGCTGAATGGTGAGCTGATTCCTCTCCACCTTGAGATGAAGAGCAAGCTGCAGAATAGTTTTGTGCTGATTTCTCAACAGAGGACTGATACCCTACCTATTGTGACACTGGTAGCCTGCAGAATCTTCTGCCTTTTGTGACCATCATCCAGACTTATGGTATTTCCAACTACAGTAATGTCCCAAGGAGCAAAGACAGAGAAATTACAGCATACCCAAGCAGACAGTCATCGTAGAAAGAGGTAAGCAAAGGGAACAATCAGGACAGGCTTCTAATGAGGTAGAGATGTTGGATGAGATAGTTAACAACTTAAACAAAATGATAAAACACAGGATTTCAAGTAAATCACACATTAGTCTTTCTATAAATAAGAAAACATAACTTATTAAATAGAAAATTCAATATGTGACTTGTAGGAGAAGACAGCTATTTATATCACCAGGAAAGATTCATTTAGAAAATCTACATTCGGCTTTTACTACATGTCTGGTACTATGTTAAGTGCTGGGGATAAGTAGCAATGAGAAAATCATGGCTTTGCCTTCTAAAGCTGAAGACTTGAGAAGTACACAAGGGGTGCTCAGGGGAGGCAATTTTGAAAAGGTGACATCATAGTAAAATTAAATTTTTTTAAGTACAATTAAATTTTAAACTAGAATGAAGTGCATTCAAAAAAAGTAAAATGTGATTGTTAATCTTTTATAGTTATTGAGATAAATTGTAAAGATGCTATTTAGGTTGCCCATTGCTCATCAGACAACTAATGAATCTTCAAAAATCCATCAAAATGGCTGCGAAAAATCAAGGTCATAATATAATAACAATTACATTTAAGACCCATGATGCCATTGTGGAAAATCTGCCGTCTGCATATTACCCAGACCCCCAAAATCTCCTGGGGCAATGTCCAGAAATGAGAACTTTATTCTTTAGTGCATTCAGTGTCATTTGTGAAAGCTCTGCCCACAAAGCTATCAGATGGTAATAATTTTCAGTCACTTCCAACATGATTTGGTTTTGAAGTTTAATATGCAATCTAATTATGTCTGCAAACACTTTGTTAAGCAAACTTCAAGTCCTTTTCAAAAAAATAATGGTTGTACTAATTTATATTCCCGACAACAATGTAGGAGGGTTACTTTTTCACCAGAACTTTACCAGAATTTGTTATTATTTGATTTCTTGATGATGGCCATTCTTTCTGGGGTAAGATGGAATCTCATGTTATTTTAATTTGCGTTTCTCTAATGGCCAGAGGTGTTGAACATATTTTTTATGTATTTATTGGCCTTTTGTGCTTCTTCTGAGAGGTGTCTATTCATTTCAGTCACCAAGTTTTGATTGTGTCTTTTATTTTGAGGGGTCTAATTTTGTTCTTTATATATTCTAAATACTAGTCCTCTGTCCAGGGAATAGCTGGCAAAATTTTCCCCCACAGGTTGTCTCCCATTCTTTTGCTGTGCAGAAGCTTTTTAATTTGATATAGCCCATTTGTTGATTCTTGATGTTATTTCTTGTGCAATTGGGATTCTGTTGAGAAAGTCTTTGTCTATGCCTGTGTTTTCAAGAGTTTACCTATTTTATATGATGTAAAACAGTATGGAGATTCCTTAAAAAACTAAAAAGAGAAACTATTTTTTTAAATTCTTGTATTGGTACATTTCAGGTATACAATACGTTTACATTTATCACTGGGTGCTTGCACCTGTACATGATGCATCTTGGTTCTTATTTTTTCCCCATTGCCTTTGCACCCTTCACCCCCTCCACCCTTCCCTATTTACATAAATTTGATTTTCATTTTTTTTCTTTTCTCATAATTTTCCTTTCCCTTCTTCCCTTTCTCCTTCCCCTCCCACTACCCCTATACCTTTGGACCTTTTCCTATTTCAAATTATGAATTATTCATTTTAGTCCTTATTTACACTTTCAGTTTCTCACACTAGAGAAACTATTCAATATTTACACATGTGTGTCCTATTTATTTCACTTGAGTGTGGCCTCAATATGCATCCATTTAGCTATAAATGTCTCTAGTTTCTCGTTCTTTATTGCTGAGTAGTATTCCATTTTATAAAAAAACCGCATCTCTTTCAGTTGATGGGTACTTGGGCTGTTTCCAAGTTTTAGCTATTACAAACTGTGCCGCTATAAACATGGGTGCACATGTATTGCTGTGGCATGATTCTTAAAAAGAGAAATTTTATTTGACCTAGTTAATCCTCTTCTAGGTATCTTACTGAAAGAGTTAAAGACATCACATTACTGTGATATATATATAATCATGTTTATAGCAGTACAACTCATAATAGGTAAATTTTTGGAAGTGGTCTATATGTCCATCAAAAGAGGAATAAAGAAAATGTGGCTTTTATACACAATAGAGTACTACTCTGCCATAAAGAAGGAGTCATTTGTAGGAAAATGGATGCCCTTGAGACCATAATGTCAAGTAAAATAAATCAGACACTCAAGCTTAAATATTGCATGGTTTCTTTTATATGAAAAACCTAAGTTCTAACTAAAGAGCAAAATAAAAGTTAGGCAGTATGAAATGGGAAGATAGATCTTTCTCAAATGGAAAGAGGATCAAGAGATGGAGGTAGGGGGAGGAAGGAAAGGAAATGGGATGAAAACAAAAAGAATTGAAGAAAAATAATGGAAATAATGCTTTTCCAAATGTGAAGGGGACCCAGAGTTGGAAAGAGCAGAAAGGGTGGGAAGGGTAGGAGACAATAAAAGAATTAAGATGTGTTATGTAAATGTACCAATGGCCCATGATAAATGTAATCCCTATGTACTGCAAACATATACTAATAATAAATAAAAAACAGATGTGAAGCTCAAGTTCCCAGCCATGACTGAGGTTTTTAGTGCTTTGAGCAGAGTGATCCTTATTAAAATGTTAGAAAGTCTGAGTCTATAGAAAATATTTAAGACTCTGAAACTTGTATATAACTGGAAACAATGCCAAGTAATTTTTGTCTGTGGACAAACATGTAAATTCTCTCCTCCAGCAACTGTTCTTCACTCAGAAATTCAGTTAATTTTCCTTTCATTTACGCATTCAATTCAATAATCCTTATCTAAACATATATTTGTTCTTGAATTCTCTTTTGAACTGATTGTAAGATCTTACTCGTTTCCTAATTAATGAGTTAAAGAGATTTTTTTTTTTCAGTGCTGAGATGTAACTGAGGGCCTTGCACATGGTAGGCAAATGCTCTACTAGTGACATTTATCTCCAGGCCCAAAGAAAATCTTTAATATGTACTCATTTTTATGTCTCTGTAAAAGTCACAATTTTATTGTTTTTATAAAACTTGTTCTTTAACATTACTTAGAAAACAAAATTTCTTCTACAGCCAATTAATTGAAATGAGTGACTAGAACATCTATTTTGATGGCATGCTAAATCTTCCCATACTAATTAAACATATTCTCTGCTTGGTGAACATGTTTAAAAAGTTTCTACTCTAATTAGTTTCTCACTAATCAATCATTTTCATTCTGATTGTCCTCTCTTTAAGAGCTGTACAGAAATAGGACTTACCCAAATTTAATCTCTGTAACTGCACACTAAAGATTCTTTCTGCATTGTAACTGCTTTTCCTTTCTCATATAGCTGACCCTATTCTGTGAAGTACAGAATTGTATCTCGGTTACTCACTGTAATATTACATTTTATGTAGAATTATGAAGGTTCCCTTCTTTCCTGAATGATGGGAAGAATTTATGGCATATATTAGTCAAAAAAGTAATTCATCAGGTAATAAGTATTTATTAACCACCTCATATATATATGGCTGAGGTCTCAGAAAGATGCCACAATATATAAGACAAGACACCTTTCATCATAATACAAGTGGCAAAAGGTAGTAAAGGTGCAGGAAACTAGAAATCAATAAAAGGCTAGATTGGTGAATCACAGGATACAGTACAAGTTTAGAGAAAGGAATAATTGGCATGAACTGGGTATTCGAGGAAAGCTTCCAGGAAGAGGTGATACTTAAGATTCTATGGTCTGAATGTGTGTGTACTCCAGATTCATATGTTGAAACTTAACTCCTCATGTGATGGTGTTGAGAGATGGAGTCTTTGGAGGTGATGAGGTAATGGATTGGATTCGTGCTCTTATACAAGAGGCTGTAAAGTGTGGCCCTACTTGTTCTGCTATGCAAGGATACAGTGAGATGTTTCCCATGAGCCAGGAGTGACCTCATCAGACACTGAATCTGCCAGTGTCTTGAGCTTGGACTTCCCAGCATTGAGAACTGTGAGAAATAACTTTCTGATGGATACTATAAGCCAATCATTTATGGTGTTTTGTTATAGCAGCCTGAATGGACTAAGACAAAAGATGTACTGAAATTAGAGATCTGTGTCAGAGGTGAGGGCTTATCATTTTAAACAGGGATTTTTATCTCTGTCATGTTTGTATTCCAAAAAACTCCTAAAATTGTTTCTAAAACTTTAGGCATATTTGTGCTTGTACATATTTTTCATGAGTGGGTCCATAATTTCTATCAGTTTCTCAAATGGGTCTGTGACCACTCAAAAGTATAGAACTAGCACATGAAACTTTGTCTTCAAGAACAGGGGACCTTAGTGTCCCACAAAGTGGCAAAATGTTACAGTTAATGTCATTCCAACACTTGCAGTAAAGAAATGCCAGCTAACAACTTCTAACATGCAATATGATTAAAACTGGTAAGTGGCATGAGGGACTCAATCACATTTAGACTTCTGGATTTCTGGGTAAGAATCTTACATTTGGATTTTTGAACATAAGTTGAATACCGTTTTATATATCTATATGTAGATGTGTAAAATAGTTTCTGATCTTACACTGGAAGAGTGTAGAAAAATATATAAATCTTATAAATTAAAACCTATTAAATTTTTACTTCTCAAATATGAGCATGCTGGTTATTTTTTCTTCTTTTGCATTTAAACTTTTTTGTTAATGTATTTGTCCTATGCATAATAAATACATTTACCATGGAGAATTGATATATGTACATATTACATTTTAATTCTTTTTATTTCTCCTTTCTTCTCTCTCCTGTCTCTACTCATTTCCGATCCCCTATCTCCACAATATCTATCACGGTGTTTCCCATCATCTATTTTTATTTTGATCTTTAGATTATTTATACTTTGAGTTTCTCATATAAGAGAAACCATGTGGTATTTAACCTTCTGTTTCTGATTTATTCCACTCAATGTTATGGTATCAAGGTGCATCTAACAAATGCCTGATATTTATCATTCTTTATGGCAGAGTGGTACTCCATTGTGTATAAATACATTTTCTTTATCCATTCATCTATTATGAACATACAGTCTACTTTCAAGGTTTGGCTATAATGAGTTGTGAACCTGTAAACATGGGTGGATATGTATCACTATAATATGTCTTTACCTCTTTCAGAGAGATACCCAGAAAGGTATAGCTGGGTCAATGGAATTTCTGTTTTTAGTTTTTCTTTTTTTGGAGATGGCATCTTGCTATGTTGGTCAGGCTGACCTCAAACTCTTAGCCTCAAGTAATCTTCCTGCCTCAGCCTCCTGAGTAGCTGAGACTCCAAGCATCTGCAACTGGCATGTGGTGCATGCGAGGCAAACATGCTTATTATTTACTCCTCTTTCTCTCTCACTGTCCCTCTGGCTCTGTCTGTCGGTTGGTCTATCTGTCTCTATTTCCTATTTAAGACAGAACGTAAAGGTAAGCAAACTTAGAACAGCTGTTATACACATCATTTCTCTTTATTTCACATTCTGTCTTGCTTGTCTTGAAGGTAACAAAAACACCTTTTCTTTTCCTTTTACCTTTGAATTTTGCATCTAATTTTAAGGTGTACTCAATAAATATAGTAACCTTAATTAAACTTAAAAAAATTAAAATGTCTATTTTTAAAAATAGTGTGGAAAAAAATAGAATCCACTACTTAGAACTCATTATTCAGTTACTTTCCCTCAATCATAGTTTCTGAGTGTGTGTTTTTCTTTGTGATAAAGACAGGCAATTTGAGCAAATTAAAGGTTTGTAATAGATATGTAGACATGTCCTTGGAAGAGTTCATAGTATTTTCAAGATGATAGACTATAAATCATACATGTTTGTCTATTCCATGTTAGAACTAGTAAAATACTGTCTCTTTTCTTAGTTATAAGAAAACTAAAATGCTGTGGAATTCTATATAATAACGTGTATAAGTTTCCTGGGTTGACATAATGAAGTACCACAAACTAGGTGAATTAAAATAATAGGGTTTTATGGTTTTGTTTTGGTTTTTTTTGTCTCATGAAGCTGGAGGTAGAATTCTGAGGCAGAGTGTTCGCAAGGTAGCAAGGTGATGGCTGTGAAGGAGAATCTGGTAGCTTCTGGTGCTTTGCTGACAATCTTTGTCACTTTTTGGCTTGTGGACACATCATCACAACCTTTGCCTTCACATTTACATGGTGTTCACCTTGTGTTATGGCTTATATCTAGATGTCCTCCAAAAGGCTCATGTGGTCATAGGTGGGAAGTTTCAAAGGTGGCTGGATCTAGGGTATGTGAATGTGGATTAATGGTGTGTTGCTGAGATTAAAAGAGGAACCCCCACCCTGGATGTGGATAGCATTAACCCAGCCTGGCTGTAAGCCTGGATAGAATATAAAGGGACAGAAAGAAGGCTTTTGCTGCTGCTGCTGCTGGTGCTGCTGCTTGTTGCTACTGCTTGCTGCTAGCTGCTAGCTGTTCACTGCCTTCTACCTGCCCTTCCCTGCCATGCTGTTTCTCCTCTGTGATGCCTATCTGTCATGCCATCCTGCCTTGGAGCCAACTGACTATGGACTGAAACCTCCACAAAGTGTGAGCTGAAATAAATCTTTCCTCTTTTAACTTTGGATGTTGCATATTTTGTCTCATCAACAAGAAAAGTAACTAAGACACTTTATATGCATGTCTGTGTCCAAATTCTCCTTCTTATGAGGACACTAGTTAAGGACCTAACCAACTCCAATATGACCTTGTCTTAGTTAATTACATGTGTGATAGTTTATGAACCTAGTTCCAAATAAGATACCATTTTGAAATACTGGGTGTTAGCTTTTCAACATATGAATTTTTAGAGGATACAAGTCATGCCATAAAAATGCTATTTTAGACATTTTTGATATGAATTTGCCAAAAGATAATCATGTGATAATGGGAAAATGTTTTTAACAAGTTTTCACGGTATTGAATCAGTAACATGATTATAAAATCTGACTGATTACTGAACTCATGACTCAGAACCCAATGTTCTGTTTGTTATCAAGTAACTCTGATCTCTAATGATCACTTTGATGACTACTGGCATTGTTAATTGTCTGCACGTTTTAGGCCTAGTATTCCCTGATATCTATCACAGAATTTTTCTTTGGTAGCTATGATGAGTGCCTGTTTCTCCAAATTTCTTGTTATAATGGTGAAGAACAGTGGATTATCTCAACAGCTCAACACTTGACTGTGCATGTGAAGTATGCCCATAAGAATAACTGTGTCAATACTGCCTAATATTTTTGTATATTTTATGTTGTTATAACAAAATACCTTAAGTTGGGTACTTTATAAAGAGTTTTATTTGGCTCGTGATTCTGGTGACTGGAGGGTCCAAGTAGCATGATGCCAGTAACCTAGCTACTACCTCTTTTGACCATGTCAACATGTGGCAGAGAAGCAGAAAGACCTCATCTTCATTCAGAAGGGACTAAGTTGTGGCATGGCCTTGCTTTATAACACCCACTCTCAGGAGCGTGAACTCATACCTAAAGAGCAATGTTAATCTCTTCCAAGGGTGATGCTCCCAAGACTCAGTTGTCTTCCAATAGCCCCCTCCTTTTTACCTTGTCAACATCGCCACAAATGGGGCCTAAGCTTTCAGCACATGAATAGTTAGGAGACACATTTGAACCGCACCCAATCCAGAGCAGGATGTTAAAGTCAAGGCTTGCTTTAGGTGCTCTGGGGTGAGCTCAGCAGGTGAGATGTGTACCGCTTTTCCATTTTCTTCTTCTCTCCTTTCATCTTTCTCCTTTTTCTAGGTCAAATGGAGTAAGGAGAGATAGTCTCTGCTCTTGGTAGATAGTTATGTTTGGAATCAGACCAAGGCAGAGAAGACTTTGCCTGGGCTATCAAGTAATCTACTTGGCTTTTATAAATTATAATCAGACATGGATGATGTACTCAGAACTATAGCTAGAGTGCAATACTAAAGTAATATATATGGACAAATTTATTAAATAAATTTCACTGCTATTCATACATCTACTCAACAGTTACTGAGAACTTCCATAAAGTGAGGATTAAAGCTAAGAGCTTGGGAGTCAGATATACATGTTTCAGTCTGGGTTATATTATTCACTAATCATGTGACCTTAGAAATTGGGTTAATGTTTTTGTATGATATATTATTTGAACTTCAATTTCTTCATTTGTATGTTTTGAATGGACTGTCATTAAGAGGGCTATTGCTGGTTATGTTGAATGGTCAAATTAATAAATTCCATTTTATTAATGAAGCACAAGGCAAATGGGCTAAAGCCATGTTCAAGTATCATCTCATTTAAGCCTCATTCCACTATAAATTAGGGATTATTTATACTATTTCACAAATGAGAAAATTGAAACATAGGAGAATTATGTGATGTGTTAAAATTAACACTTTAGCAAAGATCAATTTGGTATCCTGAGGACCACATTTTAAAAATTTGAGGACTGGTAAACTACTACCTACTAGGTGATACTTGGGAGACTGAGGATGATGTGAAATTAGATTTGATAGTTGTGAACAAATTCTTTAATTGTGGATTGGAACTGAAATTTATGTGAGTTTTTTGTTAGTAAATGTTCTGTGTAAAAGTAGGATAAGAATCCCAGTTCATAGGATCTGCTATAGTTTAGATCTGGAATGCCCCTTAAAGGCCCATGGCTTAGTGTCCAGTTTGGCACTGTTGGGAGGTGGCGGAACCTGGAGAGGTGTGGTTTAATGGAAGGCCTTAGGTCATTGGGTGTGTCCCCTTGAAGGCGATAGTGGGACCCCAGCCTCTTCCTCTTCAACTTTTTGGATACCTGATCATAAGTGGAGCAGCTCTTTTATATCACACTCTCCCACCATGGTGAGCTCTCCCAGCCACCTCTGCCTAAAAGCAATGAGTCCACCTGATCATGGACTGGAAACTTCAAAGCCACAAGCCAAACTGCATTTTTTGTTATTAAATTGGTAATTTCAGGTATTTGTTACAGTAATAGAAGGCTGACTGATACTGTATCATTTTGAGAAGCAACTTAATAAAAGTTCTATACGTTTGAAATATTCTATCCAGGTAGTAAACACTAAAAAATTATTTATCATAAGTTTTTCTCAAGTACAAAAATTTAATTGCCAATAAAAAATAGCTGAAGAGGTAAAAATAACTTGTTCTCTCTGTAACCTCTGGATGAGGTGTTATTTTGTCCATACAAAGAAGAGTGCTTCAGTAAACCCAGAGAGATTTGTTGCAGGAATCTTTCCCTTGCTGTTTTGGTTCATTTGAGTTGCTATAGCAGAATACATAGACTGGATGGCTTATAAACAACAGAGGTTTATTTCTAACAGTTCTGGAGGCCAAAAAGTCTAAGTGTGCCTGCAGATTTGGTGTCTGGAAAGGGACTGCTTCCAGGTTCATGGTCAGATGTTTTCTAGATACAACCCAACAAGGTGGAAGGAGGCAAGAGGTCTCTCTCAGTCTTCCTTTACAAAGGTACTGATCCCATTCATGAGTGGTCCTCCAGTATGATGTTTAAATCATTTCCTAAAGACCTCACCTCCTGATACCACAATGAAGGTTAGGATTGAGGCATATGAATTGAAGGGAGCACAGACTTTCAGTGTATAAAGCCTGCTTAATGTGCTAAACAAGTTGAAGCCATCTGCTCTCATGTCTGGACATTGGCCTCACTGCTCTTCAGAGGGAGCAGGCTAACTAAGAGATTGCTGTAAAATTGCCTTTCCCACTCTTTCTCCTCCATCTATAGTTAGGATAAAATCTATGCATGGTAGCAATAAAGCTTTTGTGGGCGTAACCTTCTCAGTACATAGGGAATACGACAGAGTATGGTTAAAATTGAAGACTCTGGAATCAGACCAGCCTCATTAGCTCTGTTACTCCTTATTGTGTAACACCAGCCTGGACAATGGATTCTTCAACAGTACCATGGTATTGTGCTGTGAATCTGTTCTCTGAAATTCATGCCCTGGAAATTTAATCCCCATGAAGCAGGGTTGGGAAATAGGACCTACAAAGAAGTAATTAGGGCATGAGAATTCTACCATCAAGAATGGATTGATATCATTATAATGAGAATTAGTTAGTTATCTAAAGATTGGGATTGTTATAAAGCAATTTAAGCCCTCTCTTTCTTTCTCTTGTATACTCTCTCCCATGCCATGCCTCCTGCAATTTTATTATGAGTCCATGGGCTTCTTGCTTCTGAGTGTCTCTGATTCTCAGTCAGGCACCTTTACCAGATCCAAGTGCCACACTCTTGGACTCCCTGTGAGCCAAATAAAATTTATGTTCATTATAAGATAGTGAACTGTATATGATGAATTGTGTAAAGTACTTAAATAGTGTCTGGCACAGCACAAGCACTTCAAAGCTGTCATTCCCAAACACAGTTGGAATTCTACCCAGCTATTTACTGAGCATTTACTGTGTAAACAAGACTAATGTTTCTGCTCCCACAAAGCTCCTGTCCTAGGGACTGCTCAATATCCAGAGCCTTTCATCAGAGTTCTGTTATTTATGCAGCAGAAGAAAAGGAGTATGTGATAACTAAAATGACATATGATGTAGAGTGAAGCATGGGGTGTTTCAGGAATGGATCTGAGGGCAGCTAGGCCTAGAACTGGTCCTCTCCCTGAAGTTTATGCCTCTGAGTTCCTTTTTTTTTTTTTTTTTGCACTGGTTAGGGCCTGAAGCTCAATTTTAGAAACTTCTGGGGTAAGAAGGCTCCATGCATTCTCATTATTTTATTAAGAAAATTTCTAATGTTTTAGTTTTAAATTGGGTGCTTATTATTGCTTGTAATTAGTTTCTACCAGATTTTTAAAAAATCCAATCCTTAGTGTCTACTAAAATATCATATATAGGTACACATATACACACATATATAAATAATATAGTGAATTGCACTAATACACTTGATGGTGATTCAACCTCCCCTTGTCTGGAAAAATCTTACCTTTGTTAGGGCTGTTGATCTTTTTAATAAAGTGCCATATTAATTTTGTTAGTATCTAATCTAGGACTTTTAGATCTATGTTCACAGATGTTACAAACCTGAGAATTTTGCTATTCTTGTAGAATAAGTTGAGACTCTTTCCTCTTTCCTTTGTCCTGTTCTTGTATAAATTTTTCCTGATCTTTGAAGGTTTGGATGAGATCTCTTAAAACCTAGTGTTTGATGCTTATTTAATGCATAGAGCATTCTAACCTTTTCAAATTCTTCTATGATCATCCCTTGTTGAAATCCCTGCTGAAAACTGCTTTAATAAAACTTTGTTTCATCAGAAAGGCAAGAGAGTCCTGTGCATCCTGCTTCTGGGTGTCTCTGATTCTCAGCCAGATGTCTTAGAAACAAACATCCCCTCCAGGGTTTAAAATTGGGTTTTGTTGTACAACCAGGCTGCTTTTCCCAAGATATGATTTGCTTGCTGGAACAATATGTACTTTACTAAGTGTTTGGAGACCAGTATAAAGAAAGACTTCTCACCCTGGAAGCCACTTTCTGGGGATGCATGTATCTGGTTGAAACTTGGAAGAAAACAGTGGAACCAACTTAGACAAAGACGTATGTCTTAGGAGAGTGCCCAGCACTCTTTTCATGTGTAAGGCAAGGAAGTGCTATTGTACTGAGACAGAAAGTGGAGCATTTGGGGGCAAGCTGCCTCAGCTAATTAAATCCATTTTCAGACCAGAGGTCTTTTTACTTGAGTCGTTCAACAATAGTACATTGGAATAGAGATTTATTAATTTTTTCATATCCCTTAAAGTAAAGCAAGAAACCTAGAAATGTTTTTATTTTAAAGGTGAGTACAAAGTATGAAATATATTATCTAACACATATTTAAAGCCAGAATGGAATATAAGGGCCGTTTGGGGCACTAGGCTTCTGCAAACCTCTAAGCCTATTTTGGTACAGGAGAAATTATGTTGAAGTATGCACCAAGGGGGTGGGAGGAAAGAAGGGAAAGAAAAAAATATGAGATAAGTTTCTTTATCAGAAAATGAGTGTATTAGTAAACATATTAAGAATAAGTGAGGGACTGGGGATTTAGCTCAGTGGTGCAGTGCCTGCCTTGCAAATGCAAGGTCCTGAGTTCAATCCCCAGTACCAAAAAAAAAAAAAAAAAAGGATAAGTGAGATTACATGTGGATTTTGAAGGCTTAGCACAATACCCATATCTCTGTCATTGTAGGGACAGTTAGAGGGAAACATAGGTGGGGACATAAGGCATGACCTGAGTAGCTGACATGACTGGTCTTTATAGAAATGACCACATGCTTACTTTGCACTGCGTACTTGAGGAAGTTGTCCTTTGTAAAACCTTTGCATACTGCTTATATATATGAGCAGGGAGAAGACCCCTACCCTGCCTTGTAGCCTGCTACCTGGTAGCTTTGTTCCCTCCTTCATGATATAAATAAACATCTGCTTCACACTACTTTCATTCTGACTTCCTTATTCTAAGCCAGACCTGACTTCCCTATTTTTCCCCGGAGGCTTTCAGTTTTGAACCAGCCTTTCTCTACTTGTTCATTCTTCACTGGAATGTGGGTACTAACCCAGAGGAGGGGAGGGTCTTTTAATGGGAGACCCCTAGCTCCCCAGACTGCTGCCTGATGCTACATTAGAGTTACATTAATTGGGAAGACCTAGATATTTCCCCTGAGTAGTGAGTTACAACTCACGTAACTTCTTTGTGCCAGTGATTGATCATCTAAAAAATTCTCCCTTCTCTTCCTTTTCTTTTTTCTATTCTTTTTCTTCCCTTCTCCTTCTTTCCTTCTTTCATTTTCTTTTCATATCTTCAAACACCTTTATATTGTAAGTATTGTTCATTGCTAGAGGAGCAATTCAGATTGAGTTCCTTCGCTAAGGTCTTAGACTTAATCATTGGTGAATAGAGATTTAAACATAAGTTCTCTGAATTTAGATCTTGATTTTTTTTGTCTGTATACCACAATGGTTCTCAAATAAAGAAGTTGAATATGTGATCTATATGGTTCTTTATGTCACTATAAAGACTGTAAACAAATGTTCCAATCTTAGTTCCTTTACATCAAGGTAGGGAACCCCTTCTTAATTGTCTTTGTTGGCTCAGGTTACTATAACAAAGTACCACTGACTGGATGGTCTGAAAAATAGACATTTATTTTTGACAAAGTTCTGCAGGTTGGAAGTCAGGGAACCAGCATTCTTTAATTTTAGTGAGAGTCCTCTTTCTGCCTTGTAGACAGCTGCCTTCCTTTTTTTTTTTTTTGTTAAATTCTTTTATTGGTACATTGTAGGTATACAACACAATTACACTTCTCATTGGGAATTGTACCTTTACATAATGCATCTTGGTTCTTATTTTTTCCCCATTCCTAGCCCTCCCTTCACCCCCTCTACCCTTCCCTATTTACAAAGACTTTATTTCCATTTTTTCCATTTCTCAGCATTTTTCCTTTCCCTTCTTTCCTTTCCCCTGCCCCTCCCACTACCTCTACCCCTTTGGACCTTTTCTTCCCATTTTGCATTATCGATTATTCATTCTAATCATTGCTACATTTTAGGTATAAAACATAATGACATTCATCATTGGAAATTTGCACCTTTACATAATCTCTCTTGGTACTTATTTTTCACCCTTGTCCAGCCCTCCCTTCAACCCCTCCAGTCCTCCCTATTTACAAAGATTTTGTTCCTATTTTTCCATTTTCTCATATTAATCCCCCTCCCTTCTACCTTTCCCCTAGCCCTCCCACTTCCTTCCCCTTTGCCCCTTTTCTTCCTATTTCACGTTACCTATTATAAATTTAGTCCTTATTGACACTTTCAGTTTCTCACACCAGAGAAACTATTCAGTATTTATACATGTGTGTCCTATTTATTTCACTTAAGAGTATTGCCTCAATGTGCATCCACTTAGCTATAAATGTCTCTAATTTCTCATTTTTTATGGCTGAGTAGTACTCCATTTTATAAAAAAAACACATTTTATCCAGTCTCCAGTTGTTGGGCATTTGGGCTGTTTCCAAGTTTTAGCTATCACTGTGCTGCTATGAACATGGGCTCACATATATCACTGTGGTATGATTCTTTTAATTCTTTGGGGAAGATCCCTAGCAGTGGAATAGCGGAGTCAAATGGGACTTCCAGTCCTAGTTCTTTGAGGTATCTCCATACTGATTTCCACAGTGCTTGCACCAGTCTACACTCCTACCAGCAGTGGAGAAGGGTTCTTCTTTCCCCACAGCCCCGCCAGCATTTGTTATTGGTTGACTTCATGATAGCAGCCATTCTTTCTGGAGTGAGGTGGAATCTCAGTGTTGTTTTCATTTGCATCTCTTGAATGACCAGTGATGTTGAACATTTTTTCATGTATTTATTTGCTATTTCTCCTTCTTTGTCTGAGAAATGTCTGTTCATTTCAGATGCCCATTTTTGGATTGGGTCTTTAAATTTGGGAGGTCTGATCTTTTTAAATTCTTTATAGATTCAAGATAGTAGACCTTTGTCTGAGGAAAAGCAGGTGAAGATTTTTTCCCACATTGTGGGTTGTTGACAGCTGCCTTCTCTCTGTGTGCTCGCATGGTCTTTCTTTGGTGTGTATATAAGGGAGAGAGAAAAAACTCTGAGGCCTCTTCTTGTTCTTGTAAGGGCACTAATCTCATTAAGGGGGCTGTACCCTTATGATTCCCACATTAACCCAATTACCTCCCAAATGCTTCACCTCCAAATACCATCACATTGGTTATTAGGACTTCAATATAAGAATGTTGGGAGGGACAGAAACATGCAGTCCCTAACACTAACATTCACAAGTAGTCTCCCCACCATCTGTGCCTCCTCATCTCTCCTTCTTGTCCTCCCTTTTTTTTTTTTTTTTGGTACTGGGGATCGAACTCGGGACCTTGTGCTTGCGAGGCAGGCGCTGGAACCACTGAGCTAAATCTCCGGCCCTCCTTCTTGTCCTCATACCATGGTTATAGGCCCTAGAGGATGGGGAGGAATATGTCTCAGAACCTATTTCTTCCTCCCTACTCCAAACTCTCAAAAACAGAGAAAAGGATGTTCTACCAAGATTTTTATAGGCTGACTGTTGGTTTCATAACATATTAATAGAATAAAATTGATAAAATTCCAATTAATCACTTCTATTCTTTCCACAAACTTTCCTCATTTATCCTAGAAAAATTCTCCATTCTGTCTTTATGTATGCTTTAAATTAGTAGCTTTAGTGAGACTGCTACAACACATTGAGGGAAATTTAGAGGAATGTTTCTTTACAATTTTAGCATAGAAGTAGAATACCATTGATTTTAATGAGCTGGAGCCAGAGAAGCTAATGTCCTATGTTGTGCAGCAAAGTTTCCCATAACAAAGAATTATATTCTCCATGATGTGTGTTTAACATAGTTTTAACATATACCATATTTTCTAGGAATGGAACAGGTGTGCAAATTAAAAGAAATTGGTGGCTTGTTTTGTCTGAAATTTTTTCTGAGTGTTCATCATTTCAGAAAATGACATCACTGTGGCCATACCATTTATGATAGTTGGGTATCCAGTGAAGCCTACCACTATCAGTCTGCACTTGAAATTATTGCAATCATTGTGATTCCTTTGTAGATGTAACCATCTCACTACTTCATTAGGTGCCATATGCCTATGGTGTTATACAGTCAAGTACCTATTACTATTGTATATTAGCTTTCCTTTTATTTTTCTCTATATTAAAGGTTGCCACATTTAGCAAATAAAAATACAGCAAATCCAGTTAACTTTGAATTTCAGATAAATAACAATAAATATTTTAGTATAATATGTCCTAAATAGTGTCCCTCTATTTTATCTGGCAACTCTAGTTATGGCATATTTAATGAATTTTACTGAAATGTGTGTACATAGGAATATTATCCAAAAATTTAATTTCTGGATATTAAAGGGGGTATTATCCAATAGCTATCATATGGAAGGGTCAGTGGGGCTCTACGGTATTTTAAAACACTGGCTTGGTTGGCCCAAAACAGATGTAGCAAAGAAAGAACTACCTATTGTCTATAAGCATGCTCTTTGTACTAAGTATCTAACACTTATCACTTCCATTTTTACCCAGTCAAATAATTAAGCAAATATTCTTTCAGTTAAATAAAATATCTCCCTTGGGAAGAATTATGCTATGAAGGTATAGATTTTCTTTATTTTGTTACAACTAAATTTGGATTTAATCAAATTATACATTCTCAAAGGAGGGGTGTTAGCCTATGTGGGCTGTTGGAAGAAAATCCTATAAACTGGGTGGCTTATTTAGCAACAGAAATTTATTTTTCACAGTTGTAGATGCTGGGAAGTCCAAGATTGGGATGTTGGCAGATTCAGTGTCTGTTGAGGGCCCATTTTTTGGTTCGTAGATGGTGCCTTCTTGCTGTGTCCTCCTGCTATGTGGAAAGGGATGAGAGTTGTGGAATCTCTTTCATAAGCCTGCTGGCCCCATTTGTGAAGACTCTGACCTCATGGTCTAATTACTACCCAGTGGCCCCCATTTTCTAATGCCATTAATTGGAGATTAGCATTTCAACAAATGGATTTTGTGAGAATGAAAACATTCAGACCACAGCAGGAAATATATGGGGCATAACAGCCTGCAACATCTGAATGTTATAATAATTTCTAGTGTCAATATTAATAAGTGAATTCTCTCTTCTCAAACGTCATAATCATTTGTATTTCTTACACATACACAGATATCTTTTCTATATCTTTTGAAATACAAGTATAACTCTAATTTTTATAATTTTAATATTTGATTGAAAGATAGCTACCAAAATGGGTAAAATAATATTTTGGTTTTTATTTTTTGATAGTACTGGGCATTGAATCCACAGCCTTGTGCATACTTAGCAGGCCCTCTACCACTGAGCTATATCCTTAAGCCTTTTAAAATTAAAAAAATTTTTGACACAGAGTTTTGTTAAATTGTCCAGGCTGACCTTGAACTTATGATCCTTCTGCTTCAGCCTCCTGATTAGCTGGGATTAAATGTGTGTGCCAGCATACCTGATGGCAAGATAATATTTTAAGGATGTGCACACTACTGAGAACAGTTAAAGAATGAATTATGAGTCTTATTAGTTTTGAGGAAAAAAATCTAAAGTCTATAAATCTTAGGATGCCTCCAGCTAAGGTTTATAAGTTTCAGGATGAATCACTGAGTAATTTACAAAGAGCAGTGATATTTTAAGGCTCAAAAAATGCAGTAGAATAAATAAACAAATAAAAATGAAATAAAAGTCATTATGAGAAGGAAAGGCTTATCTGGTTTATTCTGATGTAATTGTAGTTATTGGAGCCAGAAAGATCTTCAGCACTATAGTCAGAACCCATAATTCCCCTGCTCAAAACTCTTCAGGGACCTTCCACTGAATTCAGACTAAGAGTTGAGATTTCAAGCCCTGTTTCCTGCTTCTATCTCCAGCCTCACCTCAAACATCTGTTTCAGGCCCACTGAACTTTGTTCTCTAAGGTTTTCCTTCCTTGGCTTCTGCTTGAAGGTCTTGAACATGCTGCTGTCTCTGACTAAGACTTTGGACAACTCACAGGCTAACCTATTGCTCAGATCCCAGCCTAAAACTCCTCCACCAAAGACTATTTCCCTGGGTTGAGTTTTAAGGCCCTCATGCTGTGCATCATAACACTTAATTCAGCCCATTTTAAATTATTTGATTTAATGCACATAATTTTTTTATATCCATTGGTGTAGATAAGTGTGAAACACCTGTCATTTTCAGCCTCCTCTCTATTATGGAGAACAGGGAGAGTCTTGACATTAGTCTTTAGGCTTATGTTTGAATTCCAAACCCTTGAATATCTCTGTCTCCGACTTCTTCACCATCATCTATTGCTTGACAAAACAAGTGGCTATATATGATTTTTCACTAATAATGTTGTTAATAGTGTCATCTTTGTAATTAAATGATAATAATATATATTCCTTATGTAGTTTAGAAATGTGGGCATCATGTTTCCCTGGTGTGCTGGTGTGGTTGGCATTATACTGTCAACTCAGATGTCTATATAAAAAAGACTGATTTATTTACTTACTAGATGTTAATCACATTCTTAACATGTACAGGGCACAGTGGCAAGCACTAGGAACAATGAAAAAACAGTGAACAAGGCAGACATGATCACTTCTCTGCAGGAAACTGAAGCAGAAAGCAAACAGGTTTACATGTTTCATTATTTAATGGGAGGGCTGTATTAGGGTGCTAAGAGGGACTTATTTGCTCACTTTTGGAGAACTACACCTTGATGTGTGCTGTGTGCTTAGTTAAATGAATTTAAAGGTTGTATCTTCACGTTTTAACTAATCACCAAAAAATTGGATATTCACACTTATGTGAATAAGGGGTTAGCAAATACTTTCTCCTTCTACATAAAAACTTGACCTTTGTGTTATCTTTCCAGCTCTTCGCTTAGAGTACTGGAACAGGTAAAATGTCAAATAGGTTGCTAGGCAACATGGCTTATGGCAAAAATAACTGAGTAAAAACTACAATTGGACTGTAAGTTCTAAGCTTTTGGCTCCATGTGGTGACTCTTGGAGTATTTCCTCCAGAATCCTGAAGCTATGCCAATGGAGTTGCTACATGAATGTCATAGTCCAGTTTCTATTCCTATAATGGTATATCTGAGACTAGGTAATTAGCAAAGAATAATTTATTTGGGCCATGATTCTAGAAGCTGGTTATTCCAAGAGAATGGTGTTAGCATCTGTGTGGCATCTGTCGAGGGCCCTCTGCTACTTCATGGTGAGACAGAAAAACCCTACTAGTTTGAGTCTCTCTTCCTCCTTTTATGAAGCCAATAAATACATTATGAGGGCCCATGATCTCATCTAATCCTATTTACTTCCCAAAGTCTATACCTCCAAATCTTATTAATATATGAGTTTGGGGATTAATTTTCCAACACATGAACTTTTCAAGAATAATAATGGGATGCTTGCTATTAGGATGGATTCTGAAACCAGCTGTGTAGAGGATCTCATATTCTGGAACCTGAGCTGTCACATAAGAAGATCAGAGACTGGCTCTAGACTGTGGTAAGGGGAGTTAAAATGCTTCTATGGAAGAGGAAAGCCTAGCTCTGTCTTCTGGCAAGTTGTGATTCCTAGCCTATATCTATCTGAGCAAATCTAAACTAAGTGTACCCTAAGATAATCCAAGAGTCTGAATATTTAGTAGAGCCCTAGCCTTAGAAAGACCCTCTAGAAGATATAATAACTTCAATAGATTCATGCAAACCTTGCTGGTTAGAAATGATACCAAGTAGTACAAAACAAGCAAATAAGAAGAAAATGTCAGAGTCAACCTTCTGACTCCTAGTACAAGTTCTCTATCAGATACATTGCAAGGTAAAAACAGTGACAATCTGAACAGGTCTAACAAGCAGTTAGCCAAAAAGATTAGGATTATTAAGAAGACTCTTTGCAATATGAATTTAAATCCACTGCTATTAATGATGTTTTTAGACACAAGGTTACATATTGATTGTGAATGTTACCTTGAGGAGCCATGTTTGATATGTAAAGAGTATATTATGCTATGAATGTAAATATAGACATGAAAAGTCATCATGGTTAGCAAACATTTAGAAACTAAGTTTCTGAAAATATAATTTAAAATATTTTTGTGTTGTGTGTGTGTGTGTGTGTGTGTGTAGTGCTAGGGATTGAATCCAAGGCCTTGAACATGTGAGGCAAGCACTCTATCACTGAGCTATACCTAAGCTCCCAAAGTAATTTTTAAACTAAAGACAAAAGAGATTTTTATGCCATTCATAAATTTAAAACTTTTAATAGATTTTTATCTTATTTTAAAAATTTTCATTTTTGTACACTTTCCAAATTTATAACACATAGCACTGTAAAACTGATATATATTATAGTTAGCTGTTGAATGTTCTCCCAAGAGCCCATATGTTAAGGGCTTGGACCTCAGAGTGATCCTTCTGGGAGGTGGTAGAAACTTTTGGAAGTGATGCTTAGTGAGAGGTCCTTAAGTCACTAGGAAGATGACCTTGAAGGGGATAGTGGGACCCTAGCCTTAGCCCTTAACTTTGCTTCCTGGCTCATGAAGTGAATAGTTTGTTCCACCATATACTCCTGCTATGATGTGCTATCTTCATCCTAACCAGAAGTCCAAGATGTGGAGCCTCTTGATGTTGACTAGGACTTCCAGGACTATGAGCTAATATAAACCTTTTCTCTTTATAAGTAAATTGCCTCAGATATTTTATTATAGTGACAGAGAGCTGACTAATACAATACACTACAGATAGGAGATATCAAAATATACAATAAATATTTAAATTAAAAATTTATTTCAGTAAAAGACACATTGCCATTAACCCCCCTCAAAATACTCTCCCTTGTTTTGAGCACACTTATCTCACCATTCTTACTACTTTCTGAAATAGTCTGGAAGTCCTCTTTCCTGAGTGTCTACAAAGTTTGATAAAAAAATATGGTGAATGCTCCTTCTGAGTGCTATCTAATGGAAAGGCAGGCTTGTGAAAATATTACAGTGGATTCTGATCCATATTATTCACGAGATGTGGCACCATGTCACTTGTGGCTTTTCCCCAAAGTAAAAATGACCAGGATAAGTGTTTTGATTCAATTCAGGACATTGAGGCAGCCATGATAACTCAACTAAAGAGGATATGAAAGAGAACTTCTAGAACTGCTTCATAAAGGGCAAGAATGATGGGATAAGTGTTTTTGAAGGGAGGGGAATGTTTTGAGGGGATTAATGGCAATATGTCTTTTATTGTAATAAAATTTTAGATTCCACCAATCACTGTATTTTTTGATCACATGTCATATATGTGCTGAATTTTTCCATATAGAATAATTTTTCCACTATAGAAATGGACAAAATATTTGGAGAATTTGAAGTAGCGATCTTCAACTCTGGTTAACATTGGAATTACTTGTGGAGTATTTAAAACTTTCTATATCATTGGGCTTCATGCTAGACATGGAGTGTTAGCATTTCTGGGAGCAAAACCCAAGGACTTGTAGTTTTAAAAGCTGCACAGGTAATTCTGAGTCAGAGGCGGGACTTGGAATCACTGTCTAGAGAAGGGAATATTTTCTTCATATATGATCAGTTCTTAGACCACTTGCAATAGAATTACCAAGGGAAGGGCTTCTTATTTTTAATATACAGATTGTCAGGCCTGGCATCATATTCACTGAATAAGAATTTTGAAACTATGTACCTACTATATATTTTGTATTGTGCTAAGATGTTTGCACTTATTGTTTTATTCTAAGCTCTCAAATATCTTTAATATAGACCTAATATACATTTTATTCATGAAGGGGATCAGATGGGATAAGGGATACTTAGAATAAAGGTCACACAGAGGGACAGGGAATCTACATGTTTAGGAAGTTTCACAGATGAATTTTATACAAACCAGAATTTGAGAAGAATTAGAAAGTGAGATGCTTTCCTATTTGTCACTTACATGTTAAGAAATTCTAAAGCAGTTGAGAGAGTAATGCCATAGAAAAATTACCTTTTTGCCCTTAAACATGCACAGCAATTATGAGAGTTCATCAATATTAAATAGATTCATATTAAAGAGTCTGTGAGTTAGTATTTATGTTATTTTGATAATTCCTTTATTACAATATACTGATCATTCACTGGAAAAGCTTAGCACAATAGCTGTCCTCTGTTATTTCATGATAGTCTTATAAACAATAAATATAAGTAAAGTATAATTAAAAAATTTTGATTATAATCAAGGTTGACTGAAGCCAATTAAATAGAACCTATGCAGAAAGGTTCTTAATTAGCCTTTAAGAAATTATCATTTATCTTGTGACTTAACTCTTAAAAAGAAAGTAGACAGAAAAAATGGTAAACCATGTATGTGTTGAAGAAGGCCATGAATCAGACCATCTGGGCACAGAAGCAGTTGTTAAAAACACAGAAGAATAAGTAAGGGAGAATGACTCTGATCTTGTTTTACAGAATTGTTGTCTTATTAAACAGAGGTGAAATTTAATATGATTTTCCATGGGGATTAGCTTAAACTCATGTCATAAAAAATGAGGCAAGTGGTTTTGGACAATATGTCCAAAGAACTGTATGCACACCACAAAAATTATATATATGAATAATATGGCCTGTGTCTAGATGTCCCCCAAAGCCTCGTGTGGTCATAGGTGGGCTTTTTCAGAGGTATTTGGATCTAGGGTGTATGATGCTGGGATTAAGTATGTGATGCTGGAATTAAGGGTGCCCCACCCTGGGTGTGAATGCTGCTTAACCTAAGGGTGGGTAGCCTGGACTGAATATAAGGGACAGAAAGAGGGCTGCTGCCACTGCTTGCTGCTTCTGCTTGTCTGCTGCTCCCACCTGCCTGCTCTGTGATGCCCCTTTGTTATTTCACTCTGACTTGGAGCCAGCTAATTATGGACTGAAACCTCTACAAATCAGGTGCCAGAATAAACCTTCCCTCCTTTAATTTTAGGTATTGAGTGTTTTGTCTCAGCAATGAGAAAAATAAGACATATATGGAGAGAGAGAAAGAGGGAGAGAAGGAGGGAGAGAGGGAAAGATATGGATACATTTGTTTACACATGCCTACATTTGGGTTGTATTGAAGGTTAGCCTTTTTTGTGCATATATATTGTATCTTGATCATTTTGATATTCTATTTTCTTTCTAGCTACTCTCCTCTCTCCCCTCTTTCCTCTCTCCCCTTCCTCATCTCTAAGAAACCTATCTCTCTGTTCCCTTCAATCACTCTTTTTTTCTCTTTGATTTATTTATATTTTGAGTTTCACTTCCTGTGTTTGACTTATTTCAGTTACTATTATGTTCTCAAGTTCAATCCATTTTCTGACATATGATTTGAATTTATCCTTTATGGCTGAAGAGAACTTCATTGTATAAATATACATTTTCTTATCCATTTATCTGTTACTGGGCACTCAGGCTGCTTCCATAATTTGTCTATTGTGAATTTAATTGCTACAAATATGGATATGCATGTATCTGTATAATATGATATCTTTAACTCTTAGAATAGATACAGTAGTGTCCAGAAAATTTTCTATTTTCAATATTTTGAGAAATTGCCTTACTGTTTTCCATAGTAGTTTCACTAGTTTACATTCCTACCAACAATGTGGGAGAGCTTTTCCCACACAAGCTTGCCAACATTTATTTGATTTCTTGATGATAGCCATTCATACTGGAGAAACGTGTAATATCAGAGTTATTTGTTATTTTAATTTGCACTTCTCTAAAGAGTAAAGATGTTGAACATTTTTATTACTTATTGAATATTTGTGCTGCTTCTTTTGAGAAGTCTGTATTCATTTCATTTGCCCACTTTTTGATTGGGTCAACTGTGGAAGGTTCAAGAGGTTTTGTGTGTGTTGAAACCAATTATCATGATGTCCACCTGCAGAAAAGCACTGTAGAAATTAAAACACTGAACCATCCCCATACACAGTTACATACTCACTTAAACCCTCCTCCTAACTTTGGGAGTAAGGGGGTCTGAAAATACAAACAAATCTGTTTGACACACAGTCTACAAACAGGTTTGAGGGGAAGGCCAATGCTTCATGCCATTCCAGACATGCTGTTTTTAGACCTCCAAATTCCAGAGGCTCTCCTTTTCTCAGAATTCTTGGTGGGGTATTTACTCTGCTCCCTACAGTGAGTTTCAGCCTGGGGTTCTCTGTCTACGTGAACTTTCAAACTGCTTTCCCCTGTTCTTCTTCTACCTTCTCTGAAACTCCTGGTTTTCTCTTTCTCAGCTTGCTCAATCCTCTGATTTTCAGTAGCAATTGGAGGTTAGGGAGGAAGGTTCCTGGCTTAGTGTAGGCTGTTTCTACCCCTCCCCCTCCCTCTGCCCCTCCCATCCCCATCATTGCCCCTGGGCCCTAAATGCCCCAAGCTCTAAATTTATCTTTAGTTTGGTAAACACCACTTCTACCCAGCCCACCTAGTCAGAGAGGCTGGAATTGTGATAGATACTCCATACTCTGCTTGAAGAATGAGCAATGGTGATTGGTGGAAGTGTCCCGCTGCAGTCACCCCCATACCCCTGCTTTTTTTTCCATGAGAGTTTTTTAGCTTTGCACAGGGTAGCTAGAACTGTGGCATAGGCTACACATTCATGGAAGATTCTCTTTGCTGCTATTATCACAGATTCTGGTCTGTATTCTGGCAGGTAAACCATGGAATTCCCCCAGGGCTGGAGAATAAAGGTTTCTGAAGCAAGTACCAAGCTGTAGCCATCCCCCTTACTTCTTTCCCAGACAGTTTTATGTATTTCACAGGGTGGCTGTGCCTCTGGATTTCGGCTGGGAACCACACAATTGATTTGGGAGACTGTTTGCTAATATGAGCACAGATTCTGGTCCATGTCCTGGCAGGTACATGATCTGGCTCAACTGCACCATGAACACTGCTGTCTCCAGATCCAGGCACTCAGATGAGTGCCTGAGCTTATATGTAATTTTGCTTCTTATTCTAGAATTCCCACTTTCCGCATTTCTTGTGGTTGTTATCCTATTGAGGGTGTACTCTAGTGATTGGTATCTCTACTACGTCTTTTTGATGTGCTCTAACTAACCATGGTGCTTACCTGGACGATCTCTGTGAATGTTGCTTTCTCTACACTGCCATGATGGAGAATTGCAGTTTTTTTTTTTTAAGTTTTACAAATGGAGTTGCTTTATTTTTTAAAATTAATTTTATTGGTACAATTTAAATATCCATAACAATCACATTTATCAAAGAGAATTTGTACCTGTACATGATATATTTTGATTCCTGTTTTTCTCCCAATCTCCTCCACTCCCTTCAACTCTCCCTCTCCGCTTAGTTAGAAAAGCTTTATTTCCATTTTTTCCCTTCTTTTTTTTTGTTTTATTTTTCCCCTTTTGCCTGCCTTTTTGTGTGTATCATGATGAGGAAGTTGCCTTACATTCTTAGTTTGTTGAGTGTTTTGATGCACTGTTGTTTTTAGATTTAATTCTGTTGTGGTCAGAAGACTTTTGTTGTATCAATTCTTTCAAGTTTATTGTGGGACTGCATAACCCTTGTTCCTTTTCTCCAACCCCATTGTGATTAAATGTGAGTTAATGGATAAAGATGCTTGTTAGTTTTGGGACACTAGATAAAAATCTGTAACAGACCTAAAGTCCCAAAGTAAACTACTCAATTCCTTGTTTGCCTGGAACTGATGTTCCGGACACCACAATCTATAGAACAAGCTGCAAATGTTTGCTGACCATCAATACGTGACAGTCGACCACTAACCTTTGCCCCCTTTTCTTTAATTCTATATGTTAACTTCCCCCTCAACCCCCTATAAGAACAGCCTCGGACTCTGAGCCAGTTGCCTCTCTAAGCTATTTTGGTTTGGGAGTGTCGTCTGGCCAGACTAATAAAGGTCTGTTTTATTTTCCAACTTGTCCGGTGTGTTCCTTCCCGGGTGTTCTTCGCTGCAGTCAGCTCCTCGGAGCGTTTGGTAAGGCCCTTGGTCTTACATTTTGGAGGCCCCAGTGAGACCCCCCCAGGTAAGGAACCCCGGTTCAGCCGAGACTCTGTGGCGGAATCCAGCAGGAGACTCTCAGGCACAGACCTCAGAAAACCTCTGGAGGTAAGTTTTTGGCTGGTTGCAACCGTTTGTTGTCAGGAGTGAGGTGGCTGACGGGCCGATAAGCCTCCCCTGACCCCAAGGTTCCTGATGAGGAATAAGGGAAGATTTAGTTTCAGTTTTGTTGTGGCGCCTGTTCGTTTTGTCATTCGTACGTTAGTGTCCTGTCCGTTGTGTGTTTAATTTTGTATTTCTTTCCAAACCATCAGGACAGAGATGGGAGGATCCTGCTCCAGAAATACCCCATTGGATTGTTTTCTCACTAATTTTAAATTGGCTTTCCCCACCCCCGAACAGGAGAACGAATATGGGGTTAAATTTTCTGGTGGAAAACTTTGCTCCCTGTGTCAATTGGAATGGCCGGCCTTTTGAGTTGGATGGCCAGCTGAGGGCTCTTTTGACCCAAGTCTCTGCAGGGCGGTATGGAGAAGGGTCACCAGGCACCCTAGCCATCCTGATCAGTTTCCATATATAAATATCTGGGTCCGGGCTTGTCAAGAGCCTCTGGCATGGTTGCAGCATTGTTCCCTGTGAACAAACTCTCACATTATGGTTATGGCCCCAAGGGAAGCCCAAGAGGCCAAAACCCGGGCTCCCAAGCTGGTTCTCTCACAAGATCCTGACCCCTTAGATCTTGTTATAAGACCTCCACCCTATGTGGAGCCATCCGCTTCCTCTGATAAAGTGGTCCCCAGATCTCGAAACTCTCTCTCCTCTCCTCTTCCCAAAGAAGGAAAATCTCCAGATTCTATAACCTCCCCCTCCCACACGTGAACAGGGGCAGCTTATGATCCCCACGGAGCTCTCACTGAAGGGACTAGTTCAGTTCCTCTTCTGCCTCTTAGGGAAATAGAACAGGGTCATTATGTCTATATCCCTTTCTCTACCAGTGATTTGTATAATTGGAAACATCAAAATCCCCCTGTTTCAGAAAAACCCCAGGCTTTGATCTCCCTCCTAGAATCTGTTTTTCATACCCATGACCCACCCTGGGATGATTGTCAACAACTTCTCCAAGCTCTTTTTACCTCCGAGGAAAGAGAAAGGATCCGAGGGCAAGCCATAAAGTCTGTGTTAGGGGGAACAGAGGGCCCCCTTGATGAACAACAGCGGGCCCATATTGAGGCGCAACTTCCGTCCACCCATCCCCCGTGGCAAGCTAATTCCTCGGGCGGGAGAGAAGCTCTCCAAAACTACCGTCAGCATCTCCTAGCCAGCTTGAGGGGAGCCGCTCAAAAGCCTACCAATTTGAGCAAGGTAAGCGAGGTCCTTCAAGGACCTGAGGAGTCCCCTTCTGCCTTTCTGGAGCGTCTGTTGGAAGCATACCGTACGTATACTCCAATTGACTCAGATGCCCCTGCAAATCGACAGGCAATTAATTTGGCTTTTGTTACTCAGTCGGCCCCAGATATTAGAAAGAAACTGCAGTGGATGGAAGGATTTGAGGGAGAGAATAGGGAAAAGTTGATGAGTGTGGCAATGAAGGTGTTTAACAATAGGGATCCTTTTGAGGATAGAATGGCTAAAAAGATAGGAAAGGTGAATATTGCAGCCTTGACAGATGGAGGTTTTATCCAAAAGAAATACAGAGAGAATAAAAAAGAGGATAAAAGTAAAGTATGGCCCTTGTTAGAGAAGGATCAATGTGCATATTGCAAGGAAAAGGGCCATTACAAGAGGGATTGTGAAAAGTTAAAAAGAAAGAGAGAGAAAGAGACTAAGAAAAAAGGAGATGGAGTTCTCTTGGTAGATGAAAAAAATTGACTGACAGGGCCGAGGCTCATGGCTGCTTGACCCTAATGAGCCTATGGTGACTTTGGAAATAGGGGGAACAGATGTCCAATTCCTTGTGGATACTGGCATGGCCCATTCTGTCCTAAAGACCCCCCTTGGAACCCTTTCTTCCCTAAAGTCCTTCATTACCGGGGCCACAGGACAGTCAGCCTCTTACCCTTGGACCACTAAATGAACTGTAAATCTGGGAAAAGGCACTGTTACTCATTCCTTCTTAGTCATCCCAGAGTGTCCATACCCGTTGTTGGGAAGAGATCTACTACAAAAATTGGGGGCTTTTATTTCCTTTGAGCCTGAAGGAGGGATGCTGGGACTCAAGCCACCCTCTGCCATTATGGTAATGGTTCCCCTTGAAGATGAATTTAAGCTGCTAAAGGAGGGCACAGAACCTCCTGAACAAAAATGGGACTACCTTCAGAAAAACTTTCCCTGGGTATGGGCTGAAACCAATTCACCCAGATTGGCCAAACACAATGCCCCAGTGGTGGTTCAACTGTTGGCCTCTGCCACCCCCGCCCATGTGTGGCAGTACCCCCTTCGGCTGGAGGCCAAGGTAGGGATATCCAAACACATCCACCGACTCCAGGAAGCTGGCATCCTGGTCCCTTGCCAGTCAGCCTGGAATACACCCCTGCTTCCTGTGAGGAAGCCTGGCACCTCGGACTTCAGACCGGTACAGAATTTGTGGGAAGTAAACAGTCGGGTGGAGACTGTTCACCCAACAGTACCAAACCCCTATACTCTGTTGAGTCTCATCCCTCCTGGTCATGTGTGGTACTCAGTATTAGACCTTAAAGATGCATTTTTCAGCCTGCCTCTAGCACCTGTGAGCCAGCCCCTCTTTGCCTTCGAATGGACTGACCCAGACACCAGAACAACCGGACAGCTGACATGGACCCGGCTGCTGCAGGGATTCAAAAACTCCCCCACTCTGTTTGGGGAAGCTCTCAACAAAGATCTGCAAGAGATAAGAAAAGTGTTTCCCCAGGTGACTATTCTTCAGTATGTTGATGACCTCCTGGTGGTGACTTCAACTGATAAAGAATGCATTGCAGCCACCGAGGGCCTCCTGAAAGCCCTCCAGGAACTGGGATATCAGGTGTCCTGGAAGAAAGCTCAACTCCAACGAACCAAGGTAATCTACTTGGGCTATATTCCTGAAAAGGGAAAGAGGAGACTGGCAGAATCGAGAGTATCTGCAATTCTCCAGATTCTGAAGCCAGGCTCAAAGAAACAGGTGCGAGAGTTCCTAGGGGTGGTTGGCTATTGCAGGATTTGGATTCCTGGCTTTGCTGAGATTGCCAAACCCCTACATGAGGCCACTTCAGGAGGAAATACACCCCTCGAGTGGACTGAGGCTTGCCAGCAGGCATTTCAATTGCTTAAGACTGCACTTGCATTGGCACCAGCCCCTTTACCTTCTATGTGACAGAGAAAAATGGGGTAGCTAAGGGAGTGATTACTCAGCTTTTGGGGCCATGGAAGCAGCCTGTGGTATACCTCTCAAAGAAGCTCCACCCAGTGGCCTGAGGGTGGCCTACTTGTTTGAGGACAGTAGCAGCAGAAGCTGCTTTAACCCAAGAAGCTGACAAATTGACCTTTGGACAGGATTTAACTTTGATCACTCCCCATGCCATTGAGCCCTTGTTGAATAGCTCACCTAGCAAATGGCTGTCTAATGCCAGACTGTTACAATATCAAGGAGTCTTATTAGAACAGCCACACATTAAGTTTGCCACCACCACTGGCCTCAATCCGGCTACTCTACTCCCAGAATCTGATGAACAAATGCCCATCCATGATTGCCTGGAGACTGTTGAAAACTCAAGGAGAGGATGTCAGGACTGGATGGACCAGGCCCCCCCCCCTCCCAAGCAGAGATAACATTCTATACTGATGGGTGCAGTTTCATTCGTGATGGTGTGTGGTATGCTGGAGCAGCGGTGGTCAACCAGGACCAACAGGTGGAACGGGAGCAGGGGCTACCTCAAGGGACATCAGCACAGAGGGCTGAGCTGATTGCTTTAACTAAGGCTCTGGAATTGGGAAAAGGAAAAAGGATAAATATATTCACTGATAGCTGTTATGCTTTTGCCACCACCCATGTACATGGGGAGATTTATCAGAACAGAGGGCTGCTAACCTCCGAAGGGAAGGAAATTAAAAATAAGACTGAGATATTGGCACTACTACAAGCCATCTGGTTGCCCCGAGAGGTTGCCATCATCCATTGCCATAGGCACCAAAAGGGGTCAAGCCCCGAGGTGATTGGTAATAATGCTGCTGATCAGGCAGCAAGACAAGCTGCCCAAAAATCAGTGGGGAAGCAAATGGTTCTGCTTCCCACACCGGTACTCCCAGAAAAACCTAAATATACAGACAAGGAGATAATGAAAATGAACAGGAGATGCTGGACTTGAGGAAGACATGGGTGGTGGACGACTAAGGAGGAAAAGGTGGTGCTCCCAGCCACTGTAGCAGACACGTTGCTGTGAGAACTACATGAGTCCACCCATCTTGGTGAGAAAAGGATGATGGCTGCCTTATAACCCCATTTCGTCAGCCAGGAATTAGCCCAAAAGGCCCAGGACGTGGTGAGATGATGCCCCACCTGCCTCAAGGTAAATGCTAATCAGATAACCGGGCCCCCTGGGGTCCGACACAGAGGACTAACTCCAGGAGAACATTGGGAGTTGGACTTTACTGAAAAGAAGCCTGGCATGTATGGGTACAAATGCCTGCTAGTTTTTGTGGATACATTTTCAGGATGAGTAGAAGCATACCCCACTAAGAGGGAGACAGCAGAAGTAACAGTTAAAAAGCTCCTGACAGAAATAGTTCCCCGTTTTGGTTTGCCCTTAGCTTTGGGGTCCGACAATGGTCCAGCCTTTACGGCTAAGATATCTAAATTAATTAGTAATATCCTTGGAATAAAGTGGAATCTACACTGTACCTATAGGCCTCAAAGTTCAGGACAGGTAGAAAGAACAAATCGAACTTTAAAGGAGATTCTGACTAAATTATGCTTGGAGACTGAACTAGGTTGGGTAGAGCTTCTCCCTTTTGCCCTCCTCCGAATGAGGTGCACTCCCAAGCCTCCCCTCAATCTGTCCCCCTTCCAGATTGTTTATGGGTGATCTCCCCCAATCATTCCATTAATAAATGTAGAATTAAAGGAAAAATTTTCCCACCTTCAACTGCTTAAATCCTTAAAGACAGTTCATCAGCTTCAGTCAGAGCTACATGAGACATTATGAAAGAAAATGACTAGTCCAAATGAAAAACCTTTACAACCTTTACCCTATAAGCCAGGAGATTTGGTTTTTATTCGCAGGTTTGATTCCAAGACCCTGGAACCTCATTGGAAGGGACCGGTTCCTGTTGTCCCATCAACTCCCTTGGTGGTGGAGGTGGCTGGACATTCTGCCTGGATACATCACAACCATCTAAAAGCAGGACCCCCCCACAGACGTCAAAAAGGACAAATGGAAGGTTATCAGCCAACCAGGTGACTAAAAGCTAAGACTGGAATGGGTTGGAGATGTTTCACCTTAATGATAATATTCTCTGGGACACTGGCAGTATTGCCCCCAAGAGGACTAGATCACACAAAAAATGTATGGATTCAATTGGCAAACTTGCTTAACTTGTCTGACTTCTGCTTAAATGTTGATCTAAATTTCCATTATGTGCTGGGAAGCTGTCTCATTCCGGTATGCACCTCTTTAGAATTAATACAACCTTACACCCTATTTAAGGACATCCCAGGAAAAAAATCTTACTTATATGGATAGTTATAATTGGGGGCATGACACCTGCCGTAAACCTAAAAATTCTGTCAAATTATATACACCCAAGGTAATTATGTCAAACAAAACTGAATGTGCTATGTATAAAAATTGTACAACCAAATGTCTGAGGATAAAATGGTCAGAAGGGATGTCCTGCCATATAAAACAAAAAATTGTGTGTAACAATTGCCATATCTCCCTGCCCACAGGATGGTTTTATACCTGTGAAGGAATGACCTTTAATTATATTCCAGCAAATTTAACCAAGACCCATTGCTGTTTGAGTCGTCTAGCTGTAGTGTTGCCAGACAGAACTGATTTGATTGTGCCTAACGGAACTAAACGTTGGTCACCTTACACTGCACCAGGATGCGATGATGACGTAGGTCTGTTAACAGATGCTGAAGTGATAACCATGATAGCATCTTTTGTTGCCCTGCCTTCTATAGGAGTCCATGCTGAAAAGGCAGTACGAAAATTAGCTTGCAAGGTGGTCAAAGGGTTAAATGTTACCTAATCAGCCTTGGCATTAATTAACCAAGAGTTATAGGAACAGAGACAGACAATCTTAGATAATAGAGCAGCAATAGACTATTTGTTGCTCCTCCACCACCAAGGTTGTGAAAAAGTAAAAAATATGTGTTGTTTCAATCTTACCAATAATGGTCCAAAGATCAAAGAAAAGATAAAACAATGAGAAGATCTGGCTCAAAGAATATATAATGAGGATGGTGGGGACTTGTTCAAATGGTTAACTTCGTGGTTGCCCAACCTACAATGGTTAACTTTTTCTTGTCATCATAGTTGTGTGTACATGCTTATTATTGTCATGTTGTTGTATACAATGGATGCCTACATTTGCGCGTAAGATTACTTAAGTTCCAAAAATCAGTGGGGAATGTGGGACTGCATAACCTTTGTTCCTTTTCTCCAGCCCCATTGTGATTAAATGTGAGTTAATGGATAAAGATTCTTGTTAGTTTTGGGACACTAGATAAAAATCTGTAACAGACCTAAAGTCCCAAAGTAAACTACTCAATTCCTTGTTTGCCTGGAACTGATGTTCCGGACACCACAATCTATAGAACAAGCTGCAAATGTCTGCTGACCATCAATACGTGACAGTCAACCACTAACCTTTGTCCCTTTTCTTTAATTCTATATGTTAACTTCCCCCTCAACCCCCTATAAGAACATCCTCGGACTCTGAGCCAGTTGCCTCTCTAAGCTATTTTGCTTTGGGAGTGCCATCTGGCCAGACTAATAAAGGTCTGTTTTATTTTCCAACTTGTCCGGTGTGTTCCTTCCCAGGTGTTCTTTGCTGCAGTCAGCTCCTCAGAGCGTTTGGTAAGGCCCTCGGTCTTACATTATTGACATTTGCTTTATGGCCTGTATCTGGTCAGTTTGGTGACTCTTCATGTGTACTTGAAAAGAATGTCTCTACAGTTGTTAGGTGTAGTATTCTATAGATGTCAATTAAATCAAGTGGATTGATAGTTTTGCCCAAATTTTCTGTGTCATTGTTGATTTTCTGCCTACTGGTATTATCAATTCTGAGACAAGAGTGTTGAGATTTTTCGCTATAATTATAGATTTGTCTATTCTTTCTTTCAGTTGTGTTTTGCTTCATATATTGTGAAGTTTTATAATTATGTGCAAATACATTTTGGTTATTATGTCTTCTTAACAAATTAACCCTTTTATCATTATGAAACAACCTTCTTTTGCTCTGGTAATATCTTGTCTAATATTAATGTAATTACACTAATTTTCTCATGGGTATGTCTTTTTATTTTTAAAGTGAATACATTGCAGATCATATGTAATTGAATATTGCTTTGAGAAAAAGCTTAATATCTCTCTTTTAATAAGAGGAGTGGTTAGCCATTTATTTTTATGACATTTATCAGTGTTGTTTGGTTTAGGTCTATTATCTTGATATTGTTTTATATTTGCCCCTTCTGATTTTGTTCCTTTTTATCTTTTTTTCTAACTTTTTCAGACTATCATTTAGCATTGTATATCATCTCCATTATGGGCCTATTAGTTATACCTCTTTGTTTTATCTTTTTTAGTGGTCAATATTTAAGATTTATAGTATGCCCTTTAACTTATCACACTTTACCTGCAAATAATATGCCACTTAAAATACAATGTAAGAATCTTAAAAAGGTATAATTGAATTTTTCTTCTTCTATCCTTTCTGTTTGTATGAGTCAACTTTTCCTTCCTGGGATAAAATGTCTGACGTACATAACTTCAAGGAGGAAATGATTTATCTTTGGCTCACAGCTTCAGAGGTTTCAGTCCATGGTAACCTGGTTCCAATACAGAAACATCATGGCAGAGGGTGTGGTAGAGGAAAGCTGTCCAACTCATGGCATCTGGGAAACAGAAATCAGAGGAAGAGCCAGAGCAAGAGATATACCCTCCATAGGCATGCTCCCAGGGACCCACCTCCTACAGCTGGGCTCTATCTTTTTTTTTTTTTTTTGGTACCAGGGATGTAACTCAGGTCCTTCCCTTGCACCACAGGTGTTGAAACTACTGAGCTAAATCCCCAGCCCTGGGTATCTCTTAACAGTGTATTCAGCTATGAACTCATCAATGGACTGATCCACCGATGAGGATAGCAAGCCCATGGTCCAGTCATCTTCCAAAAATCTCTTCCTGTGAACACATGAGACATTTGGGGGACATTTTAGATTTAAATGATAACACTGTTATTGTTTTGTTACAGTTCTTTTGATATAAATGTATTGTAAGCCTGACTACCTTGTTAGTATTCTTGCTACTAAAGTCAATAAATAGCCTTTTAAAACTTTAAAACTGAAAAAATGGATTTCTACTTATCTACATACTAGCACTTATTGCTCTTTAAACATCTAGAGTTCTATAGGGTATCATTTTCCTACTATCATACCCTACTTGTTATACAGTTTACAGCAATTGTTTTATAGCTTTTGTTTGCATGAAAATGAAATGTCTTTATTTTATGTCCTTCAACTTTGAAGCATATTCACTGGATCTAGAATGCTAGACTCATGGGGGTTTGTTGTTGTTTTTGTTTTCAGCAGTTTGCATCATTTAGTCTGCTCATGTTTTTTTTTTTTTTTAACTGGGGATTGAACTCAGGACCTTGCACTAACAAGGCAGGCATGGTGCCACTGAGCTAAATCCCTGGCCCTGCTCATGTATTTCTAAATGAAAAGTCCACTGTTACTTTTATCTTTGTTTCCCCAAGTTGAATGCCTCTTTCCCTCCCTAGATGCTTTTAAGAGTCTCTTTTTAAATCCTAATTATCAGTGATATGATTATCATATGCCTCAATATGGGATTCTTTATTGCTGCTTGTGGTTCATGGAACTTGAATTTGAAGGCACATAGTTTTAATCAAGATTGGAAAATTTTGGGCTACTATGTTGTTAAATATTTCTTTTGCTTTTTCTTTTGCCCTTTTTGAATTCTAATTACACATATGTTAGGCCACTTTGTGTTGTTCCACAAGTGACTGAAGTTTTGTTAAAATTTTTTAGAAAGTGTTTTTATTACATGCTTTGTAATGTATAGTTTCTCTTTTCTATCCCCTCAAGTCACTGATATTTTCTTCTACAGCACCTAATCTATTGTTGAGTATATTCAATTTTTTACTTTCAGAAATATGTTTTTCATCTTTACACATTTCATTTAGTTTTTCTATAACTCCCATTTCTTTCCTTATCATTTTTCAAGTTTTTCTGTAATTCCTTTTGTATATTTCTAAAACTAATATTTTTGTCTGGCATTCCTTGATCTCTGGCATTTGGGAGTTTATTATTATGTAGTCATTTGTCTCCTTGTTATAGTGACACTTTTCTCTTGTTTGCATCTCTAGTCATTTTTGTTGTTGCTGGAACCAGGACATTATGAATGTTAGTGTTGAGCATTTGGATTTTGTTCTCTTTTTAAAATGTTGAACATTTAACAAGGCTTTTAAGTATCTGGCAGATAAGCTTTTCTTTTTAGTCTTTTTTTTGGGGGGGCGGGGCTAGTTAAGTCTGGAGTAGCTTTTACTGGTAGCTCCTTTAGGGCTACATTTCTTTGGTATTACATCATTAACCTCCAGGTGTTTAACAAGGTCTTTCCACTCTGGCTGACTGGAACTTGACAATTTCTCAGTGCTGGTGTCTCTGGGAATGGTTCAGCTTGTAGATCTTGTTCTTCTTGCCGAATGGGCTTTGTATTAGGGAACAGACTCAAAGAAATTCCTATGCAAATTTCTGGAATGAGTTCTTTGAATTTCTCCCTCGTGTAATGTATTCTGCATCAATATTTCAGTTGTGTCAGTTTGCTCAAAGTCCAATCTCCATCTTAGTAATTTACAATTCAGCACAACCACCAGGATATTCTTTTGTTTTCCCTTCCTGGTACATGATTGAAACATATGTCTAGCAGAAAGTCAGAGTGATTCTTAACAATTTGCTCCATCACCAATGACTTCTGTCTTGTGATACCTATTCTAACTATAGACACGTTTTGTTGTATTGCACTTTGCAGATATTGTGTTACAAATTGAAGGTTTGTGGCATCCCTTCATTAAGCAAGTTCATCAGTGCCATTATCAATAGTTCAGGGATTAGCATATTTTAGCAATAAAATGTTTTAAGATTAAGGTATGTATATTGTTAATAGACACACTTAATAGACTACAGTATAGTTAGAATAAACACAAGTTGTATATACCCTGGGAAATCAAAAGTTTTCATGATTCACTTATTGTAGTAGTCTGGAACTGGATGGAGAGCATCTCCAAAGTTACACCAGTACACTATTTGTGAGGCATGAAGGTAGGGTGTGGCTATAACTGGATGGGAAAATCGGTGTGACCTGTTCCCAGGACCCATGCGCAGAACAGTTCCCAAAATCCTGTACATGGAGTTCTCCTGGGAACTCAAGGTGGTTTTAATAGGTAAGTATCACCAGCGTGAGAGATGCACAAAAAGGACAGCTGCTATTAAGTGCTGGGTATCGTCTCTCTTCACGATGGCCCACCCTCACACTGTTGAGTGGATTTTAATTTTTTTCCCTTTTTTCCTACTTTTACTTGGCCCAAACTCCATCTCTGCAAAGTTTCTTCTCTACTTTTAATAAATGTGAAACTTTGCCACCCTTTATGCTTTTGACCAATTCTTTGTTTGGGACAGAAGGAACAGATAAATTATCTTAGAAGGAGACTGCAGCACCCAAAGCCAGTAACATTTGAAAATACTTGTTTCTTCTATTTCTGCCTAGTTTTCTAGTTCTTTATGGTGGAAGGACAAATCTGGTACCAGATATTTCAACACAGACAGGAGTAAATTTAATTCTAATAATTATGTTTAATATTAACATAGAGAAGTGAATGTTAGAAACTTTTTTTAAAAAGCCTATAGGTTTTTTTTTTCTTTTTTTTTTTTATTGAGACAGAGTCTTACTATGTTGTTGAGGCTGGCCTTGAACTTGCAGTGATCCTCCTTCCTCAGCCTCCCAAGTGCTGGTATTACAGGTGTGTGCCATCAAGTCTGGCTACAGCTTACAGCTTTTCTTGAAAAGGGTAGACATACTTTCGTCACAGCATTACAGCAATAAATCCTTTACTGCATGGACCAGAGCAGTTTGAAAGGGACTGAGAACTAGAACCAGACCCAGTGACAGATTAGCCATTGGTAAGGGAATGCCTCTAGTTCTGGTACTGCAGGAAGTTTAGTTTGGACTCATAGGTATTACATGTACTTAATACCATCAGTAAGATTAGGTATGTGGCAATGGTAAGATATATATTATGAATTGGGTTCTATTTTAGAAATAACAAAATTTTGTTAGAAGTTTTTTTGTTTTTTATTTTTTGTTTGTCCCTTTGTGATAACTTCCCTTTGGAAAACTACCCCTCCCATACATAGTCCATGTGAGTTTTCCTCTCCCCTTCCAGGCACAGCTATAGACATGCTAAATAGTATCCTATTTTGTTAGTGATTGTTAAAAGATTAACATGTGATCCATTCAGGGCCATTTAAATATCTTCCACGGGATTGGTGTAGACATTCTCAAAGAAAGATAATCTCTTTTTTACTAAGTTTGCTGGGTTGGAATGATTTAAATTTGTAGCGGCCCATGGCTATATTCCTCTGAGTAGATGAAGGAAGCTTTTCCATTGTAAGAGAAAATGAGTTCATTGGCTAGAGAATTAGAGACAAAAGGTGGAAAGAGAACATGATAACATCGTTTAAAATTCTAGATCCATTTGACCCTAAAACCATTAAGTTTTGCAGCCCTCCTTTTTATTTCCTGAACTGAGTTTCAGAGATTTCTTACTAACACACATTATCATACCATATTCTCATGTTAACTATGTAAATGAGTTATGGTTGTTACCCTGGCATTTTAGAAAAGGAATTTAAGACATAGGTTGAATAAATCATAAAAATACATATTCTATAAGGACATAAACAGATTTTAAAGCCAGGCAGATTGCCTTAGGAGCCTGAGCTCTTCTTTTCTGGTGAGACCACCTCAGAATACTACTTTCCCATGAAATAAACAGGCTAACCCTATTCAAAAAAGTAGCTCAAAGTTTTGAGAGTTCAAAGCCATAGCAAGGACATCAGCTTATTTGTAGTGATGGCTTTCTTGCTGGCAGAGTTCCAGGTGGCACATGGCATTATATGGCAGGAGACAGAGAGCATGTGTATCTGGGTGTCCGGTCCATATCCCCCTTCTTATAAAGCCACCAGGATGCAATAATGACCTTATTTAAACCTCATCACTTTCCAAAAAGCTCCACTTCTAGACACTATAACCAGATTAAGTTTCCATTCTCTTAATACCATGAACATATAACTTTGGGGATTACAATCCTGCATGAGTTCAGGACAAGGCAGTGTGGGAAATGGGAACACAAAATCATAGCAGAGACTATTATGTGTGGGGCCAATCACTTTCTTATTTATTTTGTTACATAACTTTTTCTTTCTTTTTTTTTTTGGTACCAGGGATTGAACTTGGGACCTCACGCTTGCCAGACAGGCACCGGAACCACTGAGCTAAATCCCCGGCCCAGTTACATAACTTTTATCAATTCTAAAATGCAGAGCTTTGTAGGCCATTTGATCATAATTCAATTAAATCAACACAAACAAAAAGAAAACAATTTAACCCTGAATATTAAGAAATGCATCCACAAATAAGCCTCTGATTATAGATTGCATCAAAAATGATAGGGAAAATAATGAGTTCCAAGTCTATGAAATACAGCCCAACCTGGAGGGGAAAAATAAATCCAATTTTAATGATATTTGTTATTAAAGAAGTAAAACTGAAAAACAAGAGACTTTGCATCTATCTTAAGGAATTAGAAAAATAATAATAAATAATAATGATGATAGAATGTAGGAAGAAAAGATTAATAGCATTATATGAGAATAGAGGAGAAAAAACATACAAGATAACAGATGAGGTTGGTGACATAATTATTAGATAACATTAAGTTTCACTCTATGGGAGAAAATTTTAAAAATTTAGAAAAATTAGATGAATTACCTGAAAAATATAAGGGACCCAAAGCAGAGCACAGTAATGGAATATGTGAAGAGATCAATTAAAAGGTGTGTTGTAAATTGGAGAGTAAATTCCCCTTGGGGGTCTTTAAAGATTATTTCAACACAACCTTGGAAATTACACTTGGAGAGGCTCATGAGGTGAGTGGATTTTTATTAGTCATGGGTACTACAAAAAGGAGACACAGCAAGGCATGCAGAGGGTGGAGAGGGTGCTCCAAGAGAGCAGGCTCAACCAAGCAGGTGGGGGCATTATTATGGGTGCCCTTATCAGGGCTCAGGGTGAAGTACACAGAAGGCATGAGAGGATTTCAGTGGTACATGAGAATGTCCTTAATCTTAGTTAGGGGAAGGTAGGAAGGGGAAAGCTGTGGCAGGAACTGGCTGCATCACACTGTTGTTTCTGGTTGCCTGAAGGGTTCTTGTAGACTCTTTATAAGGATCTTGAGGCATCAAGAAAATATGAGCTTTTAAAAAGTATAATGCAAGATGGACAGCTGATTAAAGATCTATCATGAGAAAAGTCACCAGGATCAAGTGGCTTCTCAGCTACATTTCAACTATTCTGTCAAGGATAGATAATTCTAGGGGTATAGCTTAGAGGTACAGCACTTGCTTAGCATGCAGGAGGCCCTGGGTTAGATTCTCAGTACTACAAAGGGAAGAAGAACAGATAGCTAATATTATAAAAATATTCTGGAGCTCAGAGAAATTGTGGCATCCAATATTTCTTACGAAACCAGAAGAATTTAATACTATAAAACTTGATTTAAAAATTCTATGCCAGCAGAAGCTACAGTAACAAAACAGTTCATAACTACATACCAGTCTGATTTACAAATACAGATGTAAAATTCCAAAAGAAATTAGCAAATAAAAGTTAAGCAGTGCATCAAAAACTGACACATAACAAAGCAATGTGGTTTAGGAATGCTTTATTATAAGGAAAATTATAATTTATTACATTGGCTAAAGAAGATATAAACTTTATGTTTTTATATTACTGGATATTGAGAGGTCATTTAATAAAATTAGAAGTCATAACCAATAAAAACACTAAGTAACACTGCTTGCCTCACAAGTGCAAGGTTCTGAGTTTGATCCCTGGTATCAAACAAAACAAAACAAAAGCAACCCATTAAATAACATAAGAACAGTAAAAAACTGAAGGTTTTCTTGCCTACCGTTATTGTTACCAGGAGCCACTGGCTAGGGCTGTGAGCCACCACCACCTCATTAATTTGAGCACTTTTATTGCCCTTGCTAGCAGCTGGTTCAGGAGCCCAAGCTTAAGCCAACCAAATAACAGCATTTCTATGGTACTTACAGGAAAATTTTCCTCAGTTCTAGAGAAATACAGAATAAGATTTTTCTCTTCCTTCCAAAACAATTTACTCTTGCAATGGTCTAGCACATGCTCTGGGTTTACATAGAAATTTATTTAGGTACTTAGATATAAATTTAATAAGGAGCACAATTAGAAAGCAAGAATGACAGTTTGAATTTGATAATACAAATTTTAAAGGTTTATATTTACTGAACGAGACCATGAAGAAATATAATAGGCAATATTCTTATTGTCTAAAACTGATGAAGGATTGATATCTAGAATAGCAAGAAACTCCTGGAAATTAACATGAAGAGGTCCTGCCCCATAGCATTGGTAAGTGCACACAGATTGCAGGGAGCAGAGGTGTGGACCAGAGCCTCGGGGCTGCAGGCAGATCCCAGGCAGGGCTCCACCCCAACCCCAGAACCTCAGGCACACCAGCCCAAGCCAAAGGCTTGCCTAGAAAAGAGCTGCACAGGTGCTCAAGCTTCAGCCAGAGGCCCCCATAGCATTGGTAAGTAGGCAAGACCCTAACCAGAAGCTTGCTCACACAACAGAAAGTGGTTTGCACAGCCCACAGCCTAAGGTCCTCACAGACATCAGGTACATAGGGGCCCTAGCAATAGGCACACCTAGATACCATCCCAAGTGTGCACAGGCCCCAGGCAGAAGCCTGCCGAGACAACAGGTCAGATCAGGGATCCAGAAGGCCACAATTCTGAACCCAGGAATTAATGTACAGGTGAGCAGAAGTGAAAAGGCTGCTTGGTGGCTTGTTGAGAATTGAAAAACATTGGATGAGAAAAAGTTGCCTCAACAAAGACACAGGAGGCTGCATCTGTTGAAATGAGAAGACATGTAAACAAGTCTCAAAACCAGACTTCCAGATCACTTAAGGCAACCCCAAAGGGAAACAAGATGGAACAATCTGATACTAAACCACTGGACTCCCTGAACTGGAAACAAAAGAGGATCTGGAAAAAAAGAAATCAGAAATAATTTCTCAGATAACAGCAGAGATTATGCTCATAGTGCAAGACATGATTAATAAATCTAGAGAGGAGCTCAGGAACATGATGGAATCCCATCATAGGAAACAAATGGAATCCATAAAACAGATGCAAACAGATTTCCAGGAGATTAAAAGCTCCATTGAAATTCTGCACAGCAGAATGAGCCAATGTGAGGACAGAATTTCAGATAAAGAAGATAAGATTGCAATCAGTGACCAGGAAAAGAAAAATTTCTTTAAAATAGTAAGGGAACATGAGAAATCAATCCAGCAGCTGCTAGATGATGCAAAGAAGAATAACATAAGACTGATTGGAGT
>NW_004624732.1:13169262-13181955 GCF_000247695.1 Heterocephalus glaber | reverse complement strand
AAAAATAAGAACCAAGATGCATTATGTAAAGGTACAATTCCCAATGAGAAATGTAATTGTGTTGTATACCTACAATGTACCAATGAAAGAATTTAATACAAAAAAAAGTGTTAGATACATATTGAATGATTCAATGTGTTTTAAGTGTCAGGGATGCCATGGAGTGTTTGGTGCCCTAGAGAAATTTTCTCTTCTTTGTAAAATGGAAACATCTAAAGTATGGTGAAACATGCTATCCAACAATTTGGTCACCAGCCTTCTTCTACTGTGCCTTGGGACATGTGAGGACCACAAGGCTCACAGTCACCTTTCTGATGGGTTTTATGTGAGAATTATGATGACAAAATGTGTGCTCTGATATTTGTGTGGCGGTATTTTTGTGAGGGTTAGTCCCTTTTCTTAATTGATTTAGAGTAATGGCTTTCAGATTTTAAAAAAATCCAGAGTAATAAATATATTTTACATTGTTATCCAACCAAAGATACACACACACACAAATTTCATACATGTATGCACTTTTATAACTAAAATAATTTTGTAAAATGATACCTTGCCATGTGATAAGTTCTAATCTATTCTATTCTCTTTTTTCATTAAAACATGTTAAATTGATTTTATGACTCATTATTGGTTTGGCATCCTTAGTTGGAAAAACTCATTCTGAGCATCTGAAACTAAATATATTACACTTCAAAAATACAATGTTCTTCTTTTCAGAATGAAAATTAGTCATCTTATGTGAAGAAAGGGAGCTGGAGAAAAATCTAGTATTTTTCCTTCCCATTGATTGTAGGAACTCTTCTTTACAGTCTGTCTTTCTGAACCAAACATCTAGAAGGTTTCCATGACTTCTTAAACAAAAAGTCTGTGAAACAGCATTTTTTTATTTAAAAAAATTTTAGCAGCATTTTGATTAAATACAGTGGTTAGCTCATTTGTGTCTTTTGCTAGTGAGCTGCTCTACAGTTCCATGTTTTTTTTTTTTTTTTTTTTTTTGCCATACTGTGGTCTTCCTAAGCCTTTTGTCTCCTTACTATTCTGTGTCAATTGGCCTGTCTCACAAGTTCCAGAATGTAAGAGCCACATGTCTTTGAATGGCATGACTTCCAGCATGGTTTAGGTACTATTGTTCTTTCAGTCACTTCCCTAGACTGTCAAGTCACATCCTCTTCGATTCAAGAGGATATCAGAAAATGAAAAGATATTTCCTGTATTTGGATAGGCAGAACCAATTTTGTCAAAATGTTCTTACTTACAAAACTGTTGTATATATTTAATACAATTGCAATCAAAATACCAATAACATTCCTTACAGAACTGGAGAAAGCAATCTTAAAATTCATATGGAACAAGAAGAGACCTAGAATAGCAAAAGCAATTCTGGGCAACTAGGCAAGACAGGCAGCATCACAATCCCAGACTCCAAGTTATGGTACATTGAAAGGTACAGTGATAAAAATAGTAAGCTATTGAAAAGAAAAAAACCAGACTCAATGGAACAGAGTTGAAGATAGAGAAGCAACTACAGGAACACTCAGATGTCCTATTTTTGACAAAGGGGCAAAATCCCTTTGCTTCAGGAAAGATAGCTTTTAACAAATGGTGCTGAGAATACTGGCTAGCCACATGCCAAAGGTTAAACCTAGACCTATATCACTTGTCATGCACTAAATTAAAATCAAAACAGACCAAAGATCTAGGTATTAGAACAGAAACAACCTGCTGGAAGACAAAATAGTGAAACTCTTGAAGACGTAGGTGTAGGGAAAGACTTTATGAACAGAATCCCCACTGCTTCTCAGCCTTTTGGTTCAGATCAAGTGCAGAGTCCCAGTTATGCAAGAAATAATACCCAGAATCAACAGATTGGATCACACCAAATAAAAAAGCTTCTGTACAGCAAAGGAAATCACTAACAGAATGAAAAGATAACCTACAGAATGGGAAAAGTTAACCTACAGAATGGGAAAAGTTTTGCTCAAAGAAATAATATCTAGAATATATAAAGAACTAAAAAAAATTGGACCTCCCAAATTTAAAGACCCAATTAAAAATGGACACAAATGAATAGAAACTTCTCAGGTGAAGAAATAAAAATGGCTAATGAATATATGAAAAAATGTTCCACATTGCTGACCATTTAAGAAATGCAAATTAAAACAACACTGAGATTCTATGTCACTCCAGAAAGAATGGCTATGCTCAAGAAATCAATGAATCACAAATACTGGTGAGGCTTTGGGGAAAAGGAACCCTTCTCTACTGTTAGTGGAGCTGTAAACTGATATAACCACTGGAAATCATTACGGAGATTCTTCAAAAAACTAAAAGTGGAAATTCCACTTGATTCAGCTATTCCTCTTATAGGTATATTTTCAAAAGTGTTAAACACATCATACCACAGTGATGTATGCATACTATGTTTATAGCAGCACAATTCATAATAACTAAATCTTGAGACAGCCTATATGTGCATCAACAGATTGAATGGACAAAAATGTGGTAATTATATACAATGAAGTACTACTCTGCCATAAATAACGATAACCTTTTTTTTTTCCATTTGTAGGAAAATGGATGCACTTTGAGACCATAATGTTAAATGAAGTAACTCAGACACACAGGCTTAAATATCGCAGTTTCTCTTATATGAAAAATTCAATATATAAATATATGTAGTATAAAATAAAAGATAGACAACAGGAATAAAGAGAAAGAGAAAAGGTATTATAATCTAATGCAGATAATGTGTCTAAAAGTGCACCTTGACTTAGTACAATTGTCTTACATGTTTTATATCTTCTTGGGACTTAGTCTGGTTTCAGTCTGTATATATGATAATTAATTTTTATAACATCTTATAAGATAAATAAAAGAATCTGATGCTGGAAAAATAAATGCAGAGGTGGAAAGAGGGGGAAAACAAAGGGAATTAAAACATGCTATGTACATGTGTCAATACTCTACAATGAATGTAATCATTAAGTACTGCAAACATACCAATAAAAGTGAAAAACAAAAGTCACATCCTCGTCGCGTAGACAGTTGGCCTGGTGGTGCTGTAGACTGTGTCACACGAGAGCCATAATGGATTGCACCTGAAAAAGAGGTTCTCTGCCTTGGGGACAGGAATGGACAATGGAGGATCCCAAATGAAAATGATGACAATGCCGGGGAATACTATTTTGCTCTGTAATGTAATGTCAGCAAATCAATTCCCACTGGGGTACCCTATCTGGACACAGAGGCAGTCTACACCCTTGTGAATTGTGGGAGAAGCTGTTTCCAGTGTCTTACTTGCAGAATACTAAACATTGTGGCTAACCTAATGAGGGTCTCTGAACAGTTAACCAGTGTCAGCTCAGAGGTTTCTAGATATGCAAAGCTGCTATTAGGATGCCTCCCCAGGGCACAGGAAAGAGTATTGTGGAGACACAATATTTGTTCATAGACAATTTGGCCTCTTTTTCATTTCTATTATGAGATTTCATTTCTATTATGGGATTTACTTGTTTGGACTCTTGTGATTTATTTAGACCCTATCTCAATTCAATGACAAGTGACCAATCATTGCCTGCTACATAACCAATTTATCTGTAAAGTCATTATCCATACATATCATTTGACTTTAATTTGAAAAATGTAGTTTCCTTTTTTCTAATTTGCTTAGTACCCACTGAAACATTTTAAAATAGAATTATCTCCTGAATGGAGAACTCATTAATAGAACTTTAAGTTTTTTACTCTTAGGTCATTGTACTGCACCTGTCAGAAATCTGTGCTGAATATATATATTTTATTCACTCAAAAGTTAAACAGTAATTTGCTTCCCAGTTCAGTGTAGCTAACTAGGTATGGGAAATGAACATTACCAATGTAATGGGTTGATGCCTATGACATTCCTAATGGTTAGAAACCACTGGAAAGCCAACAATTAGTTACTATATTTATTATATAGGGAGTCTGAAGCCACGTGCAGAGTTGTGTTAGTCATTGAAGCCATGAGGTTGCCTCTGGGGATTGTAACCTTAAAATTGACATTGTGAACAAAAGCAAACCTTTTCCATGTGGACTATGGCAGCTGAGAAGGAAGATTAATAGTAGCAGAACAACTGTGGTGAAAGGAAAACTTTGCTAGGAGTTCCTACTATGCAGGATCCTTGGGGCCTGGCAGACCTCATCTTGGGGTTTTGTGCTATATTGAATGACTCGTAGGCCCCATCCAGATATAGACCTTCAAGAGGAGTATATAGAGACCCCAAGAGGTACAAACTACTCCAGGATGGCTACTAACAACCTGTCACAATTCAGATGTGCTGTTAAGTCTTGAGGGAAGGAAGCAGTTTAGGAAAGTTGGAGTTTTAGTCAATATTGCAGGTTGGGTTCTCAAGATTTTTGCTAGTGACACAGCTTGGTTCTGAGGCGCTGATGAGGTAGAATTTGATGTATGAGATATTAAGGATTACCACTTAAAAAAAAAAGGATTAACACTTGGGAAAGAGAGGAGGAAGGAAGCAGGAACAGGCAGAGGGAGAGGCTGAAATATGACTAACACCAGGGAGAGCTCTGGGGTGCAGTCTGCTCATCAGAGTGGCTCCAGTAGGGCTGAAATCACAGGATATTCACATTCCGGCCTGTTAGTCATCAGTTACTGGCTGTCTTTTCAGGGTGTGCTCTTGAGTGATTCTGCAGCTGGGGCAAACCCTGCAGTAGTTGACAGCTGGGGCAACATGTCACTCCTTGAAGAGATTCTTGGTGACATATTTCCATGTTTACCATATCTAGTTGAGACTGTGCTTGAGTTAAAGCTGGTGATCTTCCCTCTTTCCTCCCCTCCTTCTCTTCCTTTCTTCTTCCTTTCCTCCTTTGCCTCCCCTCGCCCCCCGTCTGCCTGCTTTATTTCCTTCCACCAGCAAATATCTATTGAAGACTTTCCCATGACAGGCATTATTTTTAATTGAGGATTCAGTATTGAGAAGACAACAAAAACAGGAACAATAATAAAGTCTCTGCCCTTAGGGAATTTTATTGTAGTTGAGGTGGGGGAGGAGATAAGCTGTAAACAAAGAAGTAAAATACACAGTATATTGGATGATTTCTAAGTGTTATACTGAAAATAAAACATGAAAAGTGGAAAGAACTGTGTGTGTGTGTGTGTGTGTGTGTGTGTGTGTGTGTGTAGGAGGAAGGATAGGATAGAGGGTTTTGCTTTTAAAAACAGAATCATCAGAGGACTCAAAAAAGGAGACAGTATTGAATCAAAGACCCAAAGAAGATAGACAGCATATCTTGTGGATATGTGAGCAATCATGTCAAGCAGAGCAAAGAGCCAGTGCAAAAGCCCGTGGCAGGAACCTGCCCAGGGAGTTCTTTTCATAGCAACCCTTCAAGTTTTTGTGCATAAAATGATATCTAGCACAGGCCTTGCACAGAATGCATTGTTTCCAAATTTCACTCATTTGTGTATCACTGTGATCATTCTTACAATATTCCTGTACCATCTGTAGTACTATTTAATTAGTTATTAAATTTAATGAAATTCCCCTTTCACACTTAAATTCATTTCAAAAGGAAGTTTTGTATAAATAAGTTAAGGCCACTGCTATGTTTTAGATATGGTTTCAGCCTTCCCCAATACTTCTTGTGCTGAAATTTAATCTCATTGTGAGTTATTAACAGGGCAGAAATTTAATCTAATTAAAGTGTTCAGAATTGGGCCTTTTGGAAGGTGATTAGGGTCAGATAAGGCCATTGTAATGGAGCTCTCATGACTGAATCCTTGTGGCTTCATAAGAAGAGGGAGAGAGATGAGAAGAAACACATGTGTACACATGTGCACTCTATCTCCTGCCATGTGATGTCCTGTGATGCCCTGGGATTCTGCCAGAAAGAAGGCTATCACCAGATGCAGCTCTTCAATGTCACACCTCCAGAACTGTGAGCCAAAATAATCCCCTTTCCTCTGAAACTCACCCAGCCTATGGTATTATGATTTTGGCAACAGAAAATGCACTAAGGCAACCAACCAAAATGAGAACAAACAAAGGCTATTTAGTATTCAGAGTTACCATTCCTTGCATTTGGAAGAGATCCAGAGGCAAGCAGAGAAATAGGAAAGAAGACAGGGAAGCCTTCTTCAGGTGTGCCGGATCAGAGGCTGTTGGTGTGAGGATGTTGTAGCACCATTAATGAGAAGTAGGGCATCCTGTGTGATTAGTTAGGGAAACATATTTGGCTTTCTCTCATTGGTCCTAAGTTGGAAGTGGGGGCAAAGATTGGAGAAGCTGTTATTAATCAAATCCTGGCTATTTTGGCCCCATCATTTACAGGGGTTACTATTTGGCTTCCTGGAAAGGTTAATAGAAATAGTGGTCTGACTTCCTAAAATCTGACTTATAGATAGAAGTTTGGCCTTTTGGATTGATATTGCACTGTAGGTAATGATTGGTTTTATGGTTTATATCTACATGTCCTTCTAAAGCCTCATGCACTCATAGGCAGGGCTTTCCAGGGAACACTATACTCATCAGTGGATTAGCCCACTGATGAGTTTATAGCTAAATGTGCTGTTAGGAGTTGGGGCCTTGTCAGAAGAGGTGGGTAACTGGGTGTGTGACCTGGAAGGGTGTATCTCCCTCCCTTCATTCTCTGCTTCCTGTGAGGAGTTCTCAGTTGTGAGCAGTTCTCCTCTGCCATGCCCCTGAGCCATGCTATCCTGCCTTGGAGTCAGCCACTGTGGACTGAAATGTGAGCCAAAATAAACTTCTCCTCCCTTTAAGTTGTGGGTGTAAAACATTGTGTCTCGGAGAGGAGGAACATGACGAAGACAATTGGCTTCCTAGTCTGGCTTCTGCACACTGGGTCAGTTTTACGTGGTGTAGCCATTGCACATTTGTGTATTCAGTTTTTCAGTTTTATTTTCCTAAAATGCAAATCTAGTGTTTGATATACTTATTTTCAAAATAATTACACAAAATAACTACAGAAGTAAGCAAAAACACACATACATACACAATTTGAAAATAAAAAAAAATATATATCTCAAACCATGTGGTAACCAATATGCCCTAAATCTTGAGTGTATTTTCACTGAATATGTGTGTGTGTGTGTGTGTGTGTGTGTGTGTGTTTATGCTTTAATGCTTCCTCATCTACCAGGAGTATGAACATGTTCTACCACTAATTATTCCTTGGTAAGAATTTGTCCAAGAAGATTTGTTCTAATAGACTGATTTTAGTTGACCTAAAAAATAGACAAGTTTTGATGCAATAGTAAAATGAAGGAGGTTAATGATTTGGGAAGCCAGAGAGATTGCTTATGGGCATTAGGTATTAGAAGTGAGGAAAAAAACCACATGAATAAAAAAAGAAAATGTAGTCTTTTGACACCATGGACTACTATTTTGCCATAAAGAACGATAAATTTGAGTCATTTGTAGGAGAATGGATGTACCTTGAGTTCCTAATGTTAAGTGAAATAAATCAGACACACAAATTAAATATTGCAGGTTTTTCTTATATGAGAAACCCAAAATATAACTAAAGAGCAAAATAAAAGATAGATGATAGGAAGTAGTGAGCTAGATCTTTCTCAAATGGGAAGGGGGTCAAGAGATGGGGGGAGGGGGCAGAAGGGGTGAAGTGATAAAAAAGAATTAGGATTGTTATGTACATGTACCAACTCCCCACAAGGAATATAAAAAATAACATATAGTATGTATAATCATGTACTGCTAAAAAATACCCCCCCAAAAAGCCCCCCAGAGATGTGAGATACAAGAGGGTGACCATAAGGATGAATGCATTATAAAGACAAGTTTAGGTTGTGGTAACTCAGGCCCATGTTCCTTGGACCATACTAGTCAAACTGGGGAAGAAGTTATCATTTTTTTTCTAGCCTTCTTTTGCCTGATCTTCACAAACACACACTTTGTGTATGTACATATAATGTGTTTATCCGTTTAGCTTTCTGCCATTTTGTGTTTTATCTTCCTCAACTGACTGTGAAATTCTCCAGGGAAACTAGAATTTGTCTTACACAAGCCTGAGTTTCTACCTATTAGCTCTGAGTTTGCCAAATAGCAGATGCTCAATAAATGTAAATTAAATAAATTAGCAAATAAATCTTCAGGACCTTTGTATATTTACCCAAAGGATTATAATTATAGTCTTGAGCCTGGTGAAAATAATGGCCAGCAGTGCCTGTGTCATTCTCCCCATGGATTTTCATAAGCAAATATGTTTCTGTTTAATGTTTGGTAGTCAGGTAAAAAGACAGAGTGGAGAAATAGCTGTCTGATTCCTTGACAGCCAAGCTCAGGATTTAATGTTATGATTTATAGACATTTGGCCAAAATGAAACCATTTTGTGCTCTCTGTCTGATGAATAGCCTCACTTTTCAATTGTGGAGGTTTGCTTTTAGAAAGATAAGAAGTGAGGCATTGGTTGAAAAATTTTGGCAAAGACTGCCAATACCCACTGTGGCCTAGCTTGCTTCTTTCTTTTCTAACTCATTTTCACGTTAAAGAACTAGCAAACAGCTCCCCAAATTCTTACCTTTTTTCTTAATGGTCATATTTTTTATGGTCCTGGGTTTTCACATTAACTATATGTTTTGAGTAATGTCTGTGTATGTGTGTGTTTGTGTGTGTATGTGTGTGTTTCTCTAAGAATATGAAATAGATCTAATTTTAATAGATTATCTCACAGTGGTTTATATATTCCCATGTGAAAGTTATTTCAAGGAAAGTACAAATTTTGATTTTCACAAACTTTTACAATAATGTAAGAAAAACTCATCAAAATGGCAATCTGAACTTGTTCAGAGAGATAGTTGTATCACCTTGTATATCTCAGCCTATCAAGGTACAGAAGTCGTTACTTCCTTCTTTAAAAGAAATAAAATAGATGTCAATATAGGTGTAAACAAACATGTCAACTTAATTAGTGATAAGTTTTATAGTTTGCAAGACATCAAAAACATCATGGTGGGACCTAGCTTTAGAACCAAGGACAAATTCATCTGTTTCAACCTTGCTAGTTTAGGGAATCCTGATTTCCCTTTTATTTATTTATTTATTTAGGATAAAATAAGTTTTTATTTATAGTCTTATACTAAAGGGGGAAGCCTTAACTTGCAAGACAATTATTCAGCAGTATGTACAACATACTTTTTATTTCCATGGAATAGAATCAAACACAGATGGAGACTACAGAGTATACACTAGAAATCAGCAAATGCCAGGAACGGAGTAGGAAAAAGACAAAGAAATGAGGCCTAAACTCATGATACCCCTTCGCTGGGATCTGCTGACCACAGCCAGAACCAGGGCGGGATCACACAATGGAGACAGGGTCCAGGACAGGAGAAAGAAAGTGAGGTGAGGGCTGGGGAGGGGCCACACTGGGTGTGGGTTTAGTACCAGGTAAACTGTTCTTGGTATTTACATTACAAAATCAATTGGCTCTATTTCTTAGAAATACACACGAAAAGAAAAGCACGATTTGATCATTACTTTATGAATCTGTCACTTTGCTATTCTGACATTATCAGAAACAGGGATACTCACTCAGATTCAAATTTCAGTAGCAGGAAATAGATATCAAAACATCATCACTGGCCTCAATACAAAACCGCTACCCCACCCAATGCTCCCCTACTCCCAGCCCTCATAGCCGCCCCACCACTCCTCGGTGGCCTCGTGGCTCATCCACACCGAGTGTCACATGGCCCTCTGCAAGGCTGGCTCCGTGGGCTTAAACAGTGGCCAGGACAGCAGGAGTGAAACATGCCACGGTCTCTGCAAAGCCGTCCCCACTTTCATTTATACCTCACACTTCTTCGAGGACCTATCTCTCAACAGGAGCGATAAATAGCTTTTTAGAAATAAATCCTTACAAAGGAGAGGGGGTAATTCTGATTACTCCAAACCAGTCACCTTCTCGAAGTAAAGCAGTTCACAGATTCACAGTCTGTCAAGGAGAGGTGGACCAGGAGAGGCCACAGGGCAGGGGTCCTCCAGGGATGTGCCCGGCGGGCTGGAGGAGCTGGTGGGCAGGCAGGGCGCTGTGTGCTTGGAGGTTGGGCCGGTCATCTGTCCTCCACAGAAAAAGCTGCCACGTTGGGGTGTTTTGGTTTAAAAATTCCTGGTGAGGGCAGGGAATCCCTGAAGGGAATACATTTAAAAATATAGTGAAAATGGGGAAGGAGAACAGGAGCTGTTGTCCAAGAGCACCTACATAAAAATAAAAATTAAAAAAAGAAAGAAAAAATAAAGAGTCTCTTATAAGGTTCCAAGGGTTCTAACGAACTGAGAGGAGACGACAGAGAAGAGACAGTTCTTACTGCTGGCCTGCCCCACACAGCTTAGCAGGCCTCCATCCGGAGTTTCTTCCTGCTCTGGGGCTCTTCAGGCTCCGACTCCCAGCTGGAGTCCGAGGCCCCATTGAAGGCAGAGATGGTGCTGCCCTTGGCGTTGGTGTAGAGGCTGTTGTCTGAGGAGGGGTAGTTGGTCTGCAGTTGGGCACTCGACCTCGCTTTCTCCAGTGCATGGACTTGCTGCTCCAGAAGAGCATTCTGCCACTTGAGGTCATAGATGTCTTGCTGGTGTGTGTGGTTTTTCCTTCACATGTACTGGTTATAGTCTGTGGCTTTGTCTAGGATTTGGGCCCGGGATGCCTTCTCTCCTTAGAGTTGATGGGACTGAGTCCTGCAAACTGTGAAAGCTGTCTTTGATGTGGTCCCTACGTTTTCGTTCCAGTGCGTTATGATGAGCCCGTTTGTCAGCGTTGCTCTCCACCTCGATGTCATCCTTATCGCTCATTTCCTACGGCCCAGGGAGCGGCCACTGCAGAGGCGGTGGGGAGGGGGAGGGGCGGAGGGGAGGGGGAAGTCACGGACAACAACAAACGGAATGCCCCCACACACTCACTCACTCGCTCTCTCACTCACACACATACACACACACACGCATACACACACGAGACGGGCGAGAACCACCTCCTCACTTCTGATTTCCCTTTTAGATATTTGGTTACCGTACTTGTTGAAATGTTTGAAATTTTGCCCAAAATATTTCAGCACAGCAGTGTGGTTTTGGGTGGTTTGTGGTTTTAGTTGAGGTTAGGCTTAAGGATAGGAATGACAAGTTGCCATTTAGTCAGGATGTCTACTCTCCACAGTATATCTTGACTTCTGTAAGCACTGCAGCTCCCTCTGGGCAACACTAGACATTTTGCTAAGCAGCATGATGAATAGTAGAAATCAGTTTTCATAGGAAAAATTATTATCTAGTTAGTCATCACAGTGGATTTAACAATCTCTCATTACTGAAACTACTGGTATTCAGTATTATGTGATTGGCTAAATATTTTATAGACATTGTTATTGCATAAAGAAGGCGTAAAAAGCTACTGAACCTTAATAGCTTGGGCATGGAACCTGAGGCTAATCACAAACAGTCCACGTGAAGCCATTGTGTCAGAGGGTTTTATAGTCTATTGTTGACTAGGATTAACAGAATCCTGCCCCTGGAAGTTTGTCACATGTGCTTCCAGTAACCTTTCATTCAAGGGGATGATAGTTCTTTGAAAAGAGAACTGAAGCTTCCCTCCTATATGTAGCATAGTTGGTGTGAAATGCCTTGTAGCTGTTTTGATAACAAGTGTTTAGTCAGAGCCTATAAAGTGGCAAAATTTGGGTTGAAATTTACTTTTATTAAAGTCAGGTTAGGTTGTTATGATGTTACCAGACTTCACCTACCTAGACTTTTCAAAGACTACCTTTACCTTATCACAGAGAACATGAGTTGGTTATGGCCAAATAAATGACCTCTTCAAAAAATGTTTTTTAAAAATTTACACTGTTTTACTGTGCATTAATTCTCAAATCCCTTTAATCAGTCAGGGTTCACAGAAGCAGAGGAGATATCTATCCAGTAGAAGATATATATCAAGAGATTTATTTCGAGGAATTGGCTTGCGTGATTATGGGGTTTGGCAAGTCTGAAATCTGCAGTGCAGGTGGTCAGGAAGCCACAGGCAGCTGGAACTCTGTAGCATGAGCTCAATTTGCCTTTCAAAGATACAATTTCTTCTTCAGGGAAGCCAAAGTTCTGCTGCTATACCCTTTCAAGGGATTGAATCAGGTCCATTTAGATAATCAAGGGTCATCTCTCCTGCTTGAATAAACTCATTATGGACTTTAATCACATCTACAAAATATCTTCACAGCAGCACCCAGATTAGTGTTTGATAAAAAACAGGACAGTAACCTAGATGAATTTACACATCAAAAAAACCATCACATTACCCAGTGCCTAGGAGCAGAGCTGCCCCCAGTGGAGAGGAGGTGAACCTTCTGGGCCACTATAACCGCCCCCCCCCCGCCCCCCAGCACCATGGAGGTGAGCTGCATGGGAACAAACAGCACAATCTCCCCCACTCATCCACTGAAATGAGAAGACACTTAAACAAGTCACAAAACCAGACTCCCAGATCACATAAAGCAACCCCAAAGGAAAATGAGATGGAACAATCTGTTACTCAACCACCTGGACTCCCTGAACTGGCAACAAAAGAGGATCTGGAAACAATGAAATCAGAAATAATTTCTCACATAACAGCAGAGATTGTGCCCATAGTGCAAGACATGATTAATAAATCTAGAGAGGACACAGATTTAAAAAATAGAG
>NW_004624732.1:13117367-13127890 GCF_000247695.1 Heterocephalus glaber | reverse complement strand
TAGGGAAAGGTGGAGGGCGTGAAGGGAGGGCTAGGAATGGGGAAAAAATAAGAACCAAGATGCATTATGTAATGGTACAATTCCCAATGAGAAATGTAATTGTGTTTTATACTTACAATGTACCAGTAAAAGAATTTAATACAAAGAAAATAAAAGAGAACCAACTCTCTCGTTTAATGGAACAGTGTCCTTCATCTGTACCACTAGGGTTTTGCTTGTCTTATGTTTACTTTTGAGAATTTCTTTCCTTCATTCTCTCCCCCATCTCTACCTACTCCCAGCCCAAGCAATGATAGAGTTTCACATTCTGAGGGAGAGACAGATGAACCAGGCTATGATCCCTCTCCCATTCTGGTTTGTTCAAATGCTTTTTCATGAGTTGCATTGGGACTTTCAGGAGATGAAGGAAGACAACTATCCTCCTTTCAGAAAGGGGAGATGGAACATGGCTCTCTAAACAGGAATTAATAAGCTCTGGAACAGCTCTATAGAGATTAGTGCAGAAGAGGAAGGGAAGAGGTCTTCTAGAGGAATGGAGGGGGGCAAACAACCTGAGTAAAAGACTTGGAAATTGGAATTGGCAGGAATGGAAACACTGACAGCCTTTTAAGGAGAATTAAGGCCTGGCCCTGGCAGAAGAGACTTAGAAATTGAAGGAGGAGCCTCAATGAGACTAAACAATATATATATATATATATATAGTTTTTTTTTGGTACTGGGGATTGAACTCAGGTCCTTGCACTTGCACAGTGGGCGGCCAAACCACTGAGCTAAATCCCCGGCCCTGAGACTAAGCAATATGAATCACTGGGTTACAATGGCTCAGTTTTCTCAAAGACATAGGTTTGCAAACACACACACACACACACACACACACTTTCATGAACATGAACCCAGGAATTTCCTGTGTTCCATGGGTGTGTTTGAACTTTCCTCAGAAGACAGGAAGGCATAAGGATTTGTCTCAGCTCTGTGTGTGTGTGTGTGTGTGTGTGTATACATGTGAGTAAACACAAGTGTGAACTGGGTAGAGATGAATTATTTGTTGCTTTCTGCCTCAAAACTTTCTGCCATCAGAGAGAAATGGGTAGTAGCACCAGTTTAGGACAGGAGTACATACTGCTAGGGAGCCAGATCCCTTGGGCCTCTGGATGCAAGGTAATGCAAAGATAGTGTGGGCCCCCTTCTTAAGCTGTCAGAGCGGTGAGCAGTACCCTCATAACTTCCTTGCTTTGAGGGAAGAGTAGAAGGCTTTTTCCCTCCAGGGCCCCTGACCTTTTGTACCCTGGTCTCTCCCTTTCAATTCTTCACTGTTTTCACCCAGGTTAGAAAGTTTTATATCAGAAAAGAAAAGAAGGAATGGCAGTGTGGACTTTGATCTGGGACTGGACATTGCTCCACTAATACGCAGATGTGGGATATATCACCTCTTCCCTTTGCCACTTAGTCCAGTTGGGTGAAAGACCCATGGCCGAGAATATGGAGGCAAGAGGAGCAGAATTTTGTTCTAAGTAGGAATGGGTCCCAAGCAGTCCAGAGAGAATGTCTGGGTGGCTTTCCTCCTACCTCCGACTTCCCACACTGACATTTGTAAATAAATGGCATACTGTTTGTTGTGAAAAGAAAACCCCAGTTTTGTTTTTATTAGTCATATGAATTCTGCTACTTATTAGCTATATGACCTATAGTGACCCCCTTGAAGCCTCAGATTTCTCATTTTTGGAATAATAATGTACATAAATTCACAGGGTTGTTTTCAGGCTTCAGTGAGATAAAGGACACAAAGCAATTAGTCCAGTGACTGGAACATGGCAAATACTCAATAAATATCACTCTTCTTAGTATTGCTCTTGCAAGGCACAAATAAGGTAGAACCAGACTGCCTGGATTCAAATCCTGGGTTTACTCCTACTAGCCATGATAATGTGGGCAAATTGTTTAATCTCTCTATGCCTCAGTTTTCACATCTTTAAGATGGAAAGTGAGGTTATATACCTTAGGGGATTGTTGTGAGAACTGAGTGTATGTATGTGAAATACTTGAAACAGTGCCTGGTGCACAGGGCTATGGGAAAAGAAACAGCTATTATTGCCTTGTACAAAGAGGAAATTGATTTTTCTAGATGAAAAGTTAAACACTGTCATTCTTCCATATTTAAAATGCTATATTTAATAAACAATGTATAGGTATATTAAAACATGCATCATAGGTGATACGTAATTTCAATTTGTCAATCATACATTAAGAAAGATGGAGGAAAACCAACCAACCAAACAAAACCATTGTCATTCTTTTAGACAGTAAGCCTACTCAGTGTGAAATCCAGACATTTTTACAAGGCAGATTAAATATGGGTTTGTGACTAAACCCTCACTTCTTTAGGAATTTTCTGGTTATTATGCACATAAAAATACTACTATGCTTTCCAAATTATGGTCTCACATGAGAACAGTTATTTACAAATAAGTTCAGTTGCTGTGGAATCATTTTTAATGTTTTATATAGTCAAGGAAGATGCTGTTAAGATTCTTTTAATATGTGATTTTCAAGTTTATAATAAAGCTTTTACTTCTTGAATATCCACCATCCCTAGTCTTTCAGTGCATGAAGAAACATAGGTAAGTCAGTTCCAGTTCTTTATCTTAATTCTCATAGAAACAGAATTTCCATGTCAGTTTTGGAGGTTTTTATGAAAGATGTTTCTTCTGAGAATTAAGAACACAGCTTGGGGTAATTTAATACACAAGTGAACAGATAGCAGAAAGGAATCATATAACAATGCCAGAATTCTGTAAGTGTTGGACAGCTTTTCTACCATTAGCAGCCACACGTTTTATGATGATAAACATAGATTAAGTAAATAGGGAGCCTGAAAAATCCTGAGTCTTACAAGTGAGGAGTGAGGGAGTTGAGGAGGGGAAAAGTTCCAAGAGGCTGGATAAGTCTAAAGCTCTAATATGTTGGCCTATGAGAAAAACAATCCATAGCAGAAGAAACTGTCATTTAAACAAAGTTAAAATAAACTAATCTTGGCAAACACCTGCAATCCCAGCATTCTGGGAGGCTGAGTGAGTACCACAAGTTCAAACTCAGCCTGGGCAACTTAGTGAGACCATGTCCAGAAAAAAACCCCCCAAAACCCAAAAAAGATTAGGGATATAGCTCAGTGCAAGGCTTTGGGTTCCATCCCCATTAACAAAAATAACAAATAACAACAACAAAACAGTCTGAGAAGATAGAGATGGTGTTTCCCTTTAGAGCAGCCCTTATCATTTGCCAATCATATTGTAATTCAACCCACTGCACGCTCAGCTATCAACTAGCCCTGAGCATCAACCCTTTTTACACCAACCTGAAGGAAGTGGGTCTCCTGAACTAGCACACACACACACAAACACACACACACACACACACAATTTACTGAACTGCGGTTATTGCTATTGTTCTGAGTAATAAACAGTGCCTGGCTTAGAGTATACTTCTTATAAGTTAAAATGAAAACAACGTCGTCTGCTTCCAGTTTTACACATCGGATGTTTGGAGGAATTTGCTAATGGCCCTCAGAGTCTAGGAAGGGCCTGGTTTAGGGGAAGTGCGGTGGCGCTGAAGCCTCCTGATCTCTTTCCTTCCCCTGTGAGCTCAGGGAAGGGCCGGGCCCTTGAATCATGCCTTGCCTGGCCAGCGCCCTGTCCACATGGAACGGAACTCACACTGCTCTTTCCTTTCTGATGACATCAGCAGCATGAGCGCAGAACTCTCAGATTCCAAACAGAACATGATCCCTTCCTTCTGTAATTTTGCCAACATATCTCTATGTATAGCTCTTTCTAGGACTCATCTTTCTCCATTCCTTTTGTTTCGTTTTAAAGTATAAACCACGTTGTGTGAACAGCTTTCTTGATTCCTGACATTTCCCGTATATTCAATTCCCAGAGAGAGTTTTACACATTCTTTGCTCTCCATTAACAATTTTTTATTTTGAAGTTTCTTTATAACATTTTCCTCTTATTCCTTGTCTCAGGCATCTATAAACAACATACAGACATTCTCCTAACACTCAGTGCTTTCATGCTTCACCTATTTGGCTTTTTGTGTTCCTCATTACCCATCCTGAGATGTCTCCCTTGGGAACATCTTTATATTTCTTTCTCAGATTCCCAGAGTCCTCAGTTTCACTGGCCTCCCTTTCTTAAAATTACTTAAACTTACTGATCTTATATTTCATCCATCAACACTACTTTGCCCGAATGATCTAAAATTCTAAAATTACTTTCTCTGGCCACAGCCTTTTTTATTCTCTAGTCTATCATTCATTTTTTAAAATTAGTAAATGTTTGTAGTACATAATGTTTATATTCCTTGTTGAGACTTTGTACATGTACATAACACATCTTAATTCTGTTTTCATTCCCTTCCCCTTCCCTCCTTCCCCCCTCCACCCATCTCTCCATCTCCTTCCTTTTTGTTGTACATGTTAACTAGCTCTTTGGCTTCATATTTTCTTTCAATCATTTGATAAACTTTTATAATTCTCCAATTAATTAATATTGATTACATATTGAGAATGTGGAATGTGCCAAATACTGTGCTGTGCAGGAATTTATTCCTCACAGCGTCTTATGGGAAGAAGCTCTGTGAGTCTATAGAGGTGGCAGGTAGCAGAGCCACAGCTTGATTTAAGGCTGGATAAGCTTCTGTTCTCTACCTGATTCTCTGAGTCTACCACCCATTTAGGAGTGATAGACTTAAAGCACATTAGTTTACTCCCTAGAATATTGGACTAGTGTATATTGCTGGATCAAATCTTGTATAGGTAAATGATCCAGTAAAATCTATGTTATTTTCTTAATCAGATCCATTCTGCCACTCAGAATTTTTAATCACATGTTAACTTACAATCATATTTTTACAGTGGTCATTCAAAATATTCTCTACATTCCTCAGGCTCCCAAACTTCTACTAGTCACTCTTCTTTGAAGCCACAATTAATTCTACTGAAATCTCTTTCATTTGTATATGTTTTTCCCTCCTTTCTCTCAAGATGTGGTATCTTGTAAGCCTAGGCTTTCCAACGATAGTCTTGGTCTCATCTCTTCCAGGATATTGCTTCATTAGTTGTGTCCCTTCTTTTACTTCTTCAACCATAAATAATTCTTTCTTTCATGCCACATTAAAAAATTACTCTTATTCTCATAATGTCCAAGGATTTAGCTGCATTTTAATTTCTTCTATTTGATGTTCACCTACTTTCATTCACTGGGTAATGGAAGGGTAGAAGTGATTAAAGTGTGTTACATGCATGCGTGCATATGCCAAAGTAAAACCCACTTTTTTGTATAACTAATAAAAATAAATTGAATACATTGATGAGATGATGACTGTTAAAAAATCAAATATATAGTTTCTGACACTGGCTCCAGTCACATGACATCAGCTCCAATCTTCCTGTTAGTTACTACTTTCACTATACCAGTGCAGCCTTTGAACCTCTGCTCATTTTTTCTAGGTAAAGCAGGTGACCAGGGCTCTGAGCAAGGTCTGTGAATTCAGAATTGACTTTGAACTTGAACTATTCAACTACAATAGCTATGGGATCTTAAATTTTAATCTCTCTGAACCTCAGTCTTCACATCTCCAAATGAGAACTTTTACAGATACATTAATGCTACTTAGGAGAGTGAAGTAAAATTATCTCTGTAAAATTCTGAGCATATTTCTGATATACAATAAATATTTAATAAATGGCAACTGTCTGTTTTCTCTCTCTCCCCCCATATACATGTGGTCAGTAACAATATCTAGCACATATTTTATTTCTATCTTCTCCCAACCTTGGTTTTATGGTACATATGTTGTATATTATTGAATAGATATTTTCCGCTTGCTCTGGTATTGGCGTCTTTTTCAAATTCTCTAGGAATATGTTTCCAGACTGAAGTCACAGAATGTTTATTTTATATCTTTATAATTGTGTCACTGTGCAATGATGTCTTCTTTTACATTTACTATCATGTACATGCCAATGACATCCCAATTTGTGTTTCTAACATATTGTGCCAGATATATTTTTTATTAAAGGTTTTTTTTTTTTTTTTTACACAGGGTTTCACTATTGCTCAGGCTGGTCTTACACTCCATATCATCATTATAAAAAGTTCAAATGTAAATATACAGAAAATAAAGCTTGAAAATTCTTCTCCTTTTCAAGAATAGGTCTTATCTTCTATTTCTCTGGACGGTAGAGGGAGAACATGTATTATTATACAACTGTTTTAATGTATTTGTATCTAACAATAACAATATACAGGATTTGATTTTTTAAAGATAATGCAACCCTAATCTCTTAATCTGCATTTCCATTTTCCTGTTATAAATCTTGATCTGGGTGCACCACTGGAAGATTGAAATGCAGCCTGTGCCAAACAGCACTCATGTTCTTTCTCCAGCCAGCAACTTTTCCTGACTTCTCAGGTGCTATGTTTACCCCAGTCCTTGTGGGTTAGACTCTCGGTCTGGTCTCTGCTCTCCCCTCTCCTTCAGTCCTCACCACATCTGATTACTTGTCTTTTGTATAAATTCCACCTCTATAGTGTCTCTTTTGTCTTTTCCCTTATATATAGTTTTTTGTCTGAGGCTTCAGGCTCACACTGATAGTGTGATTCAGACCCCCAATTTACATAAGAATTGCTTTGTAGTTCAGAATTTTTGGAAAGATTTTTTTTTTCTTTCCTAGATGAGTCCCAGGTTTGAGATTCCTGTTTGATTTTAACATTCTGTATTGCAATCATCACACATTTTTTCAGTTCTTTATCACTTTCTGCTTCCATTATGACAAGAGATACTCCTCAAGGGTAGAGATCACATTGCTCACTTTCAGGCACTGTGTCCTGGGCATTTATATTTTCTTTCTGAATGCTAAACCCAACAGTGGTGCTTCTTCTCTTTAAGTTTTGAACTAGATTTGATGAAGTATGAAAATTGCCCTACCTCTAGTGTCTTAAGCTATTCTACACATACTGAGAGAAAACCCTTCCTAAAAGCTGTGCTCCAATTTTCTCAAACTCCGCAGTGGTTCTCCATTGGCTACTGAATATGGAGAGTGTTATCCTTGGTATCAGGGCCCTCCCAGAATTGACTTAAATATATTGTTCTGGTCTTTTGGCCGTCATCATTCTCCCACCTTGAGGCAAACCAGATGGCTCACATTCTTTACACTCCTTATTATTCAAGTTTTCAGGGCCCCCATTTTCTAGCTTCATTCTCTTCCTCAGCCTGTGTCTACTTTCAGCAGCCTGTGGCTCCATGTCCATTTAGTGACACCTTAACCATTTCCACTTTCATTTCAAATGACTGCTTCCTATAACCCTGATGGAATGAGTTATATTTTTGTCTCTTCTTCAATTACTTTGGAGTTCATATTATTACCTGTCAGATCATAAGCTCCTCACTGGCAGGGACCCTACCTTTTTCACCTGTGTAGCTCTTGTAGTGTCTTGCACTGGGCATGGATATTTGGAAAATTAAGTATTAGGGGTTTCTGTTGGAGACAGACAAATTTTTTTGAAAAGTAACTTGCTTCTGGAAGAAAAAAATAGATAACAATAACAATAACAATTGTCTTAAACATTAAATGAATTTGTATATATTGGATGGATACTTTGTTTTAGGAACCTTAGGCACTGAAACATGGGAAATACACTCTTTCTAGGTAACTGGCCTTAGTTGTGCCACTCACCTAAGACAGGAAGAAAGCTAAGAAATGTGACATTTTCAAAAACATCTCAAGCCTATCTATACCAGTACTGCTGAACCGCACCCTGATTTTTACGAATATAAAATGGCCCATAAGAGGCTGCAGCATGCTTGAGTGTTGGGTGCTTTCCTTCTCTCCCACCAGTGATGTTTCATTAAGCTACTGTGATGTGTTTTACCCATCTGAGTGCCTCTCTTTCCTAGGCAGCTGTGTTAATCCTTGTGGATGACTAAGAAGCCACATGAGAAATACATGTATCAACTCCCCACAAGAAAAGTAAACATTATGTACTACAAATAAGTATTAAGTAAAAATAAAAACAAAACAATGTAGCAGAGGAATTAGGCAGTGTAATAAACAACAAAATGAGCAATAGTGTAAGTAGAGGGGTCAGTGGGGATACTTAGCCAAGGAATTTGACCTGTCAGAAGGCAATGAAAGAAATGCTCACCAAAAGGACCTGTAGAATCTAGCCAGAAGGAAAGGAGTGTGTGTGGCAGATTGTTTCGTAGAAGGTAAATAGTGAATGTGATGTCCTGTGATTAGAGTGTACATGAGACAAGTTTGATTCGGTGGTAAGGGATATGGCCAAGTGGCTCAACTCACAGGTCAGAAAACCATGCTAAGGACCTTGACTTTTCCTCTTAAAGACAAAAAATATCTTAAAACAGGAAGAGATTTGGTCAGAATTGTATTTTGAGAGTTTCCCTTTGTTATGGAAAATGGAGACATAATGAATTTAAAGAGATATATTAAAATCCTGTTTTAGGAATCCAGGATGAGCAGAGAGAAAGGATTGGACCCTGTTGGGGGATGGGAGGGGAGAAACAGAGACAGAGTCAGGGAGAGAAACAGACAGACAGATGACAATAGTTTAACTTAGGAAAACAATTGTAGTTTGAAAAATGTTTAGATGACTACAACTTAATAATTAACTCTGGCTCCCTGAATCCTGGTTTCATATTTTTCTAGCTGAACAACTTGACAAATTGCTTAACATCTCTAAGCTTTAATTTCCTTATCTGTAAAATAGGAATAATAATAATCCTTGCCTTAATGTTTGTTAACGTCCAAATAGATAAGGCATAGAAGAGGTCCTTGCAAAGTGCTTGGTACATAGTAAGTGCTTGAAATGATTACTTGATATTCTAATAATCAATTAAATGTAGTATCTGAGTAACTAGATGTGGCATGGGAGTCTGAATTTATCTAAATTCTGACTCATGCACTGAGTGTATTGTGGTGCCACCCATTAACATCTGGAAGCAGGTGTTAAGGAGGGAGGAGAAGACAAGATTTGAATGAAGCTATAAGAATTTGTATTTATGGTTCTCCAGACTAGGAGAAGAATTTGAAGATCACCTGGATAAGTGTATTTCTAGGAAGTATGGGCAGGATTCTATCTTCTTACATCTCTGCCATCCCTCAATGCATTCAAATGTTACACTTGCCTCCACCATTCTAGGGAAGGTGGAGTGTTCCAGGGGTTGATGAATTCATGTGAGTGGATGAGAATGTGGTAGGGTGGGAAGGTGTGGTGTGAGTATAGAAAACGATGCAGAAAATGTGGGAAGCACAGCCTTTAAGGGGTGGGCAGAGGATCAGTGTGTTGCAAAGGAGAAGAGAGTCAGCACCTAGAAGAAAAACCAGAAGATGATGACTGGCAGCCAAGTACTTCAAGAAGGAGGGAGTGGTCCATGGTTCCATCGAAAATAAAGTTGGGTAAGATCTAAACATAGTTCATTTGGTTTAGCAAGCCAGATACAATTGATAGGCACTACACTTTCCATAGGATGGTGGGGAAAAAAGCAAGATCTTAGTGGATTGAAGGATAACTAGAATGTGAGAAAATGGAATCCTGGCAGACCTTTTAAGAAGCTGAGCTGTGGAAAAGTATGATAGGACAGGGGATGAAGGCAGAGAATTGTTTTGCTCTGAAAAAGGGTATTTTTATTAGCATATTTAAATAAAGATGAGAAGATACTTGTTGAAAGAAGGCATGTAGAGTATGAGGAAATTAGTAAGGAAAAAGAGAGAAGATAGAATCTGAACTTTTCATTATAGAGCAGAGAGACCTATGAACACCCTGGTGTTGACAGATGAAACATTAAGAGATTCTAGCAGTATAAACCAAAATAACCTCATCAGAGCATTTTTGAACACAATCCTTTGGAAGTTTAAAGGACTTTGGACTCTAGGTTCAGGGCATGAAGCTCATACTTATGAGTGAAGATTTTGGTAAATTCTTAGCCTGGTTTTGGTGTGCTTATAAAAATAGACTTGCTTCAGAAATAGCTGTAGAGAAAGAAAAGGTATCAATCACCTGAGGAAGCATCCTTACCAATTAGGAGAATGGCCTTAGACACCAATTTTATATGAAAAACTCAGACATGAAAGAATATTCATTTATTTATTTTGTTAAATTCTTTTATTGGTACATTTTAGGTATACAACACAATTACATTTCTCATTGAGAATTGTACCTTTACATAATGGACCTTGGTTCTTATTTTTTCCCCATTCCTAGCCCACACTTCCCTATTTACAAAGACTTTATTTTCAATTTTTCCATTTCTCATCATTTTTCCTTTCCCTTCTTTAATTTCCCCTGCCCCTCCCACTACCCCTACCCCTTTGGAACTTTTCTTTCTATTTTGCATAATCGATTATTCATTCTAATCATTGGTACATTTCAGGTATACAATATAATGACATTCATCATTGAAAATTTGCACCTTTACATAATCTTTCTTGCTTCTTATTTTTCACC
>NW_004624732.1:13098974-13112765 GCF_000247695.1 Heterocephalus glaber | reverse complement strand
TCCTATGTTAGGATTTCATCATCTTCCTGCGCTCCTCTCTATATTTATTAATCATGTCTTGCACTAGGAGCACAATCTCTCTTGTTATCTGAGAAATTATTTCTGATTTCATTTTTTCCAGATCCCCTTTTGTTGCCAGTTCAGTTTGTCCATGTGGTTGAGTATTAGAATTTTCCATCTCATTTCCCTTTGGGGTTGCTGTAGGTGATCTGGAAGACTGGTTTTGAGACTTATTTATGTGTTTTTTCATTTCAACTGTGGGGGCGGGGGGGTGCTGTTGGCACCCATGAGGATCACCTCCTCTGAGCTGGGAGACATGGGACAGGGACTGGGAGTGGCAGCAGGGATGGTGGCCCAGAAGCCCCTTCCTCTGGGCTGCGAGCGGCAGGACAGAAAGTGGCCCAAAAGCCCTTTCCTCTGGGCTGGGGGCAGTGGGAGGGATGGTGACCAGGAAGCCCCTTCCTCTGGACCAGGAGCAGTAGAACGGTGGCTTAGAAGGCCCTACTTCTGGGCCGGGAGCAGCGGGACCCAGTACCTTAGTCTGGTGGTCTGGTGTCTTATGCGTCTTTGTAGTGTGGAACCAGGTGGCTGTACAGAGGAGCAGCGGGGGGTCCAGTGGATTGTTGCCGGGGCGTGGGCTGATTCGGCATGTTCCGCTGACTTGCAACCTCGGTAGGGCATCCACAGACCTGCCTGTCTGCAGTAGGCTGATAAGGCGCATTCTGCGTGACTCACGACCTTGGTAGGGCCTCTGCAGACCGGCCTGTCTGCAGCGGGCCGACCTGGCATGTTCTGCGGGACTTGCAACCTCCGTAGGGCCTGAAAAAACATTTAGATAAGACTAGCACTTGATCTTTGAGGAAGTAAATTCTTGACATTCCCAAGAAGTGGAATATCAGAAATTGTTGAAGCTAGTGTTAACATGCATGGTTTTTCTCTCATAAAGAAGAAGCAGACAAGAGGAAGGATAAATCTTTTTTTTCTTGAACTCTGAGTAACATTTTGGTCATTCTTTTAAGGTCAAGGTACACAGTATATTAACCATTGTTATTCTCCAATTATTTTGTTATAAAATTTTGTTTCATTTTTCATAAAAGGAAGAATATTTTAATATTTTCTTTATTGATATTTACTTGTATTACATTAAAATAAAAGATTAAAAAATATATAGTTTTATGTACATGGCATATGCCAGAAGAAAGCAAATATTTGTAAGAATTTTAGAGAAAGTTTGTGTTTACTCTTAATGTGAAAAAGCATGGGCATTTCTGTGCTAATTTCAAAGAATGTTTTATTTATCTGCCACTTCCTCAAAATCTTCTATCTCCCAACTATGTGCATTTTATATTTTTGACAAATGGACCTTTTGTGCACAAGCTTCATAATCAAATTTGTTCAAGAATAAATTGCCGAAAGTGGAATTTTCTTATATTCACCCTTGTGATAGTTAATGAAGATAGATGGGGCAAAACAGGGACTGCACTTTGCAGAAGAGGAAATCTTATTCCTTACTGTGTTGGCTAAAGGCAAATTTATTGCAAAGAAAAACGAGAGAATCATCTAATTGCTTAATTCCTGCTGAAAGCCACTGGTAGCCAGCCTGTTTAAATACACAAACTTTTGTTTAGGGAAGCAACTATAAAACTCTTGTATACACAGCCAACAGAATCCTCAATTTTTTTCTCCATTGAACACTTGCTCTTACCAGAAAATATTAATGTTTGATCTGAAAAAATAAAAAGAATTATTTATATTTTATTGATGTCCAGAATAACTATCCAAATAAAGTTTTTTGATTATTTTAATTCTGGTAATCAAAGATAGTAATTGGATTTGGGGAATGACTAGACATTTGAATGGAGGTCTTTGGGAAATTTGAGAAAGGTCTTTGCCCTCATCCACTCTTAAAGTTAATGCACCAGGTTGACATACAAAGCAACTGGAGCTCATACATTGTTATTAGGAGGTACACTGATACACACTTTGGTAAACTGTTTGGCAGTATCTACTAAAGGTGATTACATACCTACACCGTGGTCCACCAATTCCATTCCTGGGCATCACCTAACAGAAATGACTTGTATGATGATGTATGTATTGACATTAGTTTTAGTGAGCCCAAACTAGGAACAACTTAAATATCCTTCTACAGAATAAATGCTGGCAGAATAATAAAAAATTGACTATTGATTTTCCAAATAACATGGATGAATCTTAATGACAATGTTGAGTGCAAGAGGCCAGATACAAAATAATGTATATTATGTCTCTAGGGTTCCACTTCTTAAAGTTCAAAGACAAGCAAAATGGATCCATGTGGATGAAGTTAGAATAGTGGCTTACTATGGTAGGGGCTATTGATTTGGAAGGACGCAAATGACTCTTCTGTAATGCTGGAGATATCTTGTACTCTAGTATGGTTATAAATTATGGTGATTATGAAAAGGTTTTATGTCTGCAAAAATTCACTGAGTTATGTAGTTCAGATTTGTACAAGTTTATATTTCATTTGAAACAAATAGATTATCTCCCTGTTTTTTTTTGTTGTTGTTTTTGTTTAATTTTTTTTTTTTTTTTTTTTACCTATACAGAAGAAATAGGCAATAATCTGGGCTTGCTTCTTTTACTGTGACCTTGTGGCCCTGCATCTTTCCAGGTAGATTAGACAAAGTGACAGATCAGCATTATACTGAGTAATTGATTTTCAGCTAGGAGATAACAACTGTAACAACTGAATATTTATTTGATTTAAAGTAGTTATTAAAGATAAATTTGGTTTACAGATTCACAGAGGCTTTGATAGCATCCTGTAAACAATCTTATTGAATTTTTTATATTTATGAGTCAGCAGTCATAGGCTCACAACTTTGAACACATTTATGGCTTTGCCTTGCTATCTTGGGGCCCATGGCCATGTCTAGCTTTTTTTCTAGGCCTATCTGTAGGCCTTTACATAGGCTCTGTCAATGGAAAGATTTCACCCTTCTTAGTTTGACCCATGAACTTTGAAAATCCACAGAGATAAGGGTGTACTTTGGAAAGCACAAGAAATCAAGATATCTGGAATATCAGAAAATGTTAGGAGAGGACCTAATTTTCACAACAGCACTAAATATATGAGGTCTGCATGGGGCAGGCTCTGTTTTTGATGTGGCTGAAAAAACTGGACTTTATTATTCCAAAAACACTCTCTGGATAAAGTTCAGGAAGAATTTGAGAGCAGGCAAGGAACATAGTATTCACCTTAACTTTATATTTTCATGAGTTGAAATAGAATGCAATTTAAGTAAGATGTTTAGATCACTTTATTTCTAATGCTTGTTGATATGTACTGTAAAGTAGAAAGCACATGCCCTGACATTAGTAGGTGGAAACTGTACTTTTCTGCCCTGTATGATTTTGATATTTATTTTTACCATCTAATTGTATATCATGATATTTAAGAAAATAAACTCTGGAGTTGAAGCACGGAGTCCAGTGTCTGCTGCTTCATAGTTTTCTGGTCCTTGAAACCTTGCTTAAGTGAACAAAGCTCCAGCTTCTTTTTTTTTTTTTTCATTAAGTTTATTGGTACATTTTAGGTACACAGCACAGTTACATTCATCATTGGGAACTTGTATCTTTACATGATGTATTTTGGTTCTTATTTTTCCCCATTCCCTTGCCCTCTCTTCAACCCTTCCACCCCTCCCTATTTACAAAGACTTTGTTTCCATTTTTTTCATTTTCTTATATTTTTTCCTTTCCCTTCTTTCCTTTCCCCTAACCCTCCTACTTCCCTTACCCCTTTAGTTCTTTTCTTCTATTTCACAATATCAATTATACATTTTGATCCTTATTTACACTTTTAGTTTCTCACACCAGAGAAACTATTCGGTATTTACAAATGCATGTCCTATTTATTTCACTTAAGAGTATGGCCTCAATGTGCATCCATTTAGCTATAAATGTCTCTAGTTTCTTGTTCTTTATGGCTGAGTAGTTTTATAAAAAAACCACATCTTCTTTATCCAGTCTCCAGTTGATGGGCAATTGGGCCGTTTCCAAGCTTTAGCTATTACAAACTGTGCTGCTACCAGCTTCTTTATCTTTAAAGTGGAGCTTTCTGTAGTGTCTTACTTATTAGAATGCTAGAACTAAATGAGATGGTTTGTATAGCATTTAGTAGAACAAAGCCTGATACATCTTAGCTGCTCAGTAAATGTTATTTATCATCATCATTAAATAATAATATCAGTAGAATAATAAGAACTGTACGTTAGCTTGTATTTATTCAGTTAATCTGAGAAAAACTTCTCTATGTGGGACTGCAAGTGTGTATAAATGCCAAGCTCATTTCTCCTTTTTATCCTTTAGCTTACTAACTGTGTTTATCCTTCATGCAAAATTGAACCTATTTGTATAATGGTTTTAGAAGTGAGATAAATAGGATGAGATTCATTAGTGTTGGACTGATTTGTGCCTAGCAACCCCATGGGAAATTTCTTGACAGCTAAGCCACCTAGTCCCCATGGCACCAGTTAACAGCAAATGCCTCACTGTAGTGAATTCATTTGTTATTGTAAATGGGAACATTCAATTTCCTAGTGTTTTTATTCATGGCTGCATTAGGCTCAGAGTTTTCCAATATTTTTGTTTTAAAGGTGTTGTTTACATTTGAAATCTCCATTTGGAGAAGTAAACTCTCTTCCTCGTTGTGAGGCAGTGTGCAGGGTAATGAATTTACAGCCCCATTAGGCTATGACAGTTTCACAGCTATGGAAGATGGTGGTTCATGGGGCTCCTGTTAAGTTAGAACACAATGCCAGGTATCTGAACTTCTGTGCATTAATTTAATAGAAGTATTCATGCATATTAAACTGGGCATCATAATCACTGACTCAGGTTGTTCAGTAATATTTGATAAATGATCAAAAGAATGAATTATGACCAGTGGCCCTATATATCACTGAGGTGGTAGCTACATGATGCCAATTTAGACGATATAGTTAATTAAAAAATTAAAAAATGAATATTATGGTATATTTAAAGGCATAATTCTAGTGACAAGAATTTGCTTTCACTTGTTTTGTGGCAATAAAGAAGGTGAGATTCAATCTATGAAATAGCTCTGCATGTAGATATAATGATCCCTCAATCTTTTATCTATTCTGAAATCAGTATTACCACTACTGAAATTGAGTCTCTAAGCCATTTGTTGACTCAACTCTAGTTTTGATACCATTACCTTCACATAATACTGGTGTTTTAAATTTGTTGAAGCCAACAGGGAAAACAGTTGAAGAATGCCCTGTTAGAAGATACAAGTGACAAACAATTTGAAAGTATGCTAAGTTTGTTCATCTGTATGCACTGAGAACCACTGAGATCCTGAGAACAAAAGCACGAGGGAGAACAAAAGAAGTTGACAGATTTAACTATTTATTTAATGGTTGTTTTAAGTGGCCAGGGAAAAATACCTTAACTTTTCAGTTAGTATTTTTTCTTTAATTAAATTGTGCATTCAAGAAATATTTTTGCAGTGCCACTGAGAATCCTGGGCTTCTAGACACTGGGAATTTATCAATGAATTAGCAGAAATAAGGTGTGGCCTAAAAGCAAATTAGGAGACAAGTTGTTTCTACTAATTTTAAAAACAATTACTAGAGTTGTGATGAGAAGCTGTTAGAGAAAGCAGTGTTAATAGGAAGCTGGAGAGATAGATGGTTAGAAAGTAGATGACAGGTAGGGTCCTTCTGTTCAATTTGGGAGAGTAGAGTCTTAGGTAAGGTGGCCAGAAAAGATTTCATTGAGAGTGACATTTGGCCTGAGACTTGGATGACAAGAAAGAAAATATCTTCAAAGAGCTTGCAGTGGGAATGAACTTGATATTTTCTAGAAACAGATAAAAAGGCCAGATAAGAGCAAGTTGAAGGTCTAGGAGGATATTGAAGCCATTCAATCCACAATATAACTAATTGACTAACTCCCAAATCCTCCTTCCAGTATCCTTGGGGTTAGAGAAGCAACAGCCTGTATCATAAAAACATACTACTCATGCTATCTTTATAAGGGAGTAATTTAAGCCTGCAGGAGGTTTTGATAAGACATGAGATTTATGTTCCTGGAAAACCTCCTAGTTTGAAAATTTGTGTAAAAACAACACTTCTTATGAGAAAATAGAATTGGGGCAGACCACTTATAAACAATATAACTTTGTAGCCAGAACATTAACAAAAACAGTAATGGTGTCTGAAGGCATAACACCTGGGGACTGCCTCCTGGAATATTAAAATGCACAAGCAAAATAAAATGAAAATGCTGTTTGCTAACATGGGTACAAGTTGAATTGGAACTCTGAGCAAAGGAAAAATAATTCACAGCTAGAGCGCATCTCCTTGGAGAAGGAATACTGGATGTAGGTACTCACTTGAAATAGCAGAACTGGTAGCTTATGCAGCTACCAAGACAAAACTGTTCTTTACCACAGAAGATTGTATGTTACCTCTAGTCTTATGGTTCCTTTTGCATGAAAAAATTAGCTTTATAATACCACTTCTATATTCTATCCTGATAGAATTCCTCTACCTACTAATTTCTTATGAACAACATTATACAAACATTGTTGGTAGAAGACTAGCTCATTTGCCTTTAAGATTTATCCCAATAAACACACTATGTTTCAATTAGGTTTGATCCAAATCAATTTAATTCAGTTCAAGAACTTATCGAGCACTTATTTTGTACAGTTTGTTTAATTAATGTGCTTAATAAAAGACCTGCTCAGTTAAGGTATTTCTAAATTCTAAAGTCTTCATTTTTTATGGTTCTACCATGTTTAGGTGATATCTTAGTCTGATTATGCTACCATAACAAAATACCTTAGGCTGGGTAATTTACAAGCAACAGAAAAGTGTTGCTTATGGAAGTTGAGACATCCAAAGCTAAGGTGCAGGTACATTTAATGTCTGGTAAGGGGCTACTTCCTTATAGATTGTGGCTTTTATGTGTCTTTGTATGACTGATGGGGCTAACAAGCTCTGTTAAGTCTCTTAAATAATTGCACTAACATCATTCTAAAGATCTAATCATCTAAAATTCTTAATACTATTGCATCAGGGATTGGATTTCAACATACAAGTTTTTACACAAACAGCACCACAGTCTTCTCCACAGAGGAAAAATATTTTGACATTGAATGGTTTTAAGAAGACCATAATTTAGTAGTTATTTTGAAACATATAAGCAAAGCTTTCAAAAGTTATAACGGTATGATGATGCCCATAAAAGTTGAATGATAATCACATCATTTATCTCTTTTTTTGAGAATTTCTGCTTAAGTGGGAGACACATTTTCAAGGACAACCCCGTGGTTTTCTCTGGTGCAGTGTTTTCTGTTGGAGGTTCTGAAAAATGGTCATTTTCAGAGTTGCTAATAAACATTTAGTAGAGTAAGATCCATAATCAAGTAAATCTGGGAAATACTGACTAAGAAGAGTGAAATATGCATCTCTGCTATTAAACTTCAAAGGACTAGGAATGTTTTATGGTGCCTTGTGCATCTGCAATTGAGGGATGTGAACTGCATCATTTACCAAAGGAATTTGCCCTGGTATTCTTTATGAGATCGGTGTTTTAAAAATACATTTTGGGAAACTCTAATTAGTTTTTCCTGACTTGGAAATAAATAAACCAACCTGTCTTCTTTCCTTTTATTCTTCCTGGCCTGCAAGAATACACAGAAACAAGATTGTATGCTGACAATTCTAACTTCAACATGTTGCCATGTGCATATACACAAAACCCACATTTATGTGGAATTTTGTACAAGTCAAGTACTATCAGCCAGCTGTCACTTTAAAGAAGTACTGACATAACTGAGCCAAAGGTGTTCTATACAGAGACTTAGGGGACAGTGATGTTAATTTAGAACATGGATGACATTTATCAGTTTCATATTAAACTTGAATCTAATATTTCACTTTTTCATCAACTGTAATTTAAAATGTATTCTTATCAAATTCCTTTTTTGTTCACTTATTTACTAGTTTCAATTTCATGTGTAAATGTTTTAATGAGGGGCTCACTCAGTAATGAGAATGTTTTTGGCAACATGGCAGATTTTATGCATTTTGCTAGTCATGTTATATGAGATACTGGAATCTGAACCTCAGCATGAAATCACCTATTTTAATAGATCTAACATTGAACTTCTTTTAAATTTAAATTAAAACAATTTATTTTACCTTATTAGGTTCAGCCCTATTATCACTTCCTGTGAGAATGCACCCAAACAAGTTAGCAGCAGTCTAAGAGAACAGCATATGATGTTGGCAAATATTTTGTGGTCAAAATAACTCTCAAAAATTCTGCAGCTTGTCCCCAATATAAATTTTGTATCTAAAGGCCTGCATACTAATTTCTATAATTGCTGAAGATTGAGATCCACTGAGCTATATTAAAAAGAATTAGGACATGACAATGCAGACATCTAGGCATTCAAACAATTTTTTTAAAAAAGATAACTCTAGCTGGGAATTTAGCTCAGTGGTTCTGCTGCCTGCTTCACAAGTGCAAAGTCCCGATTGAGATTCCTGGTACAAAAAACAAAAACAAAAAACCCTCTAATTCCTAGCAAGCATGTAGAAGATGGATGGAGAATTATAAAATAATTATTTATCTGTATTCCCTTTTCATATTATTAAGTTTCTGTAAATTTTATACAAATTAACACTAATTTGTTGTACTGTTACCACTTTTTCACAGATCATAGGTTCAATAGATAAATTAAATGCTGAAATTCCTCCCTCTGTGTTCCACAGCATTTTGTACATATCTTTATTATAGTGCTTCTCAAAATATATTATAATTCCATGATTGTATTCCCACATCTAGGTAAGACCTAAGTCTCATTTATTTTGCACTCTAGTACTTTGGACAGTACGTTTTATGTGGTAAAATGTGTTCATATTTTTTGTTAAATTAACAAATCTGTATTTCAAATTTTATGGATGTTTGCTTACTCAATAGATTTTAACTGTCCTTGGTTTATTGTTCATTTAAAACATTAATAAACTACTTTTAGAGCAGTTACAGGTTCACAATATTGAGTGGACAATACAGAAGGATTCCCATGTCCATGCTCCCCCCGCTTCCTCTCATAGATAAACTCCCCCATTATCAACATTCTGCACTAAAGTGGTACATTTGTTACAGCTGATAAAACTACACTGATGCATCATTATTACTGACAGTGTAGTAGTTCACTCTTGTTATTTGGATATTATGGATTTGGACACATGTATAATGCCAAGTATAAATTGTAGTTCCATACAGAATAGTTGAACTGTCCTAATAAACCTCCATGCTCTTCCTATTCATCCTTCCCACCCTGCTAACCTCTGGCAACAACTGACTTTTTTCTATCTCCATAGTTTTGTCATGTCCTGAATGTTATATAATTGGACTCAAAGAGCTTTTCAGATTAGTTTCTTCCACTAATGTGCATTCAAGTTCCCTCCATGGTTTTTCACAGCTTGATATAGCTCATTTTTTAGTGTTGAATAATACTATTTTGTACCACAGTTTATCCTCTCATCTACTGCATTGAAGAAAATTTTGGCTGCTTTCAAATTTTAGAAATATGAACAAGTCCACTATAGACATTTGTATACAGGGTTTTTTTTTGTGGACATGATGTTAAATTCATTTTGGTAAATATTTTTTTAAAAACTATTTATATTGGTACATTTTAGGTAGACAAATTCATTGGAAATTTGTACCTTTACATAATCTTTCTTTGTGCTTATTTTTTCCCCATTCCTCTGCCCTCCCTTCAACCCTATCTTGCCTCCCTGTTTACAGAGACTTTGTTTCCATTTTTTCATTTTCTCATATTAATTCCATTCCCTTCCTTCCTTCCCCCTTTCTCCACTTCCCCTTCCCCTTTGCCCCTTTTCTTGCTATTTCACATTATCTAATATAGCTTTTCATCCTTATTTACACTTTCAGTTTCTCATACTAGAGAAACTATTTGGTATTTACACGTGTGTGTCCTATTTATTTCACTTAAGAGTATTGCCTCAATGTGCATCCATTTAGCTATAAATGTCTCTAGTTTCTCATTCTTTATGGCTGAGTAGTACTCCATTTTATAAAAAAAGCCAGTCTCCACTTGATGGGCAATTGGGCTGTTTCCAAGGTTTAGCTATTATAACTTGTGCTGCTGTGAACATGAGTGCACATATATCACTGTGGTATGATTCTTTTAATTCTTTTGGGAAGATACCCAGTAGGGGAATACAGGGGTCCAATGGGACTTCTAGTCCTAGTTCTTTGAGGTATCTCCATACTGATTTCCACAGTGCTTGCACCAGTCTACACTCCCACCAAAAGTGGAGCAGGGTTTCTCTTTCCCCACAGCCCCACAAGCATTTGTTATTGGTTGCTTTCATGATAGCAGCCATTTCTTCCGGGTTGAGGTAGAATCTCAGTGCTGTTTTCATTTGCATTTCTTGAAGGACCAATGATATTGAACATTTTTTCATGTGTTTATTTGCTATTTCTACTTCTTTGTCTGAGAAATGTCTGTTCATTTCAGATGCCCATTTTGGATTGGGTCTTTAAATTTGAGAGGTTTGATTTTTTAAAGTTCTTTATAGGTTCTAGATAGTAGACCTTTGTCTGAAGAACAACAGGTGAAAATTTTCCCCACAATGTGGGTTGTCTCTTCACACTGTTGGTGGTTTCTCTTGCTGTGCAGAAGCTTTTTAGTAAGAAGAGATCCCACATGTTGATTGTTTATGCTAGTTCATGGGCAACTGAGGTTTTGTTCATAAAATCTTTTCCTACACCATTGTCTTCAAGAGTTCTACCTAACCTCTGTTCCAGCCGGTTCAGTGTTTCTGTTTTGATATTTAGATCTTTAATCCATTTCGATTTTAGTTTAGTGCATGGTGAGAGATATAGGCCTAGTTTTAATCTTTGGCAAGTTGAAACCTAAGTTTTCCACCACCATTTATTAAAGAGGCTATCTTTCCTCCATTGAGGGTCTTTGGCTCCTTTGTTGAAGATGAGGTGGCAGCTTAGTGTGTCTGGTGTTGTTTCTGCATCTTCTAATCTGTTCCACTGGTCCTCATGTCGGTTTCTTTGCCAGTACCATGGTGTTTTTATCACAGTAGCTTTGTACTATAGTTTCCAGTTGGGGGTTGTGATACCCCCTGCCATGTCTCTGTTGCCTAGAATTGCTTTTGCTTTCTAGGTCTCTTCTTGTTCCAAATGAATTTTTGGATTGTTTTCTGAAGGTCCATGAAGTATGCTGCTGGGATTTCCATTGGGATTGCTTTGAATCTATATAGCAGTTTTGGAAGTATGGCCATTTTCACTATGTTGATTCTTCCTACCCAGGAGCAAGGGATGGCTGTCCATTTTCTGATATTGTCTTCAATCTCTCTTTTCAGAGTGCCATAGTTTTCAGAGAAGAGGTTTTGATTTCTTCTTTTAGGTTGATCATTTTAGTAAATATTAAGGAGTGCGATTCCTGGGTTGTACAGAAAGAATATGTTTAGTTTTGTATGAATTTGCCAAATTGCCTTCCAAAGAGACTGTGCCATTTTACATTCTCACCACCAATGAAAGAGGGCTCTTATTGTTCCACATCCTCATCAGCTTATTAATGTTTTAGATTTTGGCCATTCTAATAGGTATCTGTGATTTCTTATTGTTATTTTAAATTTCTATTCCCTATTGAAATATGATATTGAACATATTTTTCATACACTTATGATGATATGCTTACTTATAATTTCTATATCTCCTTTATGAGACACCTATTTGGTTTTTATAAGACTATGGACTATTTTTGGACAACAGTCTTTATCAGATGTGTGCTTTGTAAAGTTTTTCTTCAAGTCTGTGACTTCTCATTTTCTTAACATAGTCTTTCACAGAGAGTTTGGTAATTTGAATGCAATGATTTCTTTCATAAATTGTGCCTTTTGTGCTAAAAAGTCATTGCCACACCCAAGGTCATGTAGATTTTTCATGTTTTCTTCTTGGAGTGTTAAAGTCTTGCATTTTTCAAGCTTACTTGTAAGTGACATAGAATTATTCTACATACTTATGAGATACAGAATAATAATTTGATTCAGTTTAAAGTGCTAATTTAAATGTTATGCATTCTAAATTTTAAAAACCACTTGTTTGTTGGTCCGGTAAAGGAAAACAATTTACTTTATTTAAAAAGGATTTATTGGGATATATAATTCTCATATCATACTGCTTACTTATTTAAAGTGTACAATCTAATAGTTTTTAGTTTGTTCACAGAGTTGTATGTTCATCATCACAATAAAATTAAGAACACTTTCATCAATCCAGAAACTCCGTAACTATGAATGGTATTTCCCCATCCCTCCTTTACTCTGTCTTGGCTTCCCCTGTAATCACATATCTCTATATAGTCATCTATCCTGAATATTTTAAAAATATTCCTCCTACTTAACTGTAGTGATATTTTCTATACCAAGATCTAGTAACCTTCTGATTTTTATAGGTTAGCCTTGCATCCTACAATCTCCTATGATAGCTTAGGAGTTCCAGGAGTTTTAACCAATTCTTTTGGATTTTTGTACAAGGACAAACATGTCATCTTGTGAATAAAGACAGTTTAATCTCTTCTTTTCCAATCTGCACATCTTTTATTATCTTTTATTTTCTGAAAGTTCCCTTTACTTCTAGTTTGCTGAGGGCTTTTAATCAAGAAAGGAGAATGAATTCCATCAAATGCTTTTCTGAATCTATTGATATTGTCATGTGAATGTTCTTCTTCTGCCTGTTTCTTTGATGGATTACATTAATTGATTTTCAAATGGTGAGCCAGTCTTGCATATCTGGGATAAATCTCACTTGGGTTTGTTGTATAATTCCTTTATACACATTTAGATTTTATTTGGGTTTCTGATATATAGTTCTCTCTAAAGACCTCTTTTAATATTTCTTCCAAGGGAAGTCTACTGGCAATAGAGTCCCTTGAGTTTTGTGTGCCTTTTTGTTTACTTTTGAAGGATGATTTCACAGACACAGAATGTTAAGTTGTTTTTTCTTTCAACACAAATAGGTCACTCCACTTTCCTTTTGCTTCATGGTTATGAGAAGTAGGATGTAATTCTTTCTTTTTCATTAAGTTTATTGATACATTTTAGATATAAAATACAGTTACATTCATCATTGGGATTTGTAGCTTTACATGATGTATCTTGGCTCTTATTTTTTCCCCCTTCCCCTGTCCTCCCTCCACCCCCTCCACCCTTCTCTATTTGCAAATAATTTGTTTCTTTTTTTAATTTTGTCATATTTTTTCTTTTCCTTCCTTTCCTTTCCCCTACTCCTCCCACTTTCCCTACTCCTTTAGGCCTTTCCTTACTATTACACAATATCAATTATACATTTTTTAAATTACAGTATCAAAATTTAGAGGACATTATCACAGATTTTACAGAATTTAAAAGGATATAAAAAACATATTACAAAAATCCGTTTTGAAATAAATTTGACAACTTCTAAGAAGTACCTTGGAAGATAAGTTAATGAAACTGACTCCGGAGGAAATTTAAAATATGAATAGCACCTATTAAAGAAAGTATATTCCTAGCTTGAAAACTTACCTATATGACAACAACAGGCTCATTTACATTTTAACTGATGAATTATATCAAACATTTAAGGCAGAAAAAAGAAGGAGCACTTCTCCCCTCATTTTAGGAAATCAACATTATGCTAATCCTAAAACTGGATAAAGATAATAGAAAAAAA
>NW_004624732.1:13068476-13078904 GCF_000247695.1 Heterocephalus glaber | reverse complement strand
GAAGCCCCTTCCTCTGGACCAGGAGCAGTGGGATGGTAGCTCAGAAGCCCCTACCTCTGGGCTGGGAGCAGCAGGACTCAGTGCCTTGGTCTGCTGGTCTGGTGTCCTCTGCGTCTTTGTAGTGTGGAACCAGGTGGCTTCCTTTTTGCAGCGGGGTGATTCGGCTTCTTCCAAGTGACTCGGGACCTGCCTAGGGCGTGCGCAGACCTGCCTGTCTGTAGCGGGCTGATTCGGCATGTTCCGTGCCAGTTGGGACCTCAGTAGTGCGTGGGCAGACCTTCCTGTCTGCAGCGGGCTGATTTAGTGTGTTCCGCGTGACTGGGGACCTTGGTAGGGCGTGGGAAGATCTGCCTGTCTGTAGTGGGGTGATTCAGCGTCTTCCTAGGATGTAATTCTTATCTTTGCTTCTCTATTGTTAAAGTGTTTCCCCCTCACCAGCATCTTCTTTCAGGATTTTTTCTCTCTGATTTTGTGTAGTTTGAATATCGTATGTCTACATGCAATTTTTCTGGCATATATCATGCTTCGTGTTCTTAAATCTGTACTTTCATGTGTAACGTTAATTTGGTAGAAGTTCTCAGTCATTATTGTTTCGAATAGGTCTTCTTTCCTTTGTCTGTTACACTGTTTCAGTGTATGTGCTACACTTTTTAATTGTTCCTTAGTCTGTTCTTCCTTTCCCCTCCTCCACTAATTTCCTCTTTGCCCTTATTTAGGAATTTTCTGTTGAGATATCCACACACTTATAGATTGTTTTCTCATCTGTGCTTAGTCTACTACTAAGCCCATCAAAGGCATTTATTCTTTGCTGGGTATATAGCTCAATTTTAGAGTGCTTGCTCAATGTGTGAGGCTCTGGGTTTGACCCCCTGCACCACCAAACAAGCATGCATTTTTCATTTCTGTTACACTACTTTTGATCTCTAGCACTTATTTTTTATTTATATATTTTTAAAGTATGCTTGCAATACATAATAATGACATTTGTCTTGGGTAGTTGGTACAGGTACATAACACATCTTAATCCTTTTTATGACCCCTTCATGTCTCCCCCTCCCTCTCCCCTCTCTACCTCCCCACCCCTCCACCTCTTTATTTTTTGTTTATTTTTATTTTTACAATATTCATCACTCTGTTAACACCAGACACATATCTATTCTTATATGCTGTCTTCTTTATTTAATAGAGCCTTAGGATGTTAATCATACTTGTTTTTAATTCCTGGTCTGATAATTCCAATATCCATTCCATATTTGAATCTGGTTCTGATGTTCACTCTGTGTCTTCAAATGTGTGCCCTCTTTTGCCTTTTAGTATGTGTCATTATTTTTTCTTGATACATGAACATTACTGAATAAAAGAAGCTGGTATAAATAAACCATTAGTAATGAAGTGATATGGTGCGTGGGAAGGGAAGCCTTCTACAATATTATGATTGTGTCTCCATCTTTTAATAAGCATGTACATCTGGATTGTGAACTTCACACATGCTTTTCAATATTTTCCCCTTTCCCCTTGGGAAGAACACAATGCTTAGTGTTGGGTATTTATCTTTCTCCCTGTGGAAGGCTACAGCAAGCTAGAGTGGTGCATTTCCTTTTCCCCAGCTCAATTAGGGTATGGTCAAATAGTTTCTCCTGAGGGAGAAAGGTAAGAATAGCTTGCTCTGGCATATCCAAAACATTTTCTTTTTCCTTCTCCCAGGGGAAGCACAGTTTTTTTCTCCTCTAATATTCTCTGTGAGGACCCAGTAGAGCTCCTGAGGTAAAACTCGCAGAGGTGTAGGGTCCCATTATGAAAAAACCCCTTCCCTCTCCTAACTTATTCCTTCTGATTCTCCAGCAATTTATCAATTACATTTCAGGCTTTCTTGACCTGCATTAATTCCTGTACACATTTTGCTCATGTGTTTCTGCTCTGATAAATTGTTATTTTTGTATCTACTGTCTGTCTTCGAATTTTTTAAAAATTTGTTTTTATTAGTACATGTTTACAGTACATAATGTTTATATTCCTTGTGGGAAGTTGGTGCATGTACATAACACATTTTAATTCCTTTTTTTCATCCCCTTTCCTTTCCCTGCTTCCTCCTCCCTCCAGCTCTTAGTCCTCTTCCCATTTGAAAAGGATCCAGCTCCCTACTTCCTACAATCTGTCTTTTATTTTGATCTTTTACTTATAATGTGAGTTTTTCGTGTAAGAGAAATGTGACATTTAAGCTTCTGTGTCTTTTGTATTTCTCTTAACATTAATTTTTTGACAGTTGTGGTTTGCTCTGTGACCTAACTTTTATCAAGACTTGTTGATTTTTCACTTTGTTTGGCTTTTTACTTCTTGTTAATGAATTAATGCTTTTTAAATTTCTTTCAGGTGGAGCTGGGGGGGGGTCTTTTTAATTTACTTTTAACGGCATATGCAATTCCATTTCAATTCCTCACAAGTTCCCCATTGTTGCCAAAAAATAATTGTTGAGAAATTGTGAATGAGTTTGCTATGGTCTGAAATTCATTTGTTGGAATTTAATCCCTATTGTGATAGTATTACAAGACAAGGCCATCAGAAGATGATTAAATCTTGAAGGCATGAATGAGATTATTGCCCTTGTAGAAGAGGTTGAGGGAGTTTGTTTGCCACACCTGCCATTTGAGGACACAAGATTTGCCTTTCCACCATATGATATGAAGATGCAGCAACAAGATGCCATTTTGGAAGCAGAACTGGGCCTTTATCAGATACCAAACCTGATGGCACCTTACAACACCTAGAATTGTGAACAAAAATCTCTTATTTTTAAAATAAAATATCAAATATAAGATATTTCTGTTACAGTAGCTTCAACAGACTGAGACAGAGTTCATGCACACAGAATATCTTGTAATACACTTCTCTTCTTGAAGGTCATTTCTTTATTTTTACCATGTTAAGCTTACCTATAAGCCTTTGGATGACACTGACTTCCTTTATATTGGGAATTATTTTCCTGTGATAAGGAAGTGAGCAAAAATAGCTGACAGACTTCAAATCTGAACTCTCAAAGCTAAACTTGGAAGATGAACTAATCAGTGTTTGTCATTGCTGTTTTTATTTTTCTAAGTTTGAAACTCACATTCTTTCCAATGTCCATTGTTTTTCAGAAAGTCAATAATAACATTTTTCTTTAAATTTAGAAGGTGATTTGATTGCCTCTAACAAAGCCAATCTTTGAAAGAGCACATTTCTTTCCTCTGTACCAGCTTACCTTTTAAAGACAAGATGTGTAGGATGCAGTGGTGGCTCATTCTTGTCATGTTTCCTTTTTTAACTTGGGGTAGGAATTAAGCAAGAAAAATTCTCACAACTATTCTTTTTTTTTGGTACCAGGGATTGAACTCAGGACCTTGTGCTTTTGAGGCAGGTGCTGGAACCACTGAGCTAAATCCCTGGCCTCTCACAAATATTCTTTAGTGTAAGGGCTCTATAAAATACCTCATAGCCATACACTCATGGAATACTGAGACATTTCTATTTTCCTGGGCTGTAAAACCAAGCTTTCCAAAAAATTCTGGTTTTGAATAGTTCTGCCCTTTCTTCAAAAAAAATGCTGTGTTAAGGGTAATACAATTGATCTAAAATTTATACCTTAACATATTTTAAACAAAAATGTATTCATAAGTCAAAATAAATATATGGATGGTCTGAGTTTTCTTTTTGAAGGCAAAAGTAATAATTTTTTTTACAAAGGAAAATGAAAAATATTTTTTCTATTATTTTTCTTCTCTTTTCCTTCCTTTCATTTCTTTTCCATTTTCTTGCTTCCTCCTTCATTTCCTTCTTTCATTTTCTCTAGGAACATCTATTTATTAAATATACATATATGCCAGATATCTACAAAATACAGATCTTGTTTGTTTCTTTTTCCAGTTGATTTTTTTGTTTATAGGGGAAAATAAGAAATGAGGATGATGAAGGAGAAAATAGGCAATAAATTCATTCAGTCACCCAGACGAGGATAACTTCACTGGTCACTTCTCTCTATTCCTTCCACAGGGAACAGAATCTGGACTCCTTGTATCTCCAACACATATTTCTACTTATGTGCAGATATGTTTAGTGCTCTCTGGGAAGACTTTAAACCAAGAATACTTGTAAAATACCAGCTAATGTTTACTGAGTTAGATTCTGAATTTGTAACTTGCCCTATCAAATAAATATCTGATCTATTTCTGGGTCAAATTACTGTCTTTTAATTTTTTTTCATACAATCTCCATTTCTATTTGCAAGAATGAATAGTATTTCCCAGCCACCAGAGATGTGATGCAAGAATTTTACTTGTAAAGTCTCTCAGGTGTACTTAGACTAAGCTTTGTAGACGAGACATTAGATAACTATGTGACTTAGTAGCATTTCAGTTCCCCCAGAATATTGTCCAATAAAGACTGAGAGCTCTGGGAAGCTTTCCTCTAGCTTACTTCGGTATGTTGGGTGGAAAAGAAAGTGAGTAGATTTCTAATTTATGGTCCTTATCTGCCTCTTCTCTTCAAAAGAATAGTGTGCCTTTTTAGGTGAGAGTTTCTCTTATTTTATTCTTTTGAGAGTTTCATATATTTGGAGAAGCAGTTGTGCTCTGTGTTCTGCACAGTGTCTGGTCTGTCTGCCCACTCTGCTGAAGCTCCTTTTAGTAATGCTCCTTATTTAGTGCTGTACTGCTGACCTTTTCACCCATCCCACATGATTCCTGAGTAAGCTAGAGCATGGTGCCTTTCAAGGCATGTTAGCTTTGGGCTTGGCACAATCTGTGCAGGTTCTGTAGGATGTCTTAAACTCTCCTTATCCTTTGAGTCTGGGGCTTGTTTCTCCTTGCCTAATGAGCTTTTAGACTGAAAACCTCAATAGCCCTACTGATGCTCAATGGTAATGCTGATGCTGATGCACAGAGGAAACAGGTGATGTCTACTTTGGGATCTTGTTCTCAGCACAACTACTTCAAAAGTTGCTATTTTAGCAAATTTTGTCTGTTATAACAAATAGCATAAATGGAGGGGCTTATAAACAACATAAATTGGAAGTTCAAGATCAAGGTGTTAGAAGATTTGATGTCTAGTGGAGACTGAACAGTGAGATGCAACTTTTCCTAAGGAATACTTTCCCTTTGACACCTAAAATGTGTTTGATCTCACCAGACAGATGGCGATCACAGCCCTCCCCCTTGTTACTAGACTAACCCAAGGGTGATCAGGAGGGTAATGACTGGCTATAGTGTCTCCCTGGTACCTCTGAGGTCTCCTTGGTACCATTCTCTAGGATGCCTTTCCATCCTGAAGCCCTGATAGGAATGGAGGCTTAGCCAACAGCTGAGATGCCATTCTCTACACCTGGATTCTGGGTGCTGCTGGAGCTTCTCTGAGCCAGACGACAATGCCTAACAGGGCAGAGTTTGGGATCAGCTCAGGGGCTGCCACAAATATTCCCAAAGTCCCTGATTTTTGTTGGACCATGATCTACACTGCCATTGTTTCTAGAAACTCACTGGAAAAAGTAACAGTTGTGACTTTAGCCCTGCTGCTTTTCCCTGTTGGCAGGAGCTTCTGTATTTCCACTGGGCTGTCATCTAGACAGCTGAGGCTGTTTTAGACACATCGAGACCACTGTACCTATGGCTGCTCTGGCCATGGCTACACCAGGTGCCTGAAAATCTTCACTTCTGCTACAGAAATTGCTGATGACCCATGACCATCTCAGACTTCCCTGCCACCTACCTCTACCATACTTTGCAGGTTCCTAAACAGGTATGCGAGACTCCTTGCATGGACTATCCTTTCTCTATATTAGCAAAATTCCCCCCAGTCTCCTCATATTACCTCAAGAGAGCTCCCCTTCCCATGCACTGCCTCCCTGTACCCTAACCTTCTGGGGCACAGCATAGGCCCCAGAAATCCTTGTTTGGGTGATTGTAGTGTGTACTTGTGATGTTTCCTCAGGTTGAGTAGGCTGAGCTGGTTGCACTAAGAAAGAGTTGGCAACACTAAGGGCTATTTAGTCCTGAATGTGCTTAGCAGACAGAAGGCTGCTGAAGAGTTCAGAGACTGAGCAGAGAGGTGGTAGAAGTGGAGTTGTGAAGTAGGAGCAGCAGAATGACAGAACTATGGACACTAGCAGAAAAGCTCTAGAGAGGCACTGGAAGAACTTCAGAAAGCTAACAGGGCTGTGAGTTCTGGATGTACAGGAGCTGACAGGGGCCTCTAAGAGCCACTAGGGGCTGCTAACCTGTAGGACATAGGGTTACAGTAAGAGGTATAACACTAAGAATTGAGAGGCACTGGCACTCAAAGCTTGGAGACACCAATGTTAATGGACCTGCACTTTACCAATTCACAATTTCTATCTGAATTGAACAAAAGAGCCCTCAGCCAATTTTTTTTTCCATTAAGTTTATTGGTACATTTTAGGTGTACAATACAGTTGCATTCATCATTGGGATCTTGTACCTTTACATGATGTATCTTAGTTCTTATTTCTTTCCCATTTCCCTGCCCTCCACTCCCTCCACCCTTCCCTGTTTACAAAGACTTTGTTTCCATTTTTTCCTTTTCTCATATTTTTTTCTTTTCTCTTCTTTCCTTTCCCATATCTCTCCTACTCACCTACTCCTTTAGACTTTTTCTTCCTATTTCACAATATGGATTATACATTTTGATCCTTATTTACACTTTTAGTTTCTCACACCAGAGAAACTATTCAGTATTTACATGTGTGCCCTATTTATTTCACTTAAGAGTATGGCCTCAATGTGCATCCACTTAGCTATAAATGTCTCTAGTTTCTTGTTCCTTATCTCAGCCAATTATTACTATAGTGAGGTGCACATCTTGAGTCATAGATGGCTGTCTTTTCACTGTAACCTCACATGATAGAAGTGGCAAAGGATCTTCCTGGGGCCTCTTTTATAGTGGTACAAATCTCATTAACCAGGGTGCCACCCTCATGATCAGATCACTTTTGAAAGGCCCTACTTCCTAATATCATCACATTGGGGATTAGGTTTCAACAGGTGAATTTTGAAGGGACACCATTCATATCATAGCAGTAGGGGAAGGAGAGGAGAAAGGGGGCGGGGGGAGAGAAGGAGAGAAATAGAAATAGAAATAAAAATGATAATATCGACTGGAACTGAGGGCCCAAACAGAAAAAGAATGTACCTAAGATTAAAAATAATGAAAGGGAGAATGAAATATTTTAAAAAAATTTTACCTTGACAAAATGTAAATCTGATATTTTTTGTGGCAAACCAATGATCAGTATAAAGTATATACTATATGAGTACATAGTAAAGTATATGAGTATAGCTAAATGGATGATACTTTAGAAAATGATCAGAGCCATTAAAAGTTTTATGGAGAGATAAAGGGAAGAAACCTGGTGAAACCTTATATTAAAATACTAGATAGAATTCCAAAAGACACTTTTCGTGCACAGGTATGGAGTCAGCTCACTGTCAGTTTTTAGCAGAGATCTTAGTTGGAGTCTCAGTTGGTAATTATAGGTATCTGGGAATGTTTAGACAGCTGGTAAGGGAATGAATGGTGGATCTTGAATAGCCTTGCTTCAAAGGTTTTGCTTCACGGAGGAGAAACTTTTCCTTAAGGACTTATAGCAGGAGGGGAGGACAAGGCATTCTTTGACTCAGTCATGGTCCTCATGCTGATTTAAAGGACTTGAGTTTCAGCCCTATGAAGAGAGGGAATATAGATGAAGCTAAGGGGTATTTATGAGGAAGTGAAGAGTCATGGCACAATCCCATCTCTGTATAAGTAGGGACAAAATTGTGCACTGAGAGTCCACAGACATCCTGCATGTTGGCTGCAAATTGAGGAAATATAGGAGATAACTTCTTTGGCCTTGCCATTTGCAGTATTATAGCCAGTAATGCTCCACAGGCCAATGAAATCTGGGAAACTTGCCTTAAACTGTTTGCCTCTGTTGGTGCATAGTAAGATGCTAAGGGGGTGGGAATCAAGGGGTGACAAAAATTGCACAGGATACAAAAAGAAACACAGGCCATCCAGTGACTTCACTGTGATAAGTGAAACATATCAGAAACACAATAATCCTGAAACACATAGTAACTTTTTTAATAATATGAGCCATGGAACTTGGAGTCCATTTTATTTAGATTTTAAATTGATTTTTGTTTTCTTCCCTCTTTATCTTCTTCTTTCTCTCTTTACATTTCCTCATCCCTTCCTTTGCAGTGACCCACACAGCATAGGGTCCAAAGCTGGGGAGAGCAGTGGGAGATGAAGAAAAGGTGAAGAAACTAAGAAAGAAGGATACATACCAAGATTATGCGAGAAAGTTGGGACCAGGTGGAACCATAGCTAGTCAGGAGCTAATGGCTGCCCGAAGCACTACAAGCTCTTTATTTATAGTGGAAGGCAAACAGGAAGAGAAGGTGGGGCAAACAGTGCTATGTTGGCCTACTTGGCCTAGGCAGAATGTACTGTGATTGTTTCATGATCTGGGCATGCACAAGAAGGGAACAGGGAAGGATACTAGGTAACTGTCCCCTGGGGCTGTGTCATCCAAGGTCTCTAATCTATGGAGGAGAAAGGAAACAGGGAGAAGAAAGGGCCATCTTCAGAAAGGACCCCACATTCCTTCATCTCTTTCTTCATTCCAAAATATTGAAAATAGACTATGGTTACTTTTCTCTTCAATTTATTTTATATTGTGTTACACTTTTGTGTTATTGAATGGTTCTCAGGGATTGGCTGGAAATTGCTTGAGAACTATTAGTGTCAGTTGTGTCTTAAATAATCAGTCCCAGTACTGGGTATTTATTGATGTTTTTGCTTATGTATCCATTCTTTGGATCCATTTCCTGATTTTGTGTGTATGTATAATTTCTCCTTCATCACCCTCAGACCAAGGGTTATGGGCTATGCTGATCTTGACTTTTATGAAGATGTTCCCATGCCTCAGGATTTGGCCACAAGAGACTTTTTGCTTTGTACTTTTATTGAAACCTGTGGGAAAGAGGTGTGGTCTTTTCTCCTGGTACTCCTTGTTGGGTTGAGTGGAGCTGGAGCAGCTGGTGGCTACTTTCCCCTCAACTATGGAAAAGTCTGCTTGAGAATAATGTCAAGCAGAGGAAAGATCAGGGAAGTACAAAGCTGAATTCCTGAATATATTTTTGGACTTTTAGACCTAATCATACCCGACACACCCTAAGGTTTGTGTGTCAAAAGGGACCTTTCCCATGTGAGCAGTTTGAATTGAGTTTCTACCTCCTGATATTGCAAGAGTCCTGTATTTCAAACATCACCCAAGGCACACCTTCTGATGATTAGTTGAAAAGATAATGCTGTGTAATTAGTGCATCTAAAACATATCCTAAAGTAGTCTGAGCTTATTAAGGATGGGGTTGAGAGAAGCCATCAATGTCAGGTTTTCTCTGGTCATTATAATCCCCCTTCTCATACATAAAGTCCCCTGTCTCCTTTTCTTGTTCTCTGTCAAGGCTACCTACAGGCTTAGGATGGGAAGTAAGAGTTTAATACTTTGAGTTCAGGAGATGGCTATTTTGAGTTGTTTTAGCATATCACAAGTGTCAGGGGGATCATTAGTAGGTTCTATGTTAATAAAAACCCTTGCCTGAACTATCGCTTCTCTCATCCAGATCGTCTTATGTATATGATGGCTAAAATGTACAAAGGGTGGGGCAGTAACTCTAGTGATAAGAAAAGCCTTTCCACATATTTTTAAGAAATATGTAATTGGCAGGTACATGCTGTCTTCCATTCTGTGTACCTGCCTGCTTCAGGGATACAAGCCAAACTGAAAATTTTTAGGAAAAGAAAATGAAAATCTATGCCTCAAAAACTTAGTCATTCAGAGAGGAGATTTGGAAATTCAAACGTGTGACTTTTGACTCATTAAAGCTAAAGGTGACACATAATTACTGGCTACAACCAATTAGAAAAGTATAGTCTTTCAGAAGCTGAAGAGGTACTTTGTAGTGACAGTCGGGAGTGTTGCATAACAAGGCTGGCTGATCCACCACCCAGCAACCACTGCCAGCAGTAGAAATCAGCCCTTTAAATTAAATCTATCAATGCCTTCCTCTATACTCAGAGAGAGAAGTTGAGTCTGTGGGGTGGGTGGTGGGAGCTTATGCATCTCCTAGCCTCCATATCCTCTGCAAGGAAGGAGACGGAGCAACCAAAGGGAGGGGAAGTGGTATAAAATCTTCATAGCAGAGAAGGCACAAAATAGGCTCATTTCTGAGGACAGGGACTTCACCAGGCTTGTGATGGAAGTGCCATGCTGTGCACCAGGAAGCTGATCTGGTCATGAGTTTTGTCCTGTAGGGAGTAGTTCATTTTCAGGTGTCCGATCTCAACATTGTTTGTGGAATCAGCCCGCTGCAGACAGGCAGGTCTGCGGACGCC
>NW_004624732.1:12989371-13008487 GCF_000247695.1 Heterocephalus glaber | reverse complement strand
GCCTCCTTCAGGGTATGTCTCTGCTGTCACAGTAGGCAACGTAGGAATCCGTGTGCATATATGAGTCAACGAGTCTCAGCAAGCCAGCAGCAGACCAAGTACAGTGGTCTGATGTGCCTTTATTGTAGAGATTCTCTTTACTTTTCTGCTGAGCTTCAGTTTTCATCTAGGAGCCTGAGAAGCCCGCTTTCTGTTACTAGCTTCTGCTCTATCTTGTGGCGCTCAGCACAAGGGTCTTTATAATCTCCTGTGCCTCTGTAGTGTGGGACAAGGTGTAGCAGAAAAGCCGGAATGTAGGAGGCGCGCGGTGGTGGTGGTGGTGGTGGTGGGGCGTGAGCGGCTAAGCGGACCTCACCGTGCCGTGGGCGGGGCCCGGGACGGCCACGGAGCTTCAAGTTGCTTTCCTCTCCTGGCCGGTCACAGCTTAGAAAGCCAAAATTTGTTTTTAAAAAAAGAGCCACTGGTAGACAAATAACTGTTATTCAGATTTGGATATTTGCTAGACATTTTCTTGCAAACAAATGAGGGGAAGCTGCCACTTCCAGGAAACCACTTAATACTTTTTTGTCAAAGTTGGAGTCGAAACTTAGCAGCAAAAGACTTACGTCTGTCATCATGGGCCAATACCTTCCCAATATTAAAAGACTTTTCAGGTTATATTGATGATGATACTAACAAATGTGGCTTTTCTGGATATTGTATAATGAAATATGTCCTGATTTAGAAGACTTGCATAGCTTCTAGAATCAGTATTTTCCAAATGACCAATGTATGATGCTACAGAATCATGCTTGATAAATGATTCATTTATACTATAAAACAGAGCAATAAATTTTAATGTATAGTGTTTAAAGTGTATAAAATGTGTCTAACATGGTTTCAGATTTTATATTACAACTAGCAGTTGTTGATATAGCATCAAAAAAGAATATCTACAATCATCTGAAAAAACCATTAAAATATCCTTTTTTTCTCCAATTAAACGCTTGTATATGGACTGATTTTCTCCAGGTAACTCAAACAACAAAACTCAGTAAATGGTATGAAAAATCAGGTATTAGAATCTATTTTTTGCAAGCCAGAGACTTAAAAGATCTGCAAAAATATGAAACAATGCATTTCCTCTTATTATGTTTGTTTTAGTTTGGTAAATACAGCTATTTTCATAAAAAAGCTTGGAAACAGCCCAAGTGCCCATCAACTGGAAACTGGATAAAGATATGGTTTTTTAATAAAATGGAGTACTACTCAGCCATAAAGAATGAGAAAACAGAGGCATTTATAGCTAAATGGATGCATATTGAGGCCATACTCTTAAGTGAAATAAATATGACACACACGTGTAAATATCAAATAGTTTCTCTAGTGTGAGAAACTGAAAGTGTAAATAAGAATTAAAAGGATTAAAACGAATAATTGATAATTTGAAATAGGAAGAAAAGGTCCAAAGGGGTAGGGGAAGAGGGAGGGGAAGGGAAAAGATAAGAAGGGAAAGGAAAAATTATGAGAAAAGGAAAAAGTGGAAACAAAGTCTTTGTAAATAGGGAGAGGTGGAGGGGTGGAAGTGTACCCAGGTAGTGGAGAAAATAAGAACCAAAATACATCATGTACAGGTACAAGCACCCAATGATAAATGTAAACATGTTGTATACCTAAAATGTACCAATAAAAGAATTTAAGAAAAAAAATAGGGGAATTAAAATTGATAAGTGATTTCCAAAATATATATATATATATATGTTTATTGTATTATTATTTTAAGTAGATCATAACCTTTTTTAAATTTAGTTTTAATTTTTTATAGTAAATATTTATAGATAGAAATTACACAAACAAAAGATTTTTCAAATCCTTGATAATTTTAAGAGTGTAAAGAAAATTCTAAGAACTACTAATTTAGATTAATTAGGTATCATTCATGATGCTGAATGGTGACTCAAGTCAACTTAAGTTATCTAGCTTATATATATATATATATGCTAGATTATATATGATATATATGATATATATATATGTGCCAGAGTATATATACAGAGTCTGCCAAAAAAATGTATACACACTTCAGCAATTCACTGTACTGATAAATGACAAATGTCTAGAAGCAAATGGCAAATGTTCTCACATGTAAGATGATATTTAAATTAAAATTTCAGAATATCTATAAATCCAATTCTTCTTTCACACATGGGTTGATATTAGGAGAAATGTATATACACTACATCTTTTAATGTAAGATATAAAAGTCCACTAGACAAGACAACTCAATAGAAAATGGAAAATTATATGTGCAGACTGGTCATGGAAAAATAACTATGGACTGCCAAGAAACAAATAGATGAAAAGATGTAATTGCTGGTATAGAAATGCAGACTACTAAAAATCAGATACTATGTCTTCTACCATTTTTTACTATTCTCACCCAAAAAACTGGCAAAGTGTTTCTTTTTGTGCTGAAACTTTACATTGATATGTTTGCCTATAGTGTGTGTTTGATATGGTTAGCCAAAAAATATGGATGAGCTAAGTAAATACACAGATTAAAAAGTACTTTAAGGGTACAAAAAATAGCCTATTTTAATTTAGCAGCATTAAAAAATTTATCCTTAATTTTTTAATTTTTTGCTTTCTAATAGTCATAACAGTCCTAATAGTTCATACAGAAACAGAATTTCTTTTAAAGACTTGGCTTTGCCTTCTCATTTGCAATTTTATATGCATCCAAATCATTTTGCTGTCCTTGCTTCTTATTAACGTAGCTCTCTATTGGCCTTCCTGCCGCCGGCATCTCCCTAGTATCCAAGTCGTCATGAATATGCCTTTTCCCTAAAAATTCCACTTAGATTGTCTTACCCTCGGTCAGAGAATTGTGTATATGATAAAGCATTTTCATTCTAGTCAGTTCTTCTGCTTTTACTATTTATATTTCACCTAAATCAGCATCTGTTCTGTTTCTTATGTTTATTGGACTCACACTACTGCTTTGAGTTTGCATTTTTACTCTTGTGTTCCTTTCCCTTTTCACCGCTAATCCTAAGCAGAATGATCTTTCAAGAACAATGCATGTTTTCTGTTCTGAATGCCTAACTGTACTTGACTAAGATTGAATCACTTGTTATAGTGTTTAATTCAATAATTGCCCCAAATAGCAAGACTATACCTCTTATTCCAAAGGCACAGAAAGTTGCTGAAAGGTAGGAATTACTTTTCAAATCTCTCTTGTTTAGGAGGACTAGCAAAGTGATGCATTCATTGATTGCACCTGGTATGATCTGAACTCCATCTAAATCATGATCATTGTTATTTGAATATTACCATTCCACTAGGCCAGTGACTTTGTCTCATAAGTTATTCTGGCTGTTTCAAAATAGTATTTTAATATACTACTTGGGGGTAAATCTAGTGTGGAGTTCTGACTAGGAAATTGGAAGTTTTTACATGTTGCACGCAAATATGTGTTATTATAATCAGATGAGAGTTCTTACAATCAAGAGATTTATACATGCATTGCAGAACAAGGGCATAATGATTGAAAAAAGACAGTAAAGTTCTAGGTTAAGAGATTTAGGATGAAATGGAACTCAAAATTTCTATGAAAATCAACAAATGGGATATTCTATTCAGTAGCTTTCTGATGCAACCAGTTTTAGGAAGCCCTTCATTTTCTTCTAAAATTTGTATTTCCTTAGAGAAACAAGGTCATCAATATTAGAATTTTTAAAAGGCTGTTGGGGGAAAAGAACAATGTCATTTGCTCTTGCATTACTTTAAAAGGTGAAGAACATAGAGAATACCCAAACTGTGTATTTCACCCCTAGCCATTTGAATCTATATTTGAAAGTGCGGACTATTTACTACTACCGCATCTCCAATACTGAATCCGTTTTCCAGTTTATTTGTTTCCATCTCACAGTGAATCATAGATGTGTTTTTTATTTCTATTTTACCCACAACCATAGGTCAAACTTTATCAGCTCTGGTGTGAACCAGTGTTAAGGTGCTCTAGGTCTTTTTCCTGCCATGAGTCTCTTTCTCCCCATATCTCTCCTCCATGGTGCACACTGAATCATCATAAGCACGAGTACTGTTTCACTTGAAGAAATGCAAAATGGAGTTCAATTTTCATGTCTGTTCTGATCCTGATGTATTCTTTTTCTAATATGTCTCTCCAAAGAATAGTTTATAGTCTAGCTATATAGAATATCTTGCTGTTCTTTGACACAGTGTACAATTTTTTACTTCTGTTTTTTTCTTATCATACTATTATCTCTACCTAGAATTCCTTATCTTCTATCTCTGCCTACTTAAGTCATTTCTATCCTCCAACACCAGCATCTACTTTATTTTAAAAGAAATCACTAGGGCAGGGGATTTAGCTCAGTGGTGCCACTACCTGCCTTCAAAGCACAAGGTCCCAAGTTTGATCCCCGGTACCGAAAAAAAAAAAAGAAGAAGAAGAAAGAAACCACTAGTGCTTTCCCAAATGGCTTTGAGTTGCTCTTGTTTTCCTTTTAGTACACTTGTTTTCCACAAACTTTGTTTGTCATAATCCTATTCACCTAAATCAGCAGCAGAAATTTCTCTTATTTGTTTTTGCTTATCCTAAAGTATCTGGCATAGAGAGTACTTGTACTGTTATTATTGTTATAAGGATTACCTTTAAGAATGACAAGAGCTATTTTGAGTTGTTAAATATTTTCTTTGGCCTCAGTTTTTTAAAGTATTAACCATGTAGTCTGTGTAGAATAGGAATCCACAATAGATCAGAAATGATTTCTGTTATTCAACTTAGCAAACTGTCTTTCAGCTTCTCAATTCATCATTGCTAAGGTCATATAATGTTAATAAAGTGTCAAGTTGGAAAACTATCACCAGATTTCTTTCATATAAATTGTACATTCAGGACTTTTAAAATTTGGGGGCAGTAACTAATTTTAAATACTTCTGAAATTGATGGCATCCATTAAGTAGGTTTCTTATCAATATTGTTGTAATAGTGATGTATTACTTTATGTTATCTTGGTCATCATCAGCATTTCATCTTAAGCAAGAACTGTATTTTTCTAATGTATTCATATAATTACTTTTCCATTAATCAATTTAGCAATGATTCCATGAATCCATTTTAAATTCAAAGTTTATCTCTTATTTTTAATGAGTTATTACTTTTGGTAGAAACTTAAAATTTTTGTAACAATTCCCTTTTTAATGTCTGAATAATTTCTATCGATTTAATTGTTCATTTGGATATTTCACATTCCTTTAATTTTTAATTTAATTTTTATCTCACTTATTTAATGAATACATTTATGTCTGACAAGAGAAATGGTGCCTCTCCCCATCCATATTAGGAGGAGTATATTCTTTGACTAATACTCTCTCAGCCAGATCCTCAAAATTCCTACTGCCTCTCCAATGGTACCTAATTCAAACATGAAATAGGGAAGTCAGAGTGGAGAGAGTGGCCTTAATGAATTTCAGTTTTAAAAATTTATTTCTAAAAATTTCACATGGGCAAATGGTAATATAAAGATGTTGTTAGGTTTTATCACTGTATTTTGGAAGTAGCCTTGCAATTGAGCTTGAAGCATCTATTCCTTAACTTTATGGTGAATCTCCTATTTAGGTGAGCTAGGAGGACTCTGTGACCTGGGTTACAACCAGTTATTCTTTAGGATTGCAGTTTTCTCATCTGGGAAATAAACAGATTGATCTAGGTAATCTCTAAATTCAATTCTAGGATCAAGTTCTGGGATAGGAACTGTGTTGGAGGAGAGATACTCTGGCAGCTACTTTACCAAGTTAAACAAGATGAGAATTTTTAAAGGGGTGGGAGATTTAATAGAAATGTTAAATATGCTAAGCATTAGGGTTTGGTTACCTGAGGAAATTTAGTTCTTTACTGAGTTGCAGAGGCTATTAGAGACAAACTACCAATGAGAGGAGAAAGATTGGTAGCAACACATTATTTTGTGATATGCCCAGAGTGGAGTGCCATGAAGTTAAAAACTTGTATATATAATCATATATATATATATATATATATAATCTCATATATATATAATCATATATATATATAATCATATATATATATATTTGAATATACATAATAGAATCTGGTAAATAGAATGATCAGAAAAATATTTTTAAAGTAACTTTTACCTAAAATGTAGAAAATATGTGTGTGTGTGTGTGTGTGTGTGTGTGTGTGTTGTTTATGTTAAAAGTATGTACACAAAAAATGAAAAAGAATCTTTGGAGGGGATGAAGGGATACGGGTAAAAGAATGTGGGCTGGGAGTACATTAGTCCTGACATGAACGTATATGAAGGAGGCCTTTTCCTGTGATGTTTAAATTTATTTTCCAAACAAGTAAGAGAAAATTTAAATAAAAAGGAATATGAAATAAAGTTGATACAACTGAATGATTATATCAATAGTTTTGGCTCTGGAATCTTGCCATCATAATATAAAATTCAAATAAAATTTAAAAGATCTGAACATTTAAAGCAAAAGAAACTATGGAATCCAACTGTGTAATGACTTTATAGTTTAATCAGAGAAAATTTATTGTGAGCACTTCTCAAACAAAGTAATTTGTCCCTAAACCCAATATTAGGATATATACAAAGAGGAAAAATAACCGGAAATGCTTTAATCATATTTTTAGCAAAAATATTGTCATTGTTATTTGGGAATTATTATCCTAAATTAATACAAGGAAGTAATCCTTTTATTATTGGTAACCAAATTTTCAATGAAAAATGCGAGAAACAAGTATAAAATCCCCAGAAATTAATGTCCCAGTGCTTGTCGCTGGAACACAGTATCTCCCGAGCTCGCCGAGCGTTCTGCTTCTTTCTGCACGGCAGCCCAGGCTGCGCGCAGGAGCTGTGGAAGCCCACGGCGAAGCCCGGACTGCCTTCATCCAGACGCAACAGCTTCCCTAGGCGCCTGTGTTGGCTGGACAGCGACTCGCCCCAGTCATAGCCCGCAGCGCCAGCGTCGTCTGTACCATGGGCCTGGCCGCCTGCCCGCTCAGTGGAGATGCTAAAGGAGATGATTAAGTCTGGGATGAACGTGGCCCCGCTGAACTTCTCTCATGGAACTCACTGGAGCCACTCGGAGACCATCGAGACCGTGCGTACAGCCACCGAGAGCTTCGCTTCCGACCCCATTCTCTACCAGCCAGTGGCCGGGGCCCTGGACACCAAGGGATCCGAGATCCAAACAGGGCAGCGGCACCCCGAGGTGGAGCTCAAGAAGGGAGACGCTCTGGACAGTGCTTACATGGATAAGTGCGAAGAGAATATGCTGTGGCTGGACTTTGAGAACATCTGCAAGGTGGTAGACGTGGGCAATAAGATCTACGTGGACGACGGTCTCAATTCGCTGGTGGAAAATAGTGGCTCCTTGGGCAGCACGAAAGGCGTGAAACTTCCCGGTGCCACCATGGACCTGCCCAACGTGTCCGAGAAGGACTTCCAGGACCTGAAGTTTGGGGTGGAGCAGGACTACGACTCCCTGCCTATGTCCATGCGGGCAAGGAGGTCCTGGGCGAGAAGGGGAAGAACATTAAGATCATCAGAAAGATCAAGAACCACGAAGAGATGCGGCAGTTTGATGAGACCCTGCAGGCCAGCGAAGGCCTCATGATGGCCCGTGGTGACCTCAGCATCAGGATTCCTGCAGAGAAGTCCTTCCTGGCTCAGAAGATGATGATTGGGTGCTGCAACCGCGCCAGAAGCCCGTCTTCTGGGTCACGCAGATGCTTGAGGGAAGGATCAAGAAGATCCGACCTACACGGGCTGAGGGCAGCAACTGGGCCAGTGCTGTCCTGGACAGGGCAGACTGCATTATGCTGTCCAGGACCAAGGGCGGCTACCCGCTGGAGGCTGTGTGAATGCAGCTCCTGACTGCCCGAGAGGCAGAGGCTGCCATTTACACTTGCAATTATTTGAGGAGCTGAGCCTCCTGGCTCCTATTACCAGACACCCCACAGAACTTGCCAAGTGCTGCAGCTGGGCCATTGTCTTGCTCACTAAATCTGGCAGGTCTGCCCACCAGGTGGCGCGGTACCGTCCCAGTCCTCCTATCATCGCTGTGACCTGGAATGGCTAGAAGTTGCCAGGCCCACTTGTACAGCGGGCATCTTCCCTGTGGTGTGTAAGGACCCTGTGCAGCAGGCCTGGGCTGAGGAAGTGGACCTGCACGTGAACTTGGCCATGAACGTCAGCAAGGCTCAAAGATTCTTCAAGATGGGAGATGTAGTCATTGTGCTGACAGGGTGGCACCCTGGCTCTGGCTTCACCAACACCATATGTGTCGTGCCTGTGCCATGACAGTCCTGGAGCTCCTCTCTGGCCCCTTTCCCCAATCCATTCATTAGGCCAGAGAAGCTTGCAGCGCTCACTGTGGGGGTTGTAGCAGAGAACTGCTGGGCTGGGAAACCTGGGAAGATAACGTTTCTGTGATGAACACCTCTCTGGCGAGGTGGCCCAGAGCTGGCAGGACACGATATGTCTCCACCCAGCAAGAGAAGAGGAGGGAGGCCCCCAGAGTTTACTGCCTGGAAGGTGGCAACTTATTTCCTTTGTGTACCCTGTTCAGTTCCTATACAAAGTGGATACCCAGAGAACCCAGCCATGATGTTCAGCTTGGGGGCAGAAGACATGGGTCAGTGGATCTGGTATGGCAGACTCTGGTCCTGGCCCTGATTACTCCCCAATCCCCTTGACCTCCCCACTCATCCTGTGCACCAGTTCTCTGCACCTGAACTTCACACACAAACTCTGCCTGCCACCTCCAGGCCTGTTGCTATAGAGCCCACCTACGAGTCAATAAACAACAGCTGATGCTCAAAAAAAAAAAATCTATCACAAAAAGATAATCCGACATAATTTGTTTCCTATATTACCTATAGATAAAACCTAACACAAGCCTATGAGACTTTTGCTTTTCAAATTCAACTTCACTTTGATCAAGACTTTAGTTCTAACCTTCAGTTCATGAAGGTTAAAAGGGACAAAGAGCTTAGATTATAATATAAGTGCACAATTAGAAAATCCAGAAAATGGGAAAATCTACAAGTCAAATGATCTGGTGTCCTCTACCAATAAGTTATAAATATGAAAAGAAACTTCAAAAGTACATCAAGTAAAAGCAGAATTTATTTAAACAAGGCAACCCTAAAAATAAACAAAGAGCAATAACAAGAGAAACCTAAAACATTGGGGATATTTGACAGCAGGCTGGATATTTGAAAACATTGAAGCCAAAAAAATTGGATTGTGAATGAGTATCAAGAAACCAAGCCTACATTGATCTGTAGGGTAGTGGATGTCGAAGTTACTTTTCTTGTTACTGAGACAAAACACACTACACTCAAAGTTAAAGGAGAAAAGGTTGATTATAACTTACAGTTTGCAGAGGTTTCATCCCATAGTTAGCTAGCTCCAAGGTAGGGTGACACGGCAGAGGGGCATCACAGAGGAGAAACAGTTCATGGTAAGCAGAAGGCAGCAAAAGCAGAAAGCACCAAGCAACAACAGCAGCTCTCCTTCTGTCCCTTATATTCTACCTGCCCTTAGGGTCGGTAGCACTCACATCCAGGGTGGGCATCACACCATGAATAAATCCCAGCATCACATCCTTAATCCCAACATCACACACTCTGGATCCAGCCCCCTCCAAAAAAACCCATGACTGCATAAAGCTTTAGGGAGACATCTAGATACAAGCCATAACAGTGGGACATGAGGTAGAAATCAGCTGTACATACATCTGTAGAAAATATTATTTTCTAATTCTTTTCTGCACTGGCAATTTCCCCTTTGTGCTGTTCGCACCTTTTGTTATGAGGCCTTAATCACCTGAATGAGGGAGGGGCTGGAATGACCTCAGTATCTCTTAAAAGGTCCCCACCTGTTAACACTATCTTATTGGCAACATCCAAGTTTTGGAGGGGACACATTCAAATCATGGCACCTTCTAAAAAATGTCCTGTATTGGATGAGAAATTATATTTATTTTTTCTAAAGAATATGAAAGGATGTCTCTGTTCCAAGCTCTCCCCTTACCCACCCTTCATGTTACCTTCAGGACTGTCTCATGTGAGGCAATGTTTTTCAGCAGAAATAAAGTTCTACTCTTAAAACATTTTGCCAAGTAACATTGTTCTAATGAAAATATCTGTGAGAGTAGAACATTTATGTACCAGAAGCCACACATCCATTTGAATAGATTCTTTTGGCAGAATTTAAAAAAAATTAGATGCACAAGGCAAGATGTCCACAGAGCAGATGAAAGGCATATTTTGATAGAGGAGGAAGATTCCAAAAACAGGCACTTGTGTGGAGGGAATGCCAGATGTGGGTGCTGGATATGGGATCTATACCTTGAAATGTATCAGTGAAAATTTATTGAGTCAGACATGAAGGTTGAGATCAGGTAGAACCAAAGACTAATCAGGGTAAGTAGAAGATAATCATTATCTTGATCACAACCATAATAATATAATAATAATCATAAAAGTTAAACTGATTAGAAAATAATGTCTTTCTCTCCCCCAGAACTTCCTTCAATTAGAACACAAAAGCTGAAACTCGGTCAATTAATTGTTTTCCCAAATCAGTTTCTCTCTTTCCCAAGGTTTCTGTTTCAGAGGGTATCTGACATCAAGATGTGCATGGAAGGGGTAGTGGATGTGGTTCACAGTATCATTATCTGGTCACAGGAGCATGTTCTTAGGTATATTCATTCTTGTTTATTCTTTGGTTCTAAAGCATCTTCAGTATCTGCTCTCACATCTGTATTCAAATTCCTCCACCTGTCTTTGGTCACAGAGCATCATTTGGTTGCCCTTGGCTTTGGGAGCTATGGAGTGAGCTCAGTGAGGATCTGACAGGCTATTTCTGAGATACCCATGTCCTCCTCTCCAGCTTCCTGTGCATAGCCCAGTTGTCATGCCAGGAAGCTATTCAAGGCTTACTACCTTTTGTACCTAGCAGCCCTCTGTAAGATCTAGGAGACATTCTGCTTACTGCTATTTAGTTGTTCTTTGCCCAGTGTCATGATGTTTTCATCCCTGCATGTGACCATTGGTATTTAGAAGAAAATTCTAAGTGGCTTCCATGTAGATTGATGAAATTCTCCCTCTCTCTCTCCTCTCTGGTTTCTGCTTCAAATATTTTAGCCTCTCTGAGTCCTGATCTTTTTTGACTTAACTCAACAATATTCTCCCTAACTGTATAGGTTTTCCCTCATTTCATTATAGTTCTTAAAGTAGATACAGTCATAGGTCATCAGATCATATATGTTTACATCCATTTCCCTAGAACCAGTCTTTCTTTGCCTACTATCTAATGCCTGCAAATAGTTACTTCATGTATTCTCAAGTTTTCTAGTTGCTGCTAGAAGACAAGCCTGCCACTAGTTACTCCATCAAGGCCAGAACTAAGAGTCTACAGTTGTCCCTTTCAAGTTGTAATTTTAAGTGTAAATTCCTCTGAGAAATAGGTAATGTACTCTAGTGTTCATCCTGGCCCTTCCTACTGACTAGCCTATGGGAAAACAACATTCTACTTGGGGTGGCAAAAACTTGATTACTTGCTGTGTTCTGAATCTACCTTTCTTTTGCTACTTCTCTATCACTGAATACAATTATTTGTCCACTACTGGGATAATCTGAAGACTAAAACTTTTCTCCTTAAGCATCTGATAAACTTACAGAGTATGGCAGTACAAACTTTACAAAGTATTACAATATGATGTAAAATATGGAGAGATGTATGGAGCTAAAGATGTTTTAAGTGGGTCCTAGAAAATAAGAATAAAATAATCAGGTTTGGCTATTGATAGCCAAAACCACTTGTTACATGCCCCAATTACAAGCCAGAATTATAAGGATTAAAAAAGGTAATTCAAAATGATCCACCAAAAAGCAAAAAGCTTTCTAATGAACAAATACTTTTAAAAAATGATATAACTCAAGACTTTGCAAATTGTAGCCTGTGGGTCAAATCATACCTGTGGTCTATGTTTGTGCAGCCTGGAAGCCATGTATATTTTATTTTTAAAATAGTTTCACAGGTGACTATATAAGTATCTATGCAATATTCTTAAAATTTTTATTCAGTGCCTTATATTGTGCAAAATACAGTACTTGGCTAAGATAAAAAGTAGAATGAGAAAGGGAATCTTTTTTGAAGAAGTTCATAATTCATCAGGGAAGATAGGATATGAATATAAATAACAATTACACAAGGTTGAATAAAAGAGAATTCATGGGAGAGAAGAAACATTAAGGACAATCATCTTTCAGAAAAGAATAACACTTTGAGCTGGTGAAGTTAGATGACTCTTGCTGCAGGAGGTGGGATTGGAACTGGAATAGGATAGTGGGTAGGGTCTGAATATACACAACCAGCACATTCTAGGGAGAAACTTCACTAAAACTCAGTCATCTCCAATTCATAAAATGTGCTGCAAGTTTGCTTTCAGAGTCTGAGTCCTGCCCTTAGAGGGGCAATTAATTTATTCCCTAGGGTTTGGAGAAAGGCATCTTTTTTCCTTTGATACCAATTTTCCTCTTTCCCTCCTACCTCTTTTCTCTGTGCAATGCTTAGCCCATTTCCTTGTGGAAATTTTTAAACATTTGGCATCAGGTTTTGAGGAGCTGCTTTCCTGGCTGATTTTTCAGACTTGGTATTCGAGTGTGTTTAGGAGAGAGCCAGTGTTCTGTCTTCTCATGCCAGAATACAAAAGTTTGGACCAAGTGTCTTCATATAGCACTCCTGGTGTGTGTCTGTGTTCTGCAGGGCCAACAATGCCAAGGTTTCATCCTGTAGCTGCACTCTTCATCTTTGTGGGGAGCTGCAGCTTACATCATCAATTTCTTTCTATAGTGTTGCAAGTCTCATATCTCTAATGGCGGGAGAGGGGAAAATTATATTCAATATTTGTAATGTTTAGAAATTGTTCTCTCTTTCATGTAAATAAGTCACTTAATGGTAGGACTAAAGAAATTGATCCAAGCAAAAAGAGAATCTTTATTTCCCTGTTTAATAGAGACCTGAATGCACAATGAGGAACTGAAATAAATACTGTCATTCATCTCAAACGAAATGAACATAACCTGAAAATAATTTTCTCATGGATCAAAGTTTTTGAAGTAGAGTTGGAGTATAAAAAGATTATTCAAAGGAATGAAATTCATGATATTGAGCTTTCCTATGAAAATAATCTTTTAATACAATTTGGGATGATGGCCCGGTTTCTGAGTGATGAGTAAAGGTGAAAGAATAGCTTTTGGGGGAATATGAATGCCATCATTTTCAGAAAAAGGCTATTACTGGATACTACCTATTCTTTGAAGTAGAAGTATTTTTTTGTTATTAAAGACTGGCCATCTTTGAATCTATATGCTGATTAACAGAGAGTCTCTGAAATCAAGCCCTATTCATGGAAGTACACAGCAGTATTTATTAGTGACAATAAACTGAATAATTTTTATAATGAATTTAATGTATTTTCTTTTGGCAGCAGAATAGTGTTTCTTAACATCACTAGTAAAGTACATTACATTCATAGCACTTTTTCATTTCAATAGCCTTTGTAGCTAAGTTTGGGTAAATCTGTGTTGCTGTCATTTAAATTTTATTTTAAAGTCATTTAATGGTCACACCGGCTATTCCACATAGGACAGTCAGAACTGAATTGAAATTATACTAAATAGTGGCAGAATCAAATATAATATTTTGGGAGAAGGTTTTGCATGTATTTGTCAACAATGAAAATTACTTTCATTTGTATATGTGCTGCCAAGGTGAGCATAGAAAAATTACTTACAATTGTATACTATTTAAAATATTCTCAATGCTTTGCCATAATATTTTAGTTTACTTTTAGAAATCTCAGAAAGAGAAGATATTACCTCTTGTTTCTGATGAGTCCAGAGACATTGGTCTTCAAGAATAGCGCATTACGTGTTTTCAGGTATTTAATTAGGGTTTTATTTCTGTCCACACCATGTCTTGTTGTCCTCTGTGTTTACTTCTCATTGGCTCTGTATCAGTTGACAAGATGGCTTCAGACAACTCTATACTTGTGTGGTCATTCTTGCTTCAGTTATGAAGGAAAGAGGGAACATTTTTGCCCCTAGCTCAACAATCTTTCCATAACACACTCTACTTTGGGTCACATACCTTGAAAACAGCTGGCAAATATACATAGTGGATTAGATAGTAATTGATTACACCTGTTTGCTAAGCATATATCTGAGGCAGGGTGCATTACAATGGTTTGAGAGTAGGGATTTCTAATCAGTTCATTAAAAGTCAATTCATTAATGTCCAATTTATTGAATATGTTTTACAATTTATTTTTTAACCAGGTTTTATTTTGCATTCATAATGACACTTTAAGAAGTATTCATTTTATCTTTATCCTTCTTCTCTATCTCTGTAGCCAGAAAGGGTCAGAGAGGCCAGGAATGAAGAACCCAGACAGGAGAGTCGCCTTGCTCTCTGTTCTGCCATCACTTGATAGTAGTGCCATTTAATACAGTCCTAAGGTCCTAAATTATTTCATTTGTTAACATTTGTGGAGTCTATGTAGGTGAAGCTTGAGTCATCAATGGACAAATACAAAAAGCTTTTTGGAAATGAAAGGCCCAGCCCCACAAAGCTCTCACAAAGGGCAAATTGGTATTTGGCCATCTATAAAGTATGAGTACTTTGTCCATCTGTCCCATATTGTAAGCCCTGTACACTTCAGCGATATGCCATTAAAATTTTGTATTAGAGAACAAAATATTTTATCAGGCATTTTATTTTTTAAAGGCCCGGGATAAGGATCATAAAAAGAATTGTAATGATTCTCTGCTCCTTCAGTTATGATCTCTGAACACATACAACTGAATTTTCAGGCTTTGAGAAAAAAAGAGAAATAATGGTGAGAGAAGAGGATTGCACTGTAGAGTACTTTGTACTAACAGTAAAGAATCTGCAAAAGCATAATGTCAAGAGTTTTTAATTATGGGTCAAAATATAAGGATTTAAATCTTCCTTTTCCCTTATTCTATCTTTTTGACTGTAGTTAAATTTAACTCTTTAACTTTTGGTGTCCTCAGTTATATAACAGATTAATAAAGATCCCTTTGAAATAGATGCCCCAAAGTAGCATTACAATGACAGAGAAAGATAAGAAAGATAAAGCAATTGACTTACTATTCAGAAAAGACAAGTAAAATTTGTTCAATAGTTCTTTTCAACTACTTGGAAGAAAAGGACCTGCATTTTGCTCCTCTATAAGGACATTTTAAATGAATATATTTTAGAAGGATAGGTGAATATTTCCTTGTCATTGGTAATACAGTAGTAATAGTGGAAGATATAGCTGTTTCTAAAAGCCATTCCTTTATACCAAATAACCATCAGTATCTCCTGCAGAAATTGCAGTGCATAGCTGCAATTTGAAAGATCAGTGGCTGTCAGTTAACACACCTGGGACATCTCAAAACATTAATGTGTGGGACAAACACCCATGCTGATCAGGAAATTAAACTTCGAAGAACTCTTTTTTATTATAGGGATTTAAAAAATCACATTACATTTTGTGGTGAAGACTGGGTTAAAAAAATTCCATCTGTCATTATGATTCTAATATGTCATGATCTAGGGTTCTTTTTTACTGAGTTTTCAAAATTGTGTCTGTGTGGTTGGCATCAGTGCTTTCTCCTGTACTCAGGGGCATCACATTATGCTTGTGCATGTTACACATTTTCTTGTTGGATGTGTAATGATTAATGAGAACAGTAATCAATTAAGAACTCACTTATTACACTCTATTAAACTAGTGATCTGTTGACACTCACAAGATATGAACATTAGAATAATTTAATGATTCAAATAGTATAGTGAATTATATATATAAGGAGTGTTAATTAATTAAAAGCTTGATAAAAATAATTACTTTTATACAATACAAGAGGAGTGAGTGTCTTTTATAAACTTCAATTATGGTTGAAACATGAATTTTAAAAAGTGGAAAGTCAATCACTCACTAAAGGAAGTTGTATCTTAGAACCATTTTTCTGCTTAGAGCAATTGAACAGAGAGAAAAACCCATGAAAGTGTATCAGAAGGAGACAGTGACACCATTCATTCTGTTAGTGTCATTGCACACCTACTATGTGCACAGAGCTAAGTGTGAAAATTTTAAAACGACCAAGACTCTGAACCAAGATTATAACAAACAAAATAAACAGAAAAAAGATATCCATTTTGTCTTTGATTACTAGAGTATTCTGCCTTTTTATTATTATTAAAAAAACCCATGTTTGTTTGGCTAAATCAGATCCAGCCCCTTTCACCCTCTTTAAAGTATCCATCTGATGCCATTGGCATGTTTGAGAGTTTTTGTTTTGTAAATAAGAGAGGAGGGAGGTTTATGTTGAATTAGATGGGGAGAATATAGAGAATCCAGAGAACAGGGAGATGATGGTGTTGGTTGTATGTTCCTGAAGGATGCTGTGCCACTTTCAAGGAGTGCTTAGAAACTTACTGGAGCCTTTTAGAAATTTGTGAGACAATGTTGGAGTTCTCTTTTAAAACACTACTGGAAGCTATCAGGAATACTAGTGTAAGGAATACTAGATAATCTGAATGTATGATGCATTCCCATACAATAAAGACTTGTCATGCAACTCTTATGAATTTTGATTGTCCAGCCAGGTATTCACATATAACCAAAATCCCTGTACATAACTGAATCTAAATCCAAAAACCATTTTTCACATACAGGCACACTTTTTTGGGGATGGTGTTATATAAACCTAAATTTTCAGGCACCCAACTGCTGCATAATTCAAAGGAAGATTACACTTTGGTTCATTACCGTACCAAAAATAGTTCATTATTTTGAAAAATCACTTTGAAGGAAATGCTAATGCATAATAGCAGAAGCAGATCTTAATCTTGAGAAATCTTATTTGTTGTGACTCTATATAGAGAGATTAGTATTACTTTACTTCATTCTGTCTTCTACTGTAGTAGTGTTCAAGAATTTTCATACTGAAATACACAAGATTTTATTATAAATTGCTTTCCATTTTTTTCCATGGGAAATGAGAACTCCACAGAATGTACTTATAGAAACCTAAATGAAATACATCAGTCACTTGATGTTACCTCTTTTTTTCTTCATGTTGTTGCAGAAATCTCGGAAAGAAATACACAGAGACACAGAATTCAAATAAAATAATAAAATTTCTTCTTGTGAGTGGACGGGCATGCCAGAAACCAGTCTGGTCAATATCTGTGCCCTTTGTTCAGCATTTCCCTTTTTATATCCTTTTTAGCCATTATCTCATCCCTAGTGGTCTTTGATGTGTAAATACAATTCCAGTTCCTATTTACAAGTCACAGACACAAGATAGGCCATATATATTGTAAATTCACCCTGGCATGGTAACTTTGTTAGGTTAATGAAGTTACTGATTAGAGTCAGATAATCTTCACTTTAAACAGGGAGTTACAGGAAAAGCAAATCTTAAAAGAACACATTACTTGTTTTGCTTCTACAACTACCTTAATATTCAATCTATTAAGTTATCTAAAACTTTTCCGTACCAATGTCATTTTATTTTGTCATTCTTAATTTTATTTTTTTCTTTTTAACTAGCCAGTAATAATTCACATTTATTGAGGTGGTGTGGTATTTCAATATGTGTATAAAATGTGAACTAATCAAATAAGTGTAGTAGGTAACAGTTCCATATTCTTATTCTGTCTTTATGTTTGGTGTCTTGGAGCTCCTCTCTTCTAGTTCTTCATAAAATATATAATAGATTATAATCAACTATAGTCATCCTACTGTACTATAGAACACTAGAATTTCATCTTATTTAACTATCTGGTATCCAATCTTCCTCTGTCTGTCCTCCCTCTTCCCTTTCTATTCTCTACTAATTCCTTAAATTCTGCTTCTCTGTTAATTATAAATTTCAGTTTTAATATTTTTCTCCCATCTTATATTTTTACTATAAGTAGTTGTCAAAAGAGGCTATTCAGCACCCTCAACACTTTGTTTAGATATTTATTTTACTAAATATCCCAGTTCATTGCTCCAAAATTCAGTCTTCCACCCAACATTAATTGACAGATACAACTTGTCCAATATTTTTGCCACTTTATAACAAGGTAGACTTTCTTCCAATTTCCAATAATATATTCTTCCTTTTCATCTCAAACCTTTTCGGAATTGCCTTGGCCATCATATTTCTCCCAATATTCTGTTTAAGATCACTTAGATAATATCAATAATTTAGACTCTCTACATTTCTCCTTTTCTGAATCATCATTGCAATAACTTTTAATGCTCTCTTTTCTAGCATGCACTTCTAAACTCAGCCTCTACTCATTACCCAGTTCTAAAGCCACTTCCACATTTGTTAAAACATTGTAATGTGACTAGGGTCTTGCTATGCTGCTCTGGCTAACCTTGAATTTGGGAACCTCCAGCTTCAGCCCGCTAAGTAGCCAGGAATACATACATATGACACTATGCCTGCTATCACTGCCACATTTTTTTGGTATTTGCTAAAAGTATCAAATAGAGGAGATGAGCTACATAATACAGAACATGACCTTCTTCCCTGTGGAAAGGGAAACTCAGCACTAATTTCTTTTAGTCCATTCACACTGTCATGATAGAATATCTTAAACTGGATAAATTTCTACAACAAAACTTCATTTCTCACAATTCCAGAGGCTAAGAAATCCAAGATCTGGGCAGTGGTATTCATTGTCCGGTGACATTGAATTCTTTCTGTGTCTTCGCAAGTCAAAAGGAGAGAAAAAGGGGAAAAAAACTGTGTGTGTGTTTGTGTGTGTGTGTGTCCTCCCACAGGAAAGGAGACAAAAGGACAAAAAGGGCAAAGTTCCTTTGAGCTTCCTTGTAAGGGTACTAATCCATCCATGAGGGAAGAACCCCCCATTACTTAATCACTCCTCTGAAAGTGTCACCTTTCTATTTTTTTTTTTTTATTTTATTTTTTTCCCCCATTAACTTTATTGGTACATTTTAGGTATAAAATACAGTTACATTCATCATTGGGAT
>NW_004624732.1:12955845-12976431 GCF_000247695.1 Heterocephalus glaber | reverse complement strand
AGAAATTATTTCTGATTTCATTTTTTCCAGATCCCCTTGTGTTGCCAGTTCAGTGGGTCCAGGTTGTTGAGTATCAGAGTGTTCCATCTCATTTCCCTTTGGGGTTGCTGTAGGTGATCTGGAAGTCTGGTTTTGAGACTTATTTACGTGTTTTCTCATTTCAACTAGAAGCGGCTTGGGGGGAGGGGGGCGGCACTGTTCCCACCTGCATGGATTACCTTCTCTGAGCTGGAGAGGTGGGCCAAGGGCCAGGACCAGCGGTAGTGATGGTGGCCCAAAAGCCCTTTCCTCTGGGCTGGGAGCAGCGGGAGGGATGGGTGCCAGGATGCCCCTTCCTCTAGACCAGGAACAGTGGGACGGCAGCTCAGAAGTCCCTACCTCTGGGCTGGGAGTGGCGGGACTCAGTATAGTGGTCTGGTGGTCCGGTGTCCTCTGCATCTTTGTAGTGTGGAACCAGGTGGCTGTACAGAGGAGCGTGTGTGTGTGTGTGTGTGTGTGTGTGTGTGTGTCCAGTGGATTGTTGCCAGGGAGCGGGCTGATTTGGCATGTTCAGAGTGACTCACATCCTCGGTAGGGTGTCTAGTCTCATGATTCTTAACAGCATCTATGAAACTGTAATATTCAGTTATAGCACAGAATTTAGTTTTACTTTATTATTTCTCCTGAGGAAACTGAATGCTTTTTATTCTACTGACTTATCTGAATGTAGTAAATACATGATGTGATTGCTTGTCTTTATAATTCTTTTTATATTAGTGGGTGGTTCAACTTGCTCCCCCAGTGACATTTCTGGGATATTTTCCCATCTTTTATTCCCTCTTAAAATAGGCTGAGATCTCATGTTCTGTCTTGGAAAACATTACATTTAGCTACTCTTTGGTATCAGAACTATGCATTTTCAGTGCTGCTAGAAAGCAATTCTCTGAAAGATATATAGTTTTCAAAGTTTTATCTGGCTTGAATTCTACATAAGCTTGAAAGTTTGTTTTTGTGATGTTATCTGATACTATGTGTAAAGAAATATGATTTCTAATAAAAGCAATGACAGGATTAAATACCATGTATTTAATAAGTATCTTTGGCAGAAAATTCCCAAAGACATTTAAGGAAATTCTTTCTTTTCCATGTAAAGATTCTGATAGGAAAATGGTAGATAATTCTTGGGGCTTCTAAATAAATATTTTCATAGACAAAGAAAAATTTAAAAGTATTGCTATTGTACTGTTGAGTGGTAATTTAAACAGTTGTGAAAGTCTCTAGTAGGGGCCGGGGATTTAGCTCAGTGGTTGCGCTGCCTGCCTTGCAAGTGCAAAGTCCCAAGTTCAATCCCTGGTACAAAAAAAAAAAGTCTCTAGCAAAACAAATATATGAATTATATGGATCTTTATCATAAAACACTAGAATGAACATTTCAAATTTTCTGTAAATATACGTATATATTCATGAAATGAAACACTCAAAGTGAACAAAAATTCAATTTAAAGGAGGATATTTTATTGTTTGAAAGAAGTAAATCAAGTATGGTATATATATAAAAGTGAGTTCATTTAGAATCTCCACATGATAAAAAACATAATTTTCTGAAATGGAATATATATTTTGTACAATTTTCAAGTATTTCTAAAAATGAAATATTCCTCACCTGCATTAATATTATTTAGATGTTGGTGAAAATGAGTATTTTTGGTTCCAACTCAAACCTAAATGATTAAGTACACTGAGGTTAAGACATCAGAATTTGAATTATTAAAATACATCCAAAGTGTTTCTGATGAACATGAAAGTATGAGCCTGGTGTAGCATGATGAAATTTCAAATCATCCAGAAAATAAAGAAATATAAACTCCACTGAAATACAAAACCCCATTGGAAATACAAAACCCATTTTTTCAAGTAAAAGTAGTTTCATCAAATTAAATTTTCACAATTAGTTTACCACTGACATAATAAAATTATGGAAACATGTAGATAGGAATATTTAAAAGATTATTCTTTTTTTCATTTTGAAACACTGTAGTCCAGATAGAAGTAAGTTTAAATGAAACTGGACCAATATTTTATGTTTTTAGGGGTCCTAAGATTTACTGGAATCAAAACATAATCTGTGTGTAGTGATTAGCCCACTGACTGTGAAATTTACATTCCCTGAACAATTTTTAATGCTCAGAACAGCTGAAAGGATTTAGGAAATGATATTCATATTGTTAACACTTTATTCAGGAGAAAACTCTCAGCTGAATATTGCTCTAAAAATAAAAACTTAGTAAAGCTTATGTATTATAAACACAGATCAGATACTAGTCTTTTTTAAGTGTTTAATATGTATAAAGAACTTTTATACATACTCTTATTTAATTCTTTATACAACTTTGCATCATATGTGTTAACTCTCCACATTTTACTACCAAGGAATCCAGATTCAAGGAATTATCTCAGGGTCATTGCTTTATAATTTGCCAGTTCTTTCCCTCTTTCTTTCTTACATTTGAGACTTTCTGTTCTGGAGTTTTCTTACCAAATTCAGATATTATCTAGTTTCACTATGTAGTAAGTAGGCTTCCTTGAGCTTACATCTCTTTGTATCTGCTGGTTTGTCTTCTACTTTTCTTTCTTTCTTTTTTGGTACTGGGGATCGAACTTGAGTCCTTGTGCTTGTGAAGCAGGTGGTGGAACCACTGAGCTAAATCCCAGGCCTGTCTTCTACCTTTCTTGATAAGATTATTTCCATTATCATGTTCTTTTAGATGTCTCCTTTATAGCATTTACCATAATCTGTGATTATATATTTGGTTTTCTTACTTCTGCCTTTATTAGACTATAGGCTGCATGTGATAGTGAAGTACTAAACATATAATATATTTTAAATAAAATTTGTTATGCAAATAGAAGACAATAAATTTGGTGTTCTTCCCATGGATGAGTGAAGGGGTGGGGAAATTGTGATGGATATCATGTATTGGCTCTTGGTCATCACTGTTTCAAGGCTTTTACTTTGAAAAAAATTATATACTTTATTTTTAGAGAATTTTAATGCTCAAAATAAAAGAGTTCTCAAATATCTCCCCCTGCTGATTCACACAGCCTCCCACCAATTTCTCACATCAGTGCTACAGAGTGGTACATTTTTCACAAAAGATGAATCAACATTAACCCAAATCTATAGTTAACTTTAGTGTTCACTGTTGGTTTTGTACTTTGTTATTTTGACAAGTGTATAATGACATATATTCACAATTACAATACCATACAGAATCATTTCCCTGCCCTAAATATCCCTTGCGCTCCATCTGTTTATCCTTTGCCCTGCAACCCTTGTCAACCACTGATACTTTTACTGTCTCCATAATTTTGCCTTTTCCTGAACATTGTGTAATTAGAATCATATAGTATTTAGCACTTACAGAGTGGCTTCTTTCCCTTAACAATATATATTTAAGATTTTTTGCATCTTTTGTGTGCTTGAAAGCTTATTTGTTCTTAATGTTGTACAATATTGTACTGTCTGAACATAACATAATATACCCATTCACCTACTGAAGAAATCTTGATTGCTTCCATGTTTTGACAGTTATGAATAAGACTGGTATATACATGCATGTGCAGGTTTTGTATGTACATAAGTTTTCAATTAATTTGGGTAATTATCAAGGAATGTGACTGCCAGATCATATATTCTGAGTATATTTAGTTTTGTAAAAGTCTATCTTCCAAAGTAGATGTACCATTTTGCGTTTCTACCAGCAATGAATGAGCTTTCATTGATCCTGTAGCCAGCATTTGGTTCCTCTCAGTGTTTGGGATTTTAGTCATTCTAATAGTTGTGCAGTGCTATCTCATTTTAATTTACAATCCACTAATGACTTAATACTGAGAATCTTTTCATATGCTTAATATATATATATATATATATATATATTTTTTTTTTTTTTCCATTGGTGAGGTGCCTTTCCAAATCTTTGCCCATATTTTAATCAGGTTGTCAGTTTTCTTTTCTTTTCTTTTCTTTCTTTCTTTTATCTTTCTTTCTTTCCTTCTTTCTTTCTTTCTTTCTTTCCTTCCTTCCTTCCTTCCTTCTTCCTTCCTTCTTCTTTCTTTCTTTCTTTCTCTCTCTCTCTTTCTTTCTTTCTTTCTTTCTCTCTTTCTTTCTTTCTTTCCTCCTGACAGCCAAAAGTCTTCCAAGAAAGAATGTAGACATTTTAAAAAATCCTCACTGTCATGAACATAAATTGAGGTTTTTCAGCTAGAGTAAAAGCTGAATCAAAAGCAGAAATAAAAAAATCCAATATTGTATTAACACTTTTTCATTCGTTTGCCATACTGACAGTGCAAATACAAATCTGGTCTAAATGTACAGACTCTCAAGCAACAACACACAGCTTTCTTCATCCTCCATGCTAAGAGATGTAAAAGCTTAAGTGCCAAATACTACCAAATGTATAGGCTTTAAAAACAATCTAAAAAACCCCATCTAAATTAAGGCCATTCACTAATTTTAGCTAACATACATCTGGAACACTGACAAGTGAACACTTACATACAATAACATGAAATAAAGTTTTGAAAAATAAACTGTAGTGGAACAATCCTGAAAGGTACACTAGAAGAATGGCAGGTTATCAGTTTAAGGTGTCAGCCAATTTGTTTCAGCCACTTTGAGGCCATGTCTAAAATCCAAAATTTAGTTACCTTTCCTTATGCTGAAAACTTTCTATCGTGTCAGTAATTATGTTATGAAATAAAAGAGACAGGTGATTTTTTTTATCACAACTGCTGTATCAATTGCCTACGACCTCAACAGCTTATGAAAGTCTGTGAAATGTTCAAGCATAAAGATAATGCCTCAGGTGTCTTAAAATTGCCGCATATAATGGTACATTATCAACCCTTAGTGAAGCCTTAAAAAAACAGATTGGAAGAATGGATTAAAGGAGGCAAATACAGTATCTGCCTTTAGAGCTATCAATTCAGGAATTCTCTCAATTAAGAAATCTTGCAGAGAAGTTATTTTCTTTTTCAAAATTCAGGTGATGACATTGTTTATTCCAGATCTGGGATACTTGCATCATCACTGTCTTGTGAATCATCATCTCCTCCATCTACGTCTGGTAAATCTACATCCTCATCTCTACCTATGTTGTTCATTATCTCAGAGAAATGATCAAAATTAGACATATCTTCATCGGAATCATCCTCCCAGTCTTTCCAAATATTGAAGTCCATACTAAACCAATTAAGCTTTGCCCTTTCTTTTGTTAACCTAGGCCATGACTGGCCAAATTCTCCTTTTCAGAAATAACATAAATTTGATTCTTTTATGCTTCGAATCACTTAGATTAATACAGTGAAAAAGATCAATTTCATTTAAATGTTTAAAATTATCACTTCCTCAAAGACAACTGAAAGTAAGTTTGGATTTTTCAAAATTTACATTAACATCTTTACTGTCTTCAACACAAAATTCAATGAAGACATAGTCCCTTCTATCATATCACTTTGCAGAAGCAGGCTGCATAGCACTAGTTATTTTGAGGCAGTTCACTATAATTTAAACAGAAACTTTATTTTTACACTAACTACTACATTTAAAGTAATGAGTCAGTTTTGGAAGGGCCAGCAATACTGGGAATGAGCTCAGGCCTTTACGCTGAGATATATCCCTATCTCTTTCATTTTTGCTGCTAGGGATTGAACCCAGGGACTCCCACAAGCTAGGCAAACACTCTACCACTCTGTCTGTTTTCTTTTTAAGTTTTAAGAATTCTTTGTATATTTTGAGTAACAGTCATGTAAAGATATGTTCTTTGCAAATATTTTCTCTCAGTCTATGTCTTGTTTTCCCTTTCACTAGATCCTTTTACACTTGATCCTCTCTCTGAGGCTTTTTGGCACCTAGTCATCTTCTATTATTTTGCTTGTCATAGAGAAAAATTGTCTAACTAATTCACTCTAAGATTTAGGTGCCTCATATTGTTTGTTTCCCAAAAAAGTACTGCCAGAAAATGATGAGGCTTACTATATTAGAAAATATATAGCCATTGATAGAATTTAATTTAGGAACTTATGATATTAAAGTGAGAAGTTTTTTGGAAAAGTTTTTCCCCAAATATTGATGGCTGTAATACATAGACATCCCCAGAGTACTTTTGTTCATAGAATTTCAACTTTCTTTCACTAATTGTTTAATAATTGAAATACTTCAAAAAACAAAACAAAACAAAATTTGACTTTATCATCTGGTAGTTATTGTAAAGGACTAATTTCAAAATCCCAGGTAGCTACCTATAAATGTATTCAGAAAGGAATTAAGTAACTCTATGCCTGAGATACTTATACTTGTCAAAGTTTTTCTTGAAATGAAAATTCAGTTCATATTAGATTAGGCAGTAAAAAGTGTGTTGGCTATGTTCCTTGGTTGAGCTCTTCCTAAATCATTCTGTGCTTGCTCAGCTTTGCCTCTCCTGCTCAGTGACTTTATTCTCAGACAGGATCTCCTCACATTGTGAGAAATACAGGTGCTCAGAGTTACAAACCTGCACTCTTACATATCATGATTCAAAAGAGAGACCTGAAGCTTCCACCTTGGGGATTATGTGGTAAGCCTTACTGAAAAGTGTGATTCAGCATCTTGCACAAGGTGCCCTACTGCTGGACATGAAGAATTTAGCTCAGCTAGGGGTCATGTGTCTACCTCTATGGGCGGGGCATGTGCTAAGTTCAATTTTGCTTGAACTATAAAGATTGGAGTCCAAGATATGAGAACTTTTGTTGTTAGGAAAAAAGTGTGAAAAAAGTATGTCCTTGCTTTGAGAAACAGAGTGCTTTGGATGACTCACTAGTGAGATGCTGTGGGTATTTTTCGTGCTGAAACTAAAGATACATTAATCGTATACATATGTAGAAGATTTGAAGACCTAAAAAAGTGAAGAAAGGATTAGTCTTTGTATTAAACAGTTATTCCTAGGGTTCTAGAAGAATTTTACTTGCTCTAGTTGGTAAATAATTATTTAAGAGTAGGAACAGGGAGATAGGAAATTGTTCATTATTTTTAGCATAATCCTGATAATTTTTGTATAGTTGGTTTTCTCTGTCTGGTGGTAATCAAGCAACAGAAGTCACTAAAATGAAAAGTGAAAACTGAATTTTTATTGAATCTTTAAAAATAATTTTCTTGTAATTCAATATTTTATGTCTTCCAAATTCATTTTTATTTAAATTCTTAAGTGTGACTAAAACGTCAAGATTAAATAATATATTTTAATTGGTTCTTATTTTATTTAGCTATTATTTAGAATTTTTTATTCCAACTTTTTCCTACTTTATTTATCCAGTTTTTTCACTGTTTCTCTGAAGACCTGGGAAAATAATTTCTATAATATGGATGCAATGTAGCAAAACCCCAAAAATTCTGGATTGGACGTTGTTCTGCCAGTTGCTAGTTCTAAGACTGGGTAAATTATTGAAGTTCTGTTATCTTCAGTTTCACCGTAAAATGAAATAATTGGGACGTTTCACTGAGTCAATGCAAGTAAAGTACTTGTCATATGCCATCATATTCAATGACTGTTCAGCCAATGCTAGTTTGTATTACCTGTGTTAATACTTACCTGTGAAGAGATACAGAAAACTTTTGATTGTAGCAATTATTAGCATTAGCTCCTTGCTTAATGGATCACTGCCTGGTGTCTGAGTTATCTTTTGGGATATCTGGTTCTGCTGTGAAGATGAATATTTTATACTCAAATCTTGCAGAAATTAGAGGTCTGAGGTAACACAGTAACCTTAATTAGATGCTCCAAAAGTAATTGGTGACTGTAATTCAAAATCATAGTGTACTTTGAAGTATATATGTAACTTGGGTAAAGTGTATATTTGAAAATAAAATTATGTGAAACTTTTACATGTTGCTTCAGAACTTATGGTTTTTTCTTTTCCCAATAGCTTTATTCTACTTTTCTTCATTTATATGCAGGTTAATTTCATTTTTTGCAAACTAGTCATGATAGGAATAGACTAATTTTTATTTTAATTTCTGACTTTATAACTTTGATATTTCAAAAAAGAGAATCTGCCCATTTTGTTGGTAGAAATTCAATATATATATTGAACCAGAAAGATATGAACCAGAAACATACAAATTTGGGAATTTTTGTAATTTATTTGGAATTTGTTATTATTTAACTTTGTATTATACTCAACTAAGCAATTTAGTATTGTATATAAGATTGCAATATGTGTACATATTTTCACAGAATGTATATTTTTCAAATACTTCAGAGCATATATATGTAACTAAATTTACATATTTGTGAAAATGAAAGTGTAATTTTATTTATTTATTTATTTATTTATTTTTTGCTTAAATTCTTTTATTGGTACATTTTAGGTATACAATATGTTTACATTTATCATTGGGTGCTTGTACCTGTACATGAAGTATCTTGGTTCTTATTTTTTTCCCCTTTACCTGTTGAAAGTGTAATTTTATATTGTTCTCATTAACTGCAAAACATAAATGTCTTCTGTGTGCAATAAATTGGATGGTATTAGGAGATACTAAGAACTAAAAAAAAAACGGTTAATATTGAGTAATATAATGGATGTTCTCAATAATATTTTACATTGAATTCAATGGTTGGTTAAACATTTGCATATTTTGATGATCTTTGGTAAAGGTAAAATTATAATATTCATGGGCAATTCGATGATGATGATGCTATCAGGGATCCACCTTCTGTTTTTAAGAAGGTGATCTATAGATCTTCTCCTTTTTGGTTGGGGCTTTCTCTGCTTTAAGTGAAATAAATAGGAAACACATGTATAAATACTGAATAGTTTCTCTGGTGTGAGAAACTGAAAGTGTAAATAAAGACTAAAGTGTATAATAGGTAATGTGAAATAGGAAGAAAAGGGGCAAAGGGGAAGTAAGCAGGAGGGGTAGGGGACAGAAAGAAAGGTATGGAATTAATAAGAGAAAATGGAAAAATAGGAACAAAGTCTTTGTAAATAGGGAGGAATGGAGGGGTTGAAGGGAGGGCTGGGCAAGGGTAAAAAATAAGAACCAAGAGAGATTATGTAAAGGTGCAAGTTTCCAACCATGAATGTCATTATATTGTATACCTAAAATGTACCAATGATTAGAATGAATAATCGATAATGCAAAATAGGAAGAAAAGGTCCAAAGGGGTAGAGGTAGTGGGAGGGGCAGGGGAAAGGAAAGAAGGGAAAGGAAAAATGATGAGAAATGGAAAACATGGAAATAAAGTCTTTGCAAATAGGGAAGAGTGGAGGGGGTGAAGGGAGGGCTAGGAATGGGGAAAAAATAAAAACCAAGATGCATTATGTAAAGGTACAAGTTCCCAGTGAGAAATGTAATTGTGTTCTATACCTAAAATGTACCAATAAAAGAATTTAAGAGGGGAAAAAAAAAAAGAACCAAATTACAAGAAGATGCTACCCTCTCCCCAACTCAAAACATCACGGGTCCCTTTGCTTAAAAAAAAAAAAAAAAAAAAGGTGATCTTTTTTTTTTGGTACCAGGGATTGAACTTGGTTCCTTGTACTTGCGCAGCAGGTGGCAAAACCACTGAGCTAAATCCCCGGCCCCAGAAGGTGATCTTTTTTGAAAGGAACATCAAAGATATAGGTAGAAAATTAAAAAATAGAAAAATTGAACTTTGTACAAACTAAAAACATTTTGTGCATGAAAAGATACTATGAATGGAGTGAAAAGGCAACACATAAAATGGAAAAATATTTGCAAATCATGTATATAATGAGGGCTTAAAATGCTGAATATGTAGAGAATTCCTAAAACTCAACAATAAAGTTATACAAGGGACCAGTCAGCATATGAAATGTGAGCAACATCCCTAGTCATCAGGGACATACAAATCAAGGTCTTTTGATATCACTGGAGTGTCCATGAAAGTACATGTCAGGACGCTGAAGGTCTGCAGTGGAAGGCTGAAGGGTCTGTGCTGGAGGCAGAAGAGTCTGTGCTGGAAGCCAGGAGACGACTTTCAAGGTGAAAGTGAAAATTGGAGCTCCTCCAAAGAAACAGAAGCGAATTTTTTTTTTAAAATTTCCCTTTTATTCCATACAGGCGACAAGCCTATTACTTGCTGTCACTCTCACCCAAGGTGGGATGTCTGTCTCAAGTAAATTCCTTCAGTTACACCCAGAGCTGATCCAATTTAGTTGGGCATTATATGTTACAAACTGACAAGTATGTGAGGAGAAAGAGAAATTGAAAGTCTTGGACACTGTTGGTGGATTGTAAAATGGCATAATCACTGTAGAAAACAATATTAAAATTAAAAATATATTTACCATAGCATCAAGCAGTTCTATTTCTGAGATTATACCCAACAAAATTGTTAAAAAGAGTCTGGAAGAGATAGTTGTAAACCCTTGTTTATAGAAGCACTATTTAAAATAAATAAAATGTGGAAGCAACTCAAAAGTGTTCATCAATGAATGAATGGATAAGCAAAACACATTGAAATATTACTCAAGCTTTTAAAAGGAAGAAAATTTTGTCATATGCAATGATGTGGATGGACCTTGATATTATGCTAAGTAAAACAAGCCAGTCACAAAAACAAATATTTAATATTCCAGTTATATGAGGTATAAATCATAGAGCTATAATGTCAATGCAGGAAATAGAAAGGTGGTTGTCAGGAGCTGGGGATGGGGGTAGTAGAAATATATTATTTTTCTTTTTTTGTATGGTTCTGGGGATTGGACCCAAGTCCTTCACACTGAACTACATTTCTAGCCCTTTTTCTTTGAGATAAGACTTCTAAATTGACCAAGTGGGACTTAAACTTACAATCCTCCTGTCTCAGTTTGGGTTACAGGCATGCACCACCACACCTAGTTAAATATATTGTTTAATGGATATAGAGTTTCATTTTTGCAAGATGAGAAGAGTTTTGGAGATAAATGTTTTCAGTGGTTGCACAATATGAATGTACACTTAAAAATGGTTAAGGTGGGAAATTTTATGTTACATTTATTTGTATAAACAATAAAACAGGAAAAAGGAAGGAAAAAAGAAGATGGCCATCTAACTTGACTCTAAATTTCCTTTGAGCAATCTTCTTACCATACTATTTCTTTTGTCTGAGACTTATTTTCCAATTGAGCTTTGTTGGAAAAGAAAACCTGAGTTTATAATTTGACATGTTCAGGAATAATGACATTTTATATTTTGAATTTATTTCAAATTGGAATATAAAGTAAATTTACTCTTCTGATATTTAGCTGTTTTGGACTAGTATTATGCACAATTAGACTGAATTTCTGAGGGTTATATGCAGCTTAAATTTTTTCAGGTAGCTTTGTGGAAAATAATTATCTTCTGTTTGGAAATATGAGCTGTGATATTAAGACATATGAAATCTGACATTTACCAATAACTGCTTCTGACATGGTTTTCATCATTGATTTTCTTTCCTCTCCTGCAGTTGCTATAGTTGCACTTTTCTCATTTCGGATGCACAGAAGAGAAATATTTTATCTTTTGTGACACATTGTGAACGGTACTGCTGCCGAGACTAAATGTAAAATGTAGGTAGAAGTATGCTTTATATGACAACCAGCTCTTGATTTGAACTTAGAAACCCTACCTCAAATAAAGCAAAGATTGAGATTCTCACTTGCTATTCTGGAGGGCAGTGTTCTTCTCTCCAGTCCACTCCACAGAACACTTCTTGATGTTACAGAATGATCACAAGGAAGCCCATGAACTAGTCCAGTTTGACATTTCTGTGCACTGCAGTTCTTCAGAGGATAGGATTAGCACCAACACAGTCAAAAATACCATTCCATCCTCATGGGTTTTATCAGTTTACTTATGGTAGAATTTCTTAATTTTTTTTCTTTGATTAAACACTTTCATAAATTTAGTCATGTGTCATATTATTTCAAGGATGTTTGAAAGATTGCTAATGCTTTGTTGTTCCTCTACAACCATTTTTGCTTTTTTAGGAAAAAAATTTAAATAATAAAAGTTTATACTTTTTCTTTGTAAAAGACTTGAAGAGCCCCAAATTGTGTGAAGTAAAAAAGTAAAAGTCATCTCATTCTAGGTCCTCTCTCTTTCAATCCTACAATGCTTTATTTTAGCATATTTACCAGTCTCTTTCTATGCTCACATACACACATACTCAGTCTTAAGAACATAATCACATTCTCTTGTCACTGTACTCCCCTTATTATGCTATTAAATAATAAATTGTTAAGAAAAATTTATATTTTACTGGGTATAAATTTAGCTCATTTAAAAAAGCACTATAAAATTAAATTGAATATGTACACCATCATTTATTAAGCAATTGTCAGTTTCCTATTGATTGTGGTTTTCAAGTTTTCCAGTGCTGTAGCATATATTTTTGTGTATGTGTTCGAGCACTTAAATAACTAGTAGGTCAAAGAGAATGCACATCTTAAGTTTGCATAGTTATTGCTCAAAAGGTTTTTTATCAATTTGGATTTTGATCTAACTACAGGGAGCTCAAATTTTCTGTGCCCTTCCCAATACTATATATTATCAATATTTTTCATTTTTACCTCTCTAATGAAATGAGAAATGATATGTCCCAGTTTGAATCACCTAATGATGAGTGAAGTTTTATATTTTTCATATGGTCACTATAGAAAGAGAGAAGTTTTTTAACTTGGGAAGAGGACACTCACCCTCCAATACTGGACTGACCAGGATATCCTTTATAGTTGTATTTAACTTTTCACTAAGTCATTGTAAATAAAGTAATATGAATTCATCTAAGTTTCGAATATGATGCCTAAAATTATTATTGAAACACAAACTTTTCACAGATTTCAATTTTCTCCTGAGATAATTTCTTTAAAAACAACAACTTCAACATTTTACTTAACTATAAAATTTTTATTTTAAAAAAAGAGATATTCATAATTATTTATTTATAGTTCAACCCTTTGGGCTACCCAATTCTTCTCCCCTTTTTCAGGAACTTTTCTCTTATACTTAAAATTTAAAAACTAAAAATATACGGATAACTTCTGCCACCAATTCAGAAACTTTTACCAAGTTTTTCTACAGTGGATTGAAGATACCCTTGGGAAGCTAATCCACCCCCCATTAAATCAATGTGTTAAAATAGGATAGAGAAGCAGTTGCTTTTGTCTTCTTCCTTCCTCTTTCTTGGAGTCTAAGAAAGTCACCAGTGGCCTGCCTGGAATAAGGTTGCCCTGGGCTGACCTCTGAGATCTGGAGAAGGGTCACTTTAGGGCTACTCTTCTGCTACTCCATTCTGTTTAGCATCTCAGGTTATAATGAAGGCAGAACCCACTCTGGACCAGTTCTCTGTGAGTGTGTGTGCATGTCTTTGTGCATATAGAAGGATTATGGATCCAGAGAATGAATCTTGGATTGTGGTGGCTAGAAAAGTGCCACATTGGAAGATTGTAAGAAGTTTCTCACAGCTATGATAAAAATTGTACTTTGTGTTTATGAAAAATGCCTTTCTTTAATTGGGTCTGTTTGGTACATGTAGAAAATAGATATAGACTCAGATAAGGTTAGAGAAGTGATTCAAATGATGATGCTTGGATCTAAGACATTAAGTAGTCTATTTGGTAGTACCAGTTCTGTCTATCATTAGCAGACTGGGGAGGTTTGGAATTAGAAAATTTGTTGTCTCCTATATTGGCTTTAGACTGGTTTGAGTTTGAAAATATTGTTTGTTCTAAGAATATCATGTATCTTGAAGAAAAGACTGTGTAATGGGTTAGGTCTGAGGCTGGACATGGCTACTTGTAGGCCAAAGTATTTCAAAATATGACTCCCGTAGGTCTTAAATTTCAGGCCGCAACTTGTGGATGGGGTGAGTATTTTCTCCAAATAACTGGATTCACCAGACAAGTCTTGATCTGGAGGAGTAAGAGAACTTTTCTTCTTTCAAGATGGATGGAGTTATGGGGGCTTGGGTTTAAGGTGTACTTGAATTGTGGGGGCCATTCTAATTTCATATTTCCACCAGGGGGAAGCCTGAAATGACTGTCCAGTCATTAAAACAGACACTATACTAGGTGTCAATGAAATGTTGAAGAAAAAGAAGGAGGAAGAGTAGATGTATCCTTTAAAACATTTTTCATTAGTACATGTTTGTAATATATGAAGTTTACATTCATTTAGGGAGTATACACAACACAGCTTGTTTTTATTCCCCTATCCCTTCCCACCCACCTCCCTCCCTCTAATTCTAAATCTGCTTTCCCCATTTTCATTATTATTGTTATTATTTTTAGTTCATGTTTATGATACATAATGTTTATATTCATTGTGGGCATTTTGTACAGATCCTTATTAAGTTACATTTTAAAAATGTAAATTTGCAACTGAGATAATTCACCAAGCTAGGTAGCCTTGAGGACCCTTTCCTGAGAAAATAATAATTAAGCTGAGAAATAAACCATGTCAAAGAATTAGCCAAATGAAATAGCTGGGTCAACAACATAGTATAAATGAGAATCGAAGAATAAATACCAAGCCTTGTGAATACAAGGAAGTCATAAAGAACATAAAGGACTAAGAGAAGACCTATGAGGCTGGAATAGAGATGCTGGCATTCTTAAGGGTGGTGTTATGGTTTAGACCTAAAATGTCCCCCAAAAGCCTCATGTTCCGAATTGGGGTCTGGTCAGAAGGGGTGGGACACTGGAGGTGTGACTTAGAAGGGTGTATTTTCATCTCTGTCTCCTCCCTTCTCTCTCTGCTTCCTGGCTGCCATGACATGACAGACTCTTTTTGACTGGGCCCTTTCACCATGTGGTTTCTGTCTTGGAGCCAAGTGACCATGGACCCAACCCACAGAAACTTTGACCCAAAATAAGCTTCTCTTCTTTTAAGTTACAGGTGTTAGGTATTTTGTCCCAGTAATAAGAAAGTGACCACTACAGCTGGTGGGGCACATAGTAGCAAAACAGAGCAAGAATTTTAGGTGTTTTTAGACTTCTTAAGGAATTTTATCTTGTCTTTCAGAGTAATGGTAAGCTATAGTTTTAAGAAGGAGAAGAAGGGTGGAGAAGAATCTGTTTGGATTTTGAAAGAATACTGTTCAATTTTTATAGCTTTTATATTGGAACTACTTGCATTGGGAGAAGGGAGATCATGAAATTGAATTTTACTGGGCTTGTGACACATCTTTAGCACTCTGAATTAGTGGTGGATTTTTGGATGAGTAGGGTTCTTTTTTCTTTTTTGGGTGGGTACTGGGGATTGAACTCTGGACCTTGCACTTTCAAAGCAGGTGGCAGCACCACTGAGCTAAATCCATGGTCCAAGTAGGGTTCTTGAAAGACAAGAGTCCTGAATGAGGAACCTCATAGAAGTAGAAACTTCTGTAGAATGGGACCTCACATATTTTGTCATTTTGCTGATAAAGTTAAGTGGATTTCTTTTCCAGTGCTAAGCAGTTCAAATCCAGTGAAATATGGATACATTGAGATCATTCTGGATGGCTGCTTATGAAATAGTATTAAGTAAATCTCTTCCTTTTATGAATTAATATAGAAAACATTTAAACTTTGTTAAATGTTTTTCTACAGTATCATGTTAAATTGCTTCATGCTATTGATTGAATGGATTTACTGTAATTTCTTTAATCAATTACATGTTAGTGGATATTTGTATTATATCTTAGTTTTTATTATTATGAGCTATTTGTGAGATATTGTCATGCCGTTGTATACATGCTAGGAATGTTTTTGAGGTCAATTGTTCTGGGAGTGAAGGGAGAGGATTCCTGGGAATATGTGCATTTAAACTGCTTTTCTTAATAATGGTAAATGTCCAACATTTTTCTCTTGCTAATTTGATCTCTTGTCTGCAGTAAAAGAGGCCTTACCAATAGCAAATAGTAGTATTCTTTTCATTTTCTCCAATGTGACAGATAAATTTGGATCTCCTTTTAATTAGCATGTCTTGAAATTAAAAAAATAAATCCAGAAGAAATACTAGAAAGCATGTAATTTACTCAACTCATTTTATAAACCTCACAGAAGTTATATCTTGGGTTGTACCCAAGATCTCACAGCTAGCAAGCTGTAGAACAGGAATCGTAAAGCAGTTCTCTTGGCTCTCATCCCAGGGCTCTTTCTACCCAAATGTGCTCAGTAGGGGCCTTGGTGCAGTTCTTTAGCTGGAAGCATCAAAAGATAAGACTAGGGGAGAGAATGTGTCTTTGTCCAATAAAATAATGAAGGTCATGATTGCACCCTACAGAAGCAATTAGTGAACCCAGTTTCCTGGAATCTTTTGCTCAGTTACATTCAGAAGGAGCTGGTTGTCCTACTCCTAGAAGCTTTTCAGAAGACACTGAACTAAGGAACACATACTTGTAGGTCATCGAGCTTCCTACCAACCTCAGTCTTACTAGGGTCAACCCCTCTGATCCATGTGCCAGCAAATGGGGATACAAGTGTTTAACATTCTACTTGGTACAGAAAATAACAATGACTTATCAGGACATTGGGAAGGCTAGGATCCTATAAAATGTGGGAAGACCTTTGAGTCATAGGCAAATACCCTGAATTATAGTCTGCCTCTTATTCTTAGTTTGTGAGGAATGATGCTGGGAAAGTTAGGTCTTAAGTTTCCTCCTGGCTTTTTCAGTGCTGTAAACACCCTGTCATCTTCTTTTGCAGGTTTGTTATCTTAAAGTTGTGTTTATGTTCTATGCCACATTTGTCTTAAACCAAATCTAAAACCAATTTCCTTTTCTGTACAGTACTTCAATAAAATCAACAAATGATGTTAATTCAAGGATAGAGAATTATTTCAGACAGTAGAACAGGGAGAATTAAAGATTTAAATCAGTATATCTCCCCCAATAGAACCAATAGGAGTGAATCAAAAATGAGTACTTCTCATCTGCCTGAAGATTCAAGCCAGATGCTTGAATATGGGTATCAAAGACTGGTCTGTCTCCCACTTCCCTTTCCAGACTCATTCACACACTCCGTATTTTATAGACCCATTCATCTGGTTAGATTGATCTGCTATTGTCTTACGGTGCCTGGTTATTTTTGCCTCTGAGACTTTGCCACTTTTCCTGGCTAGAGTACTCATTCTCCAAACTTATTTACCTACTTGAAATCTAGCCATTGTGCCAATCCTAATCACCACTGTCTTTGTGTCTCTCTACCTTTCCTGAAGTCATTCATTTAATATTTATAATGTATTGAATTTCTGATACTTATCTTTTGATGAACACCTATTTTTCCTGTAACCATAATTGTGAGGTGCTTGAGTATAGGAACTAAGAAACATACTTATGGTGGATTTTTAATGTGTTCACCAGTCTTGGCCATAATTGATATCCTAGAATTGTCTTTCTTGTTTGTTTCCAGTTAGAGTGGTCCCTGAGAGAGACTTGTGTGGGATTTGGAGGGTAGAAGTGAAGCAGGAGCTATTTGGTAGCTTATATACGCTGTTGCCGTGCAGCCGTGGCTGGGGCCTGCAGCTACTTTACCAGTTCCTGGATCCTCCTTCAAATGTACAAGGTACAATCACAAAATAAAGAAAATGTTAAAAATTTTAAAATCTGATGCAGTAAAAGACATTAATCCCCCTCAGAATACTCACCCTCACTTTGCATACACTTATCCTATTGTTCTTTCTACTTTATGAAGCAGTTCTGAAAGTCTTCTTTCACATCGTTAATTGTACTGTTGTGGAGGCTTCAATGTTCTGAAATGATTCCAAACATTTATCTTTTGCTGCCATAGTGACTTTGGAGAAGAGCCAGAAGTCACATAGTGCCACATCCAGTGAATTACATAATGAGGACACACTGTAATGGTTTTATTTGACAAAAATTATCAAAAATGTTTTGACTTGATTGAGGACTTTGGGGAAGCCACAAAAAGACACAAGAGAGAATTTCCAAAACTGCTTCAGAAAGTTCCAAGAATGATGTGTGTGTTCAAAGTGAGGGGAAATAGTTTGATGAGGGTTAATGGCAATTTGTCTTTTACTGTAATAATTTTTAATTTTTTATTTAAACATCCATATGTATGCTTAGCTTCATGATGATGGGACCCAGATTTTGAAAGACACCCATACCGCTAAGATCAGAAACAAGAAAACTGGCATGGGTTTCAGTTCACCTTGTGCTTGGGAGATAAAGTTTTATATTGTTTTCTCTCTCCATACATCTGTAACTGAATAGGCCTGCTTTTGCAGGCCACAGCATGCCAGTCACTAAAATGATGGCTTTTGCAAAAAGTTGGCTAAATGTGGCGATGGGACAGTGAATTTTAAATGTCTCCATGTATTTACTTTCCTGATGCTGAGACAAAATACCTGACATCTGCAATTTAAAGGAGAAGTACTTTATTTTTGCTCTCACAGTTTCGGTGGGTTCAGTCCATGCTTGGCTGGCTCCAGGGTAGAAATGGCACAGCAGAATAGCATAGCAGAGGAAAACTGCTCACTGTATGATGGACAGGAGGGAGAGAGAAAGGAGGAGCTGGGAACAAGAATACACCCTTCCAGGTCATGGCCCCAGGGACATGCCTCTTCCTACTATGTTCCTCCTTTGAACAGCACAGTCCTAGTCCTCAATGAATTAATCCATTGATGAGTATAATCCCTCCACAATACAATCACTTTCCAAACACATGAGTCTTTTGGGGGACTTTTTAGATCTAAACTATAACATTCCACAAGGATATAGGGTTTAGGGAAATTTATTAAGGCCTGGTGAAAGCGATTGGATTGAAATAATCAGGTTGAAATAATCAGTGGTCTGCACAGTGTTCATGGCACTTCATAGAACAGGTTCAGAAAATTGTGGGTTAGCATGATCTGAGAATGGAGTTTTCAGCCTCTTAATGTCAAATAGGTCACCCATCAAACAGCTGCTCAGGCCAAGTGAAGAGTTCGGGGTTTCGACAGAGAAGACCTCAAGTTCCTGAAAAGTAACCGAGGCAACTGTTATCATAACCCAAACATCAGAGATGTTACCTACTGTACAGGTACGGAGAGACTAATGATGTATTGCTCAGTTATGTGACTTCCAAAGTTGATAATGTTTAAGGTAAACTAAAAACAAATATGTAAAAAGCAATTGAAGGTAAAGGTTTTATTCAGGTTGTTTTTCCACACTTTCACATGTCTTTCTGACTGCTTGCCTTTGAACTCTAAGCTCCAAAATGGGAAGCAAAGATAACAGCCTTATAGAGGATGTTCAAGCAGCCTCACATTTGTGTATAGTAAAATCACTATAATTCCTCTCTATTGCAAGAAGGCCTAGGAATGCAGTTAGCTTTTCAAATACACATTTACATGAAATATGATAGATTTTTATGTGTGTGCACATAGAGCTTTATAAAGCTTGTTTTCTTTTTTATAATAGTGTTTCGCTGCAGTAAAGAGATGACAATAATAGGAATATTTAAAAATCATTATGGAGGAGAGAGAAATTATTATAGAAATCAGGTAAACAATTAGAACTAATGAAGGAAAATGTATACATTATGATCACCAAAAAGAAAAATATGGAACGAAATCATTATAAACAACTGGAGTAGTAATATAAATAGAAATAGAGCAGAGAAGTGACAGAATCCTTATAAAGGAAAATTGAGCATTGGCAAGGACAGAGCTTCTCAACATTCTCAGTTCCTTTAGTATTTCAGTATTTTTTTCACAGTACCTGTAGGCCCAAAGAAATATTTTTTAGTGTATCTTATTAGGTAATTAGGTCCTAACAACTGAATGAATATTTATATCCTACCAACTTAATGCCTATTGAATAGTGCACATTTTCTGAAACTTCTAGTCAAATGGATTCCTCTAGCCTAATTTCTCTACCACACTGGTTTCTACATGACACTTCCTTGTTTATCACAGCAGCTGCAGACAATCCAATTGGACACATATATAACATCTCAAAAAATGCAATTACTTATTGTTGAAACTCCCTGAAGCTAGTAGTTTGCATGCTATCTGACAGATGTGGATATCTTCTTGTGAAGACTGAAATTGTCTCGTGGTACCCATGTGAGCTTGCTAAGGCACTTCAGGGGTACTTTGGCACACAAACTAAGGGTAGTTGGTACATTGGATTTTAAAAGCATAATAGAAGGGTCTGGGGATTTAGCTCAGTGGTTCTGCTGCCTGCCTCACAAGCGCAAGGACCCGAGTTCAAACCCCGGTACCAAAAAAAAAAAAAAAAAAATCATAATGGAAGAAATTGTTGAAAGAAAAGAAGAAAAGTTTAATAGGCCATATAGTTTATAAAAAAGTGAAAATAAAGATGAAAGTAATAGCATACACTTTGAAATTCATTTATTGATGCTTTCAACAGATTTTTAAAATTAATTTTATTGGTACATTTGAAGGTATACAAAATAATGGCATTCATCATTGGAAATTTGCATTTTTACATAATCTCTCTTGGTTCTTATTTTTTCCCCATTCCCCTTGCCTCCTTTTAACACCTCCATCCCTCCCTATTTACAAAGACTTTGTTTCTAGTTTTTCATTTTCTCATATTAATTCCATTCCCTTCTTTCCTTTCCCCTACCCCTCCC
>NW_004624732.1:12924958-12952928 GCF_000247695.1 Heterocephalus glaber | reverse complement strand
TCCAATTTCATTGCACTCTGGTCTGATAATATACAGGGGATAACTTCAATTCCTTTCTACTTACTTAGACATGTTCTATGAGTGAGTATGTGGGCTATTTTGGAGAATGACCCTTGTGCAGCTGAAAAGATCGTGTATTCTGATTTTGTGGAATGAAACACTCTGTAAACATCTGTTAAGTTCATTTGTTCAAAGAATTTGATTGAGTTCTAGTATTTCATTGCTTATTTTTTGTCTAGTTGATCAATTCATTTGTGACAGTGGGTATTGAGGTCCCCCACTACTATTGTATTAGTGCTTATTTGATTTTTTTCATGTCCATTAGTATTTGTTTTATATAGTTGGGTCCACTAGTATTTGGTCCATATGTGTTTATGATTGTCATCTCTTCCTCTGGCATTGTTCCCTTTACAGGGATGTAGTGTCCTTCTCTGTCTCTCTTAATCAGTGTTCGTTTGAAATCCACTTGATCTTCATAGAGGATAGCTACTCCTGCTTTTTTTCAGGTTCCTGTTGCATGGACTATTGTTTTCCACCCTTCAACTTTCAGTCTATGAGTTTCTTTTTGAATTAAATGTGTTTCTTTTATGCAGCATCTTGTTGGTCTTGCTTCTTGACCCTTTCTGCTAGTCTATTTTGTTTCTTTGGTGAATTGAGACCATTACAATTGATGGTTATAATTGATACTTATTGACTTATCATTGTCATGATGTTTTCTTTTTGTTGGATTCTCCCCTTTTACATTTAATTTCTTGTTGCACCCAATGGATTCATTTTGCTGGGTTTCCTGGGGTTGTGATCCTCATTGCCTTTTCCTAGGATATTGTCTAAACTTTTTGGGGGTGGTGGTTTGGTATTCATGAATTTCCTCAGGTGCTTTTTGTCATGAAAGTAGCTTATTTCTCCATCAATTTTGAAAGATGGTTCTGCAGGCTACATCAATCTGGGTTGGAGGTTGTTTTCTTTTAGGGCTTGCAATGCATCACTCCAAGCCCTTCCTGCCTTGAGGATTTGTTTTGAGAAGTCTGCTGTGATTCTGATGGGCTTTCCTTTGTATGTGATTTCTTTCTTTTCTCTAATTCTTGTAGAACTTTGTTCTTCTGTTGTGTTTCTGCAATCCTAACTATTATATGCTTATGTGTAGATTTTTTTTTGATCAAGGCTAGTTGGAGTGCTATATGCCTCACTTATCTGTATGACAATTTCTTTTTCCCTGCTTGGGAAGTTTTCTGCCATCACTTCTGTGAACAGTTTTTTTTTATGTCATCATCACTCTCTCCTGTTTCTTCATTGACGCCAATCAGTCTTCTGTTATTCTTCTTTGCATTATCTAGCAGCTTCTGGATGAACTTCTCATGGTTCCTTACAATTTTGAAGCAATTTTTCTTTTCCTGGTCACTAATTGCAATCTTATCTTCTATATCTGAAATTCTGTCCTCACATTGGCTCATTCTGCTGCATAGAGTTTTAAAGGAGTTTTCAATCTCCTGAAAATCTGTTTGCATCTGTTTTATGGATTCCATTTGTTTCCAATGTTGGGATTCCATCATGTTCCTCAGCTCTCTATTTTTTTTAAATCTGTGTCCTCTCTAGATTTATTAATCATGTCTTGCACTATGGGCACAATTCTGAGAAATTATTTCTGATTTCATTTTTTCCAGATCCTCTTTTGTTGCCAGTTCAGGGAGTCCAGGTGTTTGAATATCTGATTTTTCCATCTTGTTTCCCTTTGGGGTTGTTTTAGGTGATCTGGAAGTGTGGTTTTGAGACTTGTTTATGTGACTTCTCATTTCAAAGGGGAGGCGGGGTGGGATGTGTGCTGCTGGTGCCTGCGTGGCTCACCTCCTTTGTGCTGAGGGCAGCTGTGCTCCTCAACACTGGGGGCATTCAACAGATTTTTAATTGAGCACCTACCTTATGACAGATATAGGTGTTATGCTGGGTCAAGAGGATATAGTGGCATAGGTGGACAGAATCCCTGCTATCAAATATCTTTCAATCTGGCATAGACATCAGGCAGTAGAAAAAAATGACAATTATTATAGGAAATAAACATGGAGCTTAGAAAACATAGAGCACTAAAAGTCAATACAGTGTGTTTGTCAAGCTTCTCTAATGAAAGGTGTCCTGACCTGAGATTTAAAAGACAAACAGACTTGGCCAGAAAAAAGTAGTTGGCCAGGAAAATATTGCAAGATGAGAAACCAACATTCACAGAAAGCCAGAGGCCAGGAAAGGCATAGTTTTAAAGGGACAGAAAAAAAATTTAGGATGCCTGGGTATTAAAATTCAAAGAGATGGATTGTACAGAATGAATTTGGGGGACAGATATCATACTTTGAAATATCTTGTAGAACAGTCAAAAGATTGGCTAGTATGCTAACAGTGAAGAGGAGGCTTTGACAGGTTATAAGAAATAGAGGGACCAAGGGCTGGGGATGTAGCTCAGTGGCATTGTGCTTGCCTGGCAAGCTCAAGGTCCAGAGTTCAATCCCTGGTACCACAAAAATAGTGTGACCAAAAAGATCAGACTGGCTATAAAGGGGAGCACTAACTGCAGGAGAAAGAGTGATGAGTTAGGAAGCTGTTTAGTAGGTGTTAGATAAGGTGGTGGATGAGGGTGTAAATGTTAATACCATTTTTCTAAATCCTTAGGAATGTGGATTTGGATGGCATCCAGGACACAGATGGAAGGATTAGCATACATTAGAATCACCTGGAGGGCTTGTTAAAATACAGGTCATGGAGTCCCTACATCTAGAGTTCACTGTGGTGGGCCTGAGCTAGGGCCAGAGGATGTGAATTTCTAAAAAGTTCCTTGATGTGGCTGGGCATTTAGCTCAGTGGTTCTGCTTCCTGCTTTGCAAGTGCAAGGTCCCAAGTTTGATCTCCAGTACAAAAAAAAACACAAAAAATTTCCTTGATGTTGCTGATTTTGGGAACTAAACTTTGAGAAACTCTGGCCTAAAATATATATTAATAAGAAGAAGAATTAAAGAAGAAAAAATAAAGAGGAAATGAAAGACTGGCCAGTAAGGGAGCGTCACATAAAATAAATTGAATTTTCTCCTTTCCATGAAGTTGAAGGAGAGGTTATCCATTCAGAACAGGTAACAATGCAATACAGCATTGAGGGTTGTGGATGTTTAAAACAGTGATGATGCTAAACCAGAAGGCGATCTAATTAAGGAAGCATAATAATGTTTTAAAATCACCAGGTGAGGCTGGTGATCTTAAATTTATAGTGACATAAACCTACCCATTTTGGTGATTTTTACAACAAAAGGCAATGACCCAAGTGCATGTTCAGAGAAGGCAGACACTTGGGCTCACCCTGGGTTGGTGTTTTCCTGGGCTGGATTTGGAAGATGGTAAAGGAGATGAGGGAGTCACAGTAACGCTGAGCCTTGAATATAAGCTGAAGTTTGAGGGAAAAAAAGAGAGCAAGATCCTGACAAAGAAAAATTGAAAACTAAAGAAGCTAATCAATTTGAAAAATTGATGTATTGGTGGAATAATAAGATGTTTTACCTAGAAAATATAAGATCCTAAATACATGTTGGTAATTCTAGGTGATGATGAATTCCAGAGTGGTAATAAATATGGGTGACAGAGGTGGAGTGAAGGAAAGGCGCATTGGAGGAGAGGAGTTAAAATACTGAGGTTTCAGGGAATTGTTCTTTCTCTGGCTGTTAAACATAGCTCGGATGGTGGAACAAGTTGATGTGACTGGCAGTGAGCTATGTGTCAAAATCTTCAGTGAATGAGGGAGGCTAAATGGGAGTTTGGTTGTTTCCATAGATAAAGAAGCATGTAGGACAATTAGCCAATGACATGAGTGGGCCCCAAAGGAGGAGAGGCTTAGAGAAGAGAGTGCAGGAGTTGAATGGTCTTGGAACAGCAGAGAAGAGCAAGGACCTCACACCCTGATTCAGACCCTGCAGTGGACAGGTATTGAAGACTGAATGGACTTCTCTGGATAGACCATAGTGGGAATAGGGTCCAGAGGTGAGAGCTAGTTTTCTTTTTAGGAAACAAGGCAACAACAAGGGAAGGTAAGTAAAGAAACTGAAGTTGTTAATAATTAAATATGACTTTTAGAGGATGCAGTGGAAAGATTTTAATTTATGGAATAGGAGCAGAATAGAGAAAATTGTTGGGAGGGAATCAATTAGCTTGTTATAACTTTATTTCTTAATTTATAGTTTGTTGAAGATTAGTAAAATTAATTTGTACATTTGCTGAGATTGTCAATTAACTAGGGAAAGTCATTTATATGCTCCTGGAATTCCAGCAGAAAAGATCATATTAGTGGGTCAGAGAAAAAAAATTAGAAAATATATACTTAATTAGAATACAGATGATTCAAAAACAGAAATTGATTTTGTATTGTCTTAAATACTTTAAGAAAGACATTTATAACCATATAGAAATCAACTTGAAGATTTTGAGACCAAAGTCTCCTATATATGCCTGCCTAATAAGGTTAATTTGATTAAGAGTTATTACTCTCTTGGGGCCAAGGATTTAGCTCGGTGGTTCCGGCACCTGCCTTGCAAGTGCAAGGTCCTGAGTTTGATTCTTGGTACCAAAAAAAAAAAGAGAGATTTATTGTGCTCTTTGTCCCTGCTGCCACGTAAAACCAAGTGATAGCTTTTATTAAAAAGAAAGCAATTGTACTGAATTCATTATATTGCTAGACTAGATATCTTAAACCTGTATTGTAGAACATTTTGTAGGTCTGAGCTTTTAGGATAAAATAACTATGTATCTTAAAAAATGGATTTTTAAATCCTACTTATGTTATTTTTTGAGTTATATTCTGGTGAAGGTGAGATTTACAGCTTTAAGCCTCTTGTAAAAGCTCTCTTCTGAGATTATATGTGATGATTGTCATGAAAGGGATTAAATGCAGATTTTATTTCACATGCATATAATTAAACTATGAGAACTCAGAATAAAAATAAAGAGCAAATGAAAGATAATAGGAAATAGGGAGATAGATTATTCTTAAAGAGGAAGGAGATCAAGATATGGGGGGAGGAGGAGGGAAGGGATAGGAGATTTAAAGAGGAGTTGAGATGTGTTATATACATGCACCATCTCCACACAAGGAATAGAAACATTGTGTACTGAAAACATGTATTTAAAAAAAGGAAGGAGGTCAAGAGGTGGAGGGTGGAGAGAGGGAGGGAAAGGAAAGGGTTGAAAAAGGGAATTAATGTTTGTGTGTTTTGTACATACATGTACCATTTTCCTACAAATAATGTAAACATTATGTACTACACATATGTGCTAATAAATAAAGTTTAAAAAGGAAAGAAGTTGAGAGGTTTCCACCTCTGAGGAGAAGGGTAAGAAATTAGTGATCTGGGCTTTACTCTAGGATTCCCTCCTGACCCTTTCTTCCTCTGTTTTATTGGCAGAAGAGCCTCTCCTTCAGAATGCCTTCCTGAGCTCTGCCCTTGGTTATGCCAAATGGAAGCATGGGCAGGAGACTGGAACACTAGATGAAAGAGGGTGCCAGGATATTTCTCCTCATCTTCCTCTGTTTTGCTGGCACCTTTGGCACGGCTTTTTTCTTCCCTGTAACTGCATAACCCCTGAAAGCCCTGCTCTGCATCTAACTTCTTCCAAGTCAGGCAGAAGTGATTGCAATTCACTCTTTCCCTGTTCCCTAGAGCTCTTGGATGGTCAGTTTCTCCTGTTTCTAACATCTGGGTTGCCTCCTTGCTTCTTCTAGATTCTCATCCTTGTATGTTATTGCCTTTATTTTAAATATTTGAGAAGGTTTCTATTTTTCTGGTTGGCCTTGATTGATAGAAATATCTAACTTATAAAGTTCTGGTAAAGACTTTATATATAAGAAAACAGGGCAGTGACTGATAGATGCTTAACACATTTTCAAGTGGGAAAAGCAATTTTATGAAGCTATTATGTATCATCCTTCTAAATGGTACAAAAAGTTATAAGTATCTGGAAAACAATGTATATAGACGCATTAAATATCTGCAATCACTTTTCCAGCTCCTGATAAATTATGTTCACTGTAAAATTTTTGAAAAGAATGGAGCCAAAGATTTTGTGATTTGAATCATTTCAATGATAGTTTGAAGAAAATAACAGTCATCAGAATAATTCCTGGCTCTGAAGTGCTTATTGCCACAGTTATATGAAGTTTACATATGAGGCATTTGCATTTTATGCAAAGGATGCTTTTCTGAAGGCCACCTACAATTCAAAACTCATAAGTTTAGACTAAAATTTCCATAGTCTGAATAAATATACAGCTTGTTTTACCAGCATAAGGTGTCAGGGCAATTGATTGTCTTCCTGCATGGTTTTTTATTGCATTTAACTCTTCTTCACAGTTACTAATTTGGGCATGTTCCTGCACTACCACTAGGCCCATTACTTGATTGATGATATGTGGCATATTATATATACAAGGAAAAAAATTACAGTTTGATAATCATGAGTATAAGTAAATATGCAAAATTTCTTGCAAGGCTCTGGTACAAGTAAACAAAATATGATTTATGTGGTACACTTGACCTGCCAATCCTGAAATCTTAAAATTCTTATTGAGCTTTTACCATATGAGAAAATTTAAACAACTTTCTTCTTTAGATTTTATACCTGAAGTGAGAATTTAGCAAAATGTTATTATGCATCACATAAAATTTGCACAGTTCATGTAGCATAAAATGAAAACCTAAGGTCAGTGCAAAAAGTCATGATGCTACACTATCCTGAAGTCAAAGGATATATACATACTCAGGTTTTCAAAGACTTTATCATGTGTATTACCAAAAAAAACTTAAGAGACTTGTTTCGTTCAAACTGCAAATAAAAACAGATTTTGATTAAAAAGCATTGGTAGATATAAATACCAATGTGAAAGAATCATACACCCACATGTACACACACAGACACACACACACCTTTGAATTTTACATTAACTTTTTATTCTTTTAAATTTAATAATTAAAAGTAGTTACTTGGACTATTGGTGGGAATGTTATTCATGGCTAGTAATTCCTATTTACTCTGCAGCTTTCCTATTATGAAAGTGAAAACAATAGTCTCAGGTATACACTGCCCTAGGAAAAGGCAGTTACAGCAGTACAATAGAAAAAATCAGTTCATTCTTGGCTTTGAGTTATGAAATCAAGTTTTTTAAATGCAGAAGGGAAATAAAGTTTGGGGAGGAAAATGTCTTTGTGTTTGAAGAACTTGAGCATTTGTGCTGGTTTAAAAAGTCAGAGCATTGAAGTACTTGGGGCATGATATTATGATACAGACAACAGATATGAAATGCACTGCAAAAGATAGCTTTCCATCATGTAAATTAGACACATATCTCAATAACCAGAAGAAAGGGAGTCTGAGGGAAGAAAGAAAGTGAATTCTAAGTGTAATTCATGATATGTAGGCCTTCCTGGAGTAGATTGAAATTAAAGCCATCAGATAGGCTTGAATATGAAAGACCACCAGTAACTGAAGCCTTATTTTGGGTAGAGCCCAGGATAACAGTAAGCTATTGAATTCTGAAGACCTCAGGGAGATTTATCAGACATCCCTAGAAAGCTCTCTGCCACTCCTAAGTAGCATGAAAGAGTGGGCCACATCTTTCTCTGCATCCCACTATGAGCCCCTCAAAAAAACTGAGGAAACTCTGGCACTGAAGAGGCCTGGTGGATCGTATAAAGAGATACAGGGAAAGTTGGACTTCTTATCTGGGGGCCCAGCAGTTGCATGGATGTCTCAAGGTGATGTTTTTCAAGATATGTTGGTCCATGACTTATAGTGAGAAAAATATTTTACATTCTGGCCCATGATGTACAAAATGTTTATAAAACAATATTGTGATGTTGGCTCATAGTTTCTTTTGTATTTTATTCTTTCATTAAAAACTTCCAGTATGATATACTAAACTGATGTCATGATTTAAAATCTACCATTTGAAAAGCCTTCCTTCGTGGATGCCAGTGGATGCTATGTCTGGGCAAATAAACTTTTCCTCACCCATGGGACCCATTAACAACGCATTAACAAAGGTGAGCAGAAACCTCCAGTTGGCTGAGTTTCAGGTCAAATGCAGATATGGTAAAGTTATAAATATGTAGTCAATTTCATACATGCCTAGGTATGTAGAAGAGAATTTTATATTCATTACTGCTTACACTGATGTTTACTCTTACTAAAAAAGTATATTTAAAGATCAAAATTTGTAGAAAATAATGCTAATGTTTTGTTTTTCAAATACCACACATAAGCTTTTCAAACCATTTTGAAACACTGCCCTTCTAATAGTAGCTTCTTGCATTGTAGAAAGGAAAACATGATTGTAAATAACCCATTGGAGAATGAACTGTGCCAAATACAACCTGTCAAAGGGTATAGCTGTTAGACTAGAATGTCAGCTTGATTGCCTAGGGCTCTGCCTAGGAAATTAATGGGGTTCACTAGTGATTAATTTTGGGTAGGTAATGGAGATGTGGACTTGGTACTGTCTGATCCCCTTATCCCTTCCTCTCTGGCACTGTTTCCCTGCTCTGTATCCCGGCCATCATCAACTAAGCATCCTAGCTCCACCACTCCCTTCTGTCATAATGTTTTTGCTGTGGAGCTAATTCTCTTAAAATATAAGCCAAATTAAACATATCCTCCTTTAAGTTGTGGGTGTCTGGTATCGTGTCCAGCAATGAGAAAGGTGACTGTTACAGTTTAGATCTAAAATGTCCCTGTGAATTCCTGTATGTGTGGAAGGTGATTGGGGAGCTATCCCTATCAGTGGATTCATCTCTTGATGAGTTCAGTAGCTCACTGTGGTATTAAGAGGTGGCACCTGGTTGGAGGTAGGTCTCGGGGGCATGACTTAAAAGGATGTATTCTTGTCTGTGGTTCTTCTTTTGTCTCTCTGCCTCTTGGCTGTCATGGGCTCAATAGCTTTCCTACATAATGCCCTTCCACCATGCTTTTTCTGTCTTGGAACCAGCTACCCATGGACTGAAACTTTGAGCCAAAATAAACTTATTTTCTTTTAAATTGTGGGTTGTTGGTTATTTTATTCCAACAATGGGAAAGTAACTGAAACACTGACTAAGGCAGAAAACTCATACTGGAAAGGTTAGGTCATTTCGGTGAAATGTGTCAGACTCTGTGGTTTAGAAGCTTTTGGACCTGGTTTGCAGGATGAGTTTGGAAAGGTTTAGAGATGTGAACTAGAGAAGCTTTAGAATGCTTAGAAGCTGAGCCTAATGGGTACTTCCATTTTTTGGTACCAGGGATTGACGGGACCTTGCGCTTGCGAGTCAGGCAGTGGAACCACTGAGCTAAATCTCCAGTCCCCTAATGGTCCCCTAATGATCTGAGCTCAGAAGACCAGACACTGGTAGAAATGTGGATAATAAAAACCAGCTCATGAGGTTTCAGTTGGAAACAAGGACTCCACTGGCAGTTGAACTAGAGGCCACGTGGGTTAAACTCTGGGCAAAATATTGTCATATGGCTATGGTTAGGAACTTTGTTTCTCAATTATGTTTTTATTAATGCTTAATAGCTGTACATATTTATTCAGTTTGATGTAATATTTGATGCATGTGCCCATTATGTAATGACCAAATCAAGGTAATTGACATATCTATCATCTTGAACATTTATCATTACTTTGGATGAGGATATTCAACATCTTTTCTAGCCATTTTTAAATACTCATCATTGTTAGAGTCACCCTACTGTACAATAGAACACCAAAACTTATTCCTTTTATCTAAATTGCCCAAACTAAAATTGTCACCAAATTGTCACAAACTAAATCCCTTTAGGGCCCAATAAGAAAACAGATAAATGGATGAAATCTGATGTAAGAAAGAGTAGAGCCAATTATGGAAAACTCAAAAAATCTATGCTCTATCTAAAGGCAATCAACACACATTAAAAAAATAATTGTCTGTTGCTGGATTCAGCTTTGGTCTACTAGTTTGCCTTAAATCAAGAAAGAAAGAATTCAGTTCATCTCAGACAAATACAGTGACTATAAATATAGCTCCAAACTCTCAACCAAACTAGCTTAATTATAGGAGCCCCCAGGTCTAAAATCAAGTTTGGGTAACCCAGACATATTAAATTTTGTCAGGGGAAGGTAGGAGTTGAGGTGGGTGGGGCTAGGGTGTGGAAAGTTATATCATTTTTATTTACAGCCTTTTGAAAATGCATAGATCTATGAATTTCCTCCCTCAGAACCTCAAGCATAATATGACCCACACAACCAAAGATAAATTCTCCTCCCTGATGAGAATTATTGTGATAATGAGCTATTGTCATGGCTGATAATAATATGTGCTGTTACTTTGTGATGGGGCATAAAGGAGGGTGAAAACCTTTCCCTTTGAAGGTCGCCTACTCTTTTTTTCTTTCTATTTAACTCCAATATCTCTACCTGGTCCCAATAAAAAATGTAATCCTTTTTGTAAATACTTCCTTTCTCATTGTTTCTTCATTATTTCAGATATATACATACATATATATATATATATATATATTTTTTTTTTGATACTTGGGATCGAACTCAGGACCTTGTGCTTGCCAGGCAGGTGCAGTGCCACTGAGCTACATCCCTAGCCCCCTTGGATATAATTCTTAAGAAAAGTCATCAATACGTAAATCTGAAAGATTTTTTTAAGATGAGATAACATTTCCCTCAGACCAGGTTATACATTTTTGATATTTTCTTAGGATACTATAGATGTACATCACATGTAGGCAAGTGAGGCATGTAGTTTTTTTTTAAAAAAATGTATACTTACTTGCCAAAAACAAAAGAAATGGCTCAAAAGAGACTTTTTACTAATTATATCTGGAGAACAGAAATATTGATGTGGATGTAGTAAAGATTGACAAAATGTTATTCTCCTGAATTCCATGGATTAGAAAGGCCAGATTGGCTTGACTGAGCTGCTTTTCAAGAAATAAATACTTGAGATAGGGTGAGGAGCACTAATGCCTGCATCCTGAAGGGCACATGGAGAGCAAGTAAGATAGAGAATTGTAGCCCAGCTTAGGACATGAGTCTTTCCATTACTCTTCAAGCCTCAGTAAGGCTATGGAGCTCCTGTAACATCATATGACTAGACTTTTAAAGTGGAAACAGTAGTATCCATGCAGTGATTCTTGGAGTCTGTTTTCATGTTGGTATTTCTTATTCAGTCAACTTTTCTTCCTAAAATGTCCTCACTTAGCTGCCAAATGGATGTTCTGAAGCATTTTAGAAATATTTTTAAAATGTTTTAAAAATAAGGCTTGATGACTTTTGGTTGCATTGCAATAGGTTGTAGTTTTTATCACAGCGTACACACAACTCTTCCTGATGTCCCAGTTAGGCTTTTTAGGTTTTCTCCTATCATACTCTTTTGGGAAGCTTTCCACTAAACTTTGTCCTGGCAATGAAGCGTTTAGTTGTCATTTCCTGCAAGGGGCCACACTGGATTTATTCTTTTTCCTTTATTCACACCGACAAACCTAGTGTTTAATGACTCTAGGGTTACAAATGATCCCTAGAGAAATAGGAGATTGCATTGAGGAGAAAAGAAGAATCTAAGAGAAAACTAAAACAGGTAATATTGATAGTGCTAATGTTTTTAACAGTTTGATTATAAATGTTTATCAACATTTATGAAAGTCTGCTTTCTTGATTTTTCTTTTAAAAATCATAATAAGAGTATTTGTCCCCAGTTTTTTGGATAGGAATTGGATGCTGCTTTGGTATTATGAATCCAGTTTGAAAATCAGTCTTTTCAGTATTTCTATTAGCAATAATGTCTCATTTTTTTCTGTATAGCCATGGCAACTGCTTCTCTGCAAGTTATTTGGATATAGTTCACATAGGGTCTGTTTTGTAGAAAAGCTGCAAGCAATTTGTTTTCTTTAAAAATTAACTGAGAGAAATGAGATTATACAATATGAGACTATCAAATTATATTAGGTAAATTCAAATAAAATAAAATATATCAGTCTAAAGTGCCACTGGATATTAAGAAGAACCTAATGGGATTTACCTGAATTTTCCTAAATAAACATTCTGAAGTTACCTCAGCAATAAGGCAAAGTGAATTGCAGTCTGACATTAAAGTGTCATGCTACTTTGGAGATCTTTTAATGCAGACAACACTTAATATCATTTTTTATAAAATGATAGAAAATGTTAAAGGTTATTACTTCAGGCTACTGGGGTTTAGTTCCACAAACACATTTTATTTGACCCAGCTGGATTTCACCGTTGGAGGATATAAGATGGGTCATTCTGAGGGCAACATTATATAGTGAAATTCATGCCACGTTCTTGTCATTGAAAAATGATAGTAATATTCTCTTACTTAATAGTGAACTTGGATAAATGTAATTCCACTCAAATTAGAGGTTACATATGATAAAAATTTCAATATGTAGCACTTTGCATTTTTAAGCAGTGAAGTTCAGGAATTTTGAGTAGTGAAATTTGAACACTGAAATCTGAGGTCAACTTTGTCTCCCCTGAATAATTTGGATACTATAAATCCCATCTTTTAAAAAAAGCTTTTCAATTTCTTTTAAGGTCAAAGTTTAGTTTTTTTACTTTTCCTTTTTATTATATTTTTTCTTATTATTTTTATGGTCCAATACCTGTAACTACATACATAGAAGTCAAAATGTAATATGTATAATATGTAGTTATTATATCGATTTTAGAATCAAATGTTTTATACTTTTTTGTTATTGTTGGCAGTGGTATTTTGGTAAATGTTTAATAACAGGTATTCTGAGGTGAGGGGGAGCTCTGATTCATAATACTTATAAGTACTTTTGCCAAGGGTGATTTGCAGCTAGGAAAGTGATGTCACTGAATGCAGAGTTCAAAAGAGATGTGCAGATACAATAGACATATTATGGTTTATATCTAGATGTTCCCCCAAAAGGTCTTGCACTCATAGGTGGGGCTTTTGGGAGGTGACTGGATCATGGGTGTCTGTCTTAGTTTTCTTGTTGCTGGGACAAAACACCCATACCTGACACCCAAAATTAAAGGAGGAAAGATTTATTTTGGCTCATAGTTTGTAGAGGTTTCAGTCCATAATCAGCTGGCTCTGAGGCAGGGAGGCATAGCAGAGGAGAAACATTTCATGACATGGCAGGCAGAAGGTGATAAGCAGCAAGCAGTGAGCCTGCCTTCTTTCTGTACTTTAGTAGTCTATCCAGGATATTAGCCTGATTGGTGCTACCCACACCCAGGGTAGGGCTTCCATTATCCACACCCAGAACTATGCTAAACCAATTTAGTCATCAGACACCTTTAATCTCAGTATCACACATCCATGATCCAGCCACCTCCCAAAAGCCCCACCTATGAATGTATGAAACTTTTGGGGGACATATAGATACAAGCTAGATAAAAATGTGTGTGTGATACTCATCACCAGATTAGTCTACTGATGGGTTTATAGCTTGGGTGTAATGTTGGGAGGTGAAGCCTGGTAGAAGAGGTGGGTCTCTGTGGGAGTGGCCTGGAAGGGTATATCTCTCTCCTTCTCTCTTGATCTTTCATCTTACTTCCTGCCATGAGTTGTTGCCCCTCTTCCTGCTCTGCCTTGGTACCAGCCAACTATGCATTGAAACCTCTACAAACTGAACCAAAATAAACCTTTCCTCTGTTAACTTGTGAGTTGGGTATTTTGTACCAGAAATGAGACAGTAACTAAGACAAAGCATAATCTCAGTAGCATAAAAAATAGTAAAATAAAGTAAAATAATTAGTAGGCAATTTTTTGGAATACTTACTACCTTTGTTTTTGGTAGTATCTATTTAATCTCAAGTTAATATAATCTAGTTTTTAATAATTAGGGGTAACAACCAGTTTACAAATTTCTTGACAATTTAACAACCTACTTGCAAGTTTTAGTCTAAGCCTAGCTCCAGTGTGTCACTGATTGTGGGTGATGTAACTTGGTATGGAGTTGGAACCAGTCTTTGAGTGCTTAAACTTTCCAAGTTCATAAACATGTCAGTTTCTGTCAGAAATTAGAGGGCTGGGGATTTATCTCAGTGGTTCCCCGCCTGCCTTGTAAGCGCAAGGTCCTGAGTTCGATCCCTGGTACCAAAAAAAAAAAAAAAAGAAAAGAAATTAGAAAGCAGAAGCTTAACTAAATGAAGAAGAACTACTTCAAATCTGTGGCTGAAACACCTATATCTTTCATTATCAGATTTTCAGATGCATTCTCTTCCTCACATTTAAATACCTCTGAAATTGGTATACCTCATATTATTGAGATACAAATTTTCTCATAGGTTCTAATGTTTTTCTATGACAGCTGAAATAATAGTATGTCTCAACCAGTTATGGCATCTTAGATTTGGCAAAATATAACCCTTTAAAGTATAAGAAATTCTTATTTGATTAAGAGATTATTCTTTTCTTATTGGCAAATGTAAGAAAGTCTCTTCATGTTCTGGGAGTTAGTTGAATATCTTAACATCAATTCAAGATACCTAAATAACCTAAATAATGTGTTAGAACAAGCAAGACCCATCTATCAAGTTAAGAGGATTGACATTAAAATGTTCTAACTCTTAAATTGAAGTCAAAACAATCACATTCCAAGAAGAAAATCTCATTATTTCTCTCCTCATCATTGCTTCAGTATTTACATCCACTGTGTGAAGAATGAAACGTGCTAATCTATTTCTTACAGTAATTGAGGATATCCATTATGTACTTCAGAGATGGTAAATAAGGGTTTGCTAATGCATCAAAAGCTAATAGGTGACATTTAAAATGGTAACTGGGTATTAAGGTCTAGAAGTATAGAAAATTGCCTTTAGTTCATTTCTGCTGCCAAATCATCCTGTTTGCTGATTTTAGTGAAGAACAGAAACACTTGGCATCTATGCCCAGGCAGTAAAACCAATGGACTTCCATATTTCTCCCATTGCACCCATGCTAACAACAAATGTTATCATTTAATTTGGCAGTTAAATAGCAAATAATGGAATCTGTTTTAATTTAATTTGTATCTATCTGATTAACAACAATTTGATGCTTAACTTTTGATTAAAGTTGAATTCTCCCAGGCTCATTTGTTTGCTATATTTCTTTTTTGAATATCTTTTGTCTATTTTTATTTTCAAATGTTTTCATTTTACTTGCTGAGATGTAAAATTTCTCTGTGTAAAAGATAACAATTCTTGCCATATATATTTCAAATGGTCTCCATTAAATTATTTTTAAAAGTTTTTTAAAATTATAAGAGTAATAATGTTTGGAATTAAAAATTGAGAAACCATGAAAAGTATGAAGACAAAAATAAAAGTCTGTTGTTTATAAGCCACCTAGTCTATGGTATTTTTGTTGTAGCAGCCCTAACTAGCTAACACACTTTTCCTAGATATAACTACTGTTTATATTTGAGGATTTTCCTTTTGACCTTTCTTTGCTTTTAAACCTTCACATTCAATCTCTACTTAATTCAAATTCATACAGTATGTTATATTTGCATCTTCAGTTTTTCTTTGAGTTGACACTGCAACATTCAAAATGTGATATATGCTCATTTTAGTTTATGTTCCTCTAAAAGTAGACCTGAGACAAGATATTGAGTGTGGGTATCAAGCTCATACACATAAAATAGGATAGAGCCAAGGCCCGGTAGATTTACTGGTGAAGATGCATTGAGCCACTTTAGGGTTTAGACCAATTATTACTTGCATAGATAGTGAAAAGGAGAATAAGCCACAGGGGCCTTGCCCTTCATCCTTGTCCTTCATACTGAAGTAAAATGGGCCAGAAGCTTACAACAACACATAGACCCCAAACTGAACTATTGATTTTATATATTTTTCAGCTCTGTTCAGAGTAAGCTGAGGCGAAAGGGTAGTTGATGAGAAATCATTTTAGGACAGTGAATAAGGAGGAAAGTGGGGAATGGCCTCACGGGACCTCCTTACAGACACAAGGAGCCCTATAAAAACTCTGGTAAGCTGCAGTTCAAGACTTTGCCTCTAGGGACCTGCAAGATGACCGGGTGCTGCAAATAAGCTGTTTGCTTACAGCAGATGGTTTGTATGAAAACTGAAGCAAAACTGAAACACGAAAGTCAAACAGTACCTATATAGCTCATATAGCTACCGGAGAGTAACAAATCAATAAAGTGTGCATCAGTGTGTATTTGCTAGTGTGGCTCTGTCCACACAGGAACCTCTGAGGAGCTAAACATGCCTCACACATTCTATGAGATGGCATAGCTGCACTATTCATCCCTTATCTCTGGCTCCTTAGTGATTGTGTATTGCCCACCACTGATGTCCCGATTTTGTGTGGGTTAAGCCAGGTTCAAATAAGCTGGATAAAACCCATGAGCAGAGAAATTGATAGCCACAGGCCTTAGGGATGGAATTGTTAGCAGCCCTGGGTGAATTTAGAGGTAAGCAGAAAGGCTGTAGGTCATGTCTTCCACAGTGCAGAACATGGAGATAAAAACCAAACAAAAAGAGAAACACCCTAAGCCCATTACTATGGAGTACCTTTATTAACATTTTAATTATATTTCTCTGTGTCTTCTCCAATAATTAGATGATACTGTTTATTCAATTTTACATTGCTTTTTTATATCCTATACTATTTTGTAATAGTTTCCTCATATTCTAAGTGCTTCATGAATATAAATTTTGTATAGAAGTTAATGGTTATTTAGGGATAAAATATACATGGAATAGAATTACAAGTGATGAAGTATTGTTCAAAAATAATGTGTATGCCAGGGATTTAGCTCAGTGGTGCTGCACCTGCCTTGCAAATGCAAGGTCCTGAGTTTGCTCCCCACTACTGGAAAAAAAAGAAAAACAAATGTGTATATTTGATTTCACTAGTTAAGAGGAAGATAGGATACAGGGAGGTAGAGGAAAGGTTTAGAGCAAAAAAGAGCTAAGTAGAAAATGGCTAAAATGTTCAGGAGTTTCAGCTAAATTAGAGCACAGGTGCAATATGATTGTAGAGTTTGAAACATAGTTCAGCAAACTCACAGAAGCTGAAGCAGCCAAATTAATAATCACTGGAAATGGAATATGTTACCCCATGTGACAAAGAGCAATTCAGACTGCAGATGGATGGAGGGTTGCTAATTAGCTGGCCTTAGAAAAGGTCAGCCTGGTGCACAGGTGGGCGCTTGCATCATCCATGTTCTTAGATGGGAAAAATGGAGGCCTAGGGCAGAGTATGCAATGTGATGGGAGAGGATTGCTTTCTCTGCCACTGCTGGCTTTGATTTTAGGGGCCCCAACAGCCTAGAATGTGGATGCCCTCTAAAAGAAGGAAAGGAAACAAATTTATCCTCGAAGCCTCCAGAAAGGAACAATCTCCCACTTTTGGTTTGATTTTAGCCCAATGAGAGCCCAGATTGATTTTGCCTTTTCATTGGTGCACTTAATTTTCTTTTTCTCTAACCAAGGAAATTTTGTTTGTGCAACTGTCTCCATCATCGGTGCTCCTAAACCATTCCTGTCTCATCTGTGTTGTATGGTGTGTTTTATCTTTCAGTTTCTACCCTTTTTATCTTGTCTTCCACATTACAAGGGAGGCTCTCAATTTTGACTTCTGCATCTCAGATTTTATTTTTTGCAGTTACATTTACTTATGACATTTTTGTGTTTCCCTGTAAATCTTCCTTATCTCATTCCTTCTTTTTGTCTTGTCTCTTAAACATTCATATTCTATGGTTCATTTTCCCCAATTTGTTCTGTTTTTAATCTTGATGCTAGAGGTTTATTAAAAAACATCCTGTTAAGGATTCTAAAGAGTTAACTTTTTTCCTGTGCATGTTTTAGCAAGTCATTTTTGGAGGCCTGTGTTTCCCTTTCTGAGTGAGAATGATGTTCTCCAACCATTGCTCTGAGCAATTTTTCATTGACTGCTTTCCCCTTATTTTTTATTTCTGTCTGCTGGAACATGTGTAATGCAAAGTCTGTTCAGCTGTAATATTTTCCAGTAAAGTGAATTCACGAGAGATACTTAAACCAACTTTCTAGGACGTAACACAGAAAAGCAGAAAATGTCTAGCAAATAATGTGTGACCAGTGAATTTGTACAAATTAGCTTAAAAGACAAACAGGTGGGTGTGGAGAAAAGCTGTTATAGTGGAGAAGAAATTTAAATTGTTGAAGGAGAAAATGGTTCAAAGTTTCACAAGTGTGTCAGATATCATTCAGTCTGAGTTAAAGGCACTGAAACGTGTCCTTCTGTACTGCAATTAGAGCTTGTCACTTTGTCTTACTTCTTAACTTTAATTCCATATTTTCAATCTACTTGTAACTCTGAGCCTCATTATGAATAATTTCTTTAAATATATCATCAGTTTAATTCTGCTCTTTAAGCCATCCATTGTGTTTTTGATTGAGTAAAATTAGTTTCTGAAAGTTTTAGTGGTTCCTTTTCAAATCTGCCTGGCCTCATTGAATGCTCATTTTTATGATTATATCTTTTATTTTGAGAAATGTTTCATAAAGTTTTATGATTTTTATTCTGATAATAATAATGTTTCTAGACCTCCAGACTTTTGTTTGTTTTTATTTTTGTAGACATAACCTATGGCAATTTGTTTCTTTGTTGGCTTGCTAAACATTAATTATGAACACATACATATTTGAAATTAATCTGAGTATCCTAAGAGGCCAGGGAATGGTTTCCCAATGGGAGCATGTGCAGTTGTATCTGATGGGATATGGGGGCACAACCAATCTAAGATCACATTGGGGTCCTTTCCATATCCCTGGATTATGAGATGATTTTGACCTCTGAATTATTTCCTAGTGCCAATTAATTATACAGTCTAGTAGACTTTCATTTTGGCATATTCATGCTTGCATATAAGACGCTCCCTCCCTTCTCCTTCTTTGCCCCATCCCTCTATTCACTTCCTGTTCTCTATTGTCCTCCCCCTCCTTCTTTATCTCTCTTTCTTTCCTAGATCCATCATGAGAGCAAATTTGATATCTGACTTTCTGAGTCTGGCTTATCAATTAACACAATAGACTCTAGTTCCCTCCATTTTCCTGCAAATGACACTAAGGTTCCCCTCATTGATGCTGGTCTACAGAATTTCAAGGTTGAAGGGTAGATTCATAACTTTCAAATGGTTTACTAGTATGTATACCTTGTAGGTAAACTGTTTTTGCCCCAGTTACTTGTAAACTTTTCTTTTTTCCTTGATATTCTGTAATTCCAGGATTATGTATATATAGATGTGGCTTTTTCTTCTGCTTATGCCTGTTACTTGAAATACAAATTTGAACTGAATATTCTCTCATTTCTGGCAGATTTTCCTTTACTGTGTCTTTGAATGTTGCTTTTCACCTATGCTCTTTTTCTGAAAGTTTTATTTTGAAGCTTCTCTTGGTATTTTAAAGTGTTTTTCCATGATGCTTTCAGGTAAATTTCTCACTCTTCTAATTATCTATATTTTTCATCTTTTATTGTGGCCTTCTTTATTATGTGTATGTATTTTTAAACAATGACCTTACTTTTCAAAAATGTTATTGTGTAATTTTTATTTCCTTTTATACTTTGTTTCCCCCTATTTTATTGGAATTTATTACTCTTTTCTGAATTAAAATCATATCTTTATCTTTTTGAGCATCCTGGGAATACTAATTTTATAGCCTTTGTCAGACTACTCCATAAAACTCATCTTGTAGTGATTCATGCTCCCATGTTTTGATGCTGTGTATGATTTTATTTTGTGTGGAAAGTATTTTTTGCCCTTTCCCACTTATTCTTATTTCCTGGTTCCCTCACTTAGAATCAGATTTTTTAGTGTCATTTCAGGGTTGCATCCTCTGGTGATAGAATATTTCAGATTGAGTACAGAGTCAGTGGGTGTCTTGATTCATTTCCTAATCTCTGGATTCTGCCTGTGACCTCTTACCTTCCAAGTCCTACAACTTGCCCAGAATTATAACACAGGTGGTATTTGGAACAGTTTTCATTTAGCTCTCTTCCTTAAGAAATTTTTATGGCTCTTCCCACTCCTCCCTTCCATGAGCTAGGCTACAGTTCCTTTAATGGGGAGTATTTTCCACCCTTTTCAAGTATCAAGCTGAACTCAGCAGCTGCTGTCAGTTCTTAGACCCAGAACTCAGTAGATACAAAGATTCAATTCTTTTTATTGCTTTGTATTTTATTTTATTTCTACTAAAGAGATATACCTATCTAGGTATATGTTTTTGCCTTTTTGATGCTCTATAATTTAGAATAAAGACAGTTAATATAAATTTGAACTCACCATTTTGATCAGAACGCTTACCTCAATTTTAGAAGCTAGTACTAGGCTATCAGTGTTTACTTTAAGCTTTGGGTTTGGTTATATGTGCATTGAGAGTAAAGTTATAAATATTGTTTGGCAAGTAGATACCAAGATTAGAGAATGACTTCATGTATATTTATGTATTTATGGCAATTCCTTCTGGTTTAATAGTGGTGTTTTGGGGAGCCACCTGAACAGTTTGTTGCTCTTTTTTTTTCCAGTATAGGTGATTTAATCCGGGACCTTGGCACTGACCTACACCCCCAGGCCCCTTTTTAATTTTTATTGTGAGATAGGGAGGGTCTCACTAATTCACCCAGCCTGGACTCAAACTTGTAATCCTCCTGCTTCAACCTCTCATGGTGCTGAGATTTCAAGCCTGTGTCACCACACCCAGCTCTATTTTCTTTTTGTTGGTAGTGTTCTTCCTTCTCTACCAAATAAGGAAAAAGAAAGAATTGATTTAATTTACTTAGTGTAGCTACCTTGGATTATCTGGGTCAGTTTCACTTAGGAAGAGCTGTGCTCTCAACACTTGTTTCTGTGTTTAGCCAATTAGAGCAGTATAGTTCTATGGGCTGAGTGATGGAAAGAAATCAGGTTTCGCGACACTCCAGCACTGAGCTGAAAATACTCAAAGGCCTTTTCCTCTTGTTGCAGTGCAAAAGTTTCCAGGGGAAGACCTTCAATTTGACCTCCTGTTTGACCTTCCCCTCTGGGATGCATGTGGTGTCTTCCAGACTGGTCCGCTCTCATGGAAGCCTAGTAGTTCACCCTTAATTTATACATTGCTTATTCTGCTCTTATCTTTTAGAAAGGTTTGGTCATTTTCTTTATGAGGCATGATTGTTCTTTCTGGGATGAATATTTACTTTTGGGGTTAGAGGGTCTCTTGTTGTTCCATCTTTAAGCAAGTCCTGTTTATGAGGTGCCCCCTGACGACTTATCTGAGTTTGGAAGCAGTTGGGATGGGGAGTCAAATGATGACATTATTGCAACAGCAACAAAGAAAATCTTTCGAACGTTTAGAAGTGTTTCCCCATGTATCACCTTTATCCCTTTAGTCATCAGAATCTCCTTTGGTCCTCATAATTATTCTTTGAATTAGGAGCAGCAACATTATGTTCTCCATGGTTTGGAGAAAAAATGACTGCATGAAATCACAGAACTATTAAGTGGCAGACTAGCATCTCATGTCTTGTGCTTGTTCCAGTAATATTTGCTGAGATATAAGCTTCATAAAGTAGGGCTCCATTGTAAGAAGGTGATTTTCTCAAGTAGTAGAGACATTATTGAAAATGGGTCATTTTCTTATTGCTTGAGCTTATTTGTACCTATTTGCAAAGACACAGATATCATCTGTATGCCTCTCTATTCTGGTGGTGCCTGCCCTGGATTAGAGCCTAGGTGAGTGATCATGTGCATTAACTAAGTTTCTGTCACTTTTCCTTATCTTGTAGGCGCTATTATATTTGAGAGTTCTATTTAGCAAAATTATATAGTAACTACTGGTACAAAGAACCTATGAAGATCATTTTTGGCAGGTAAATGAATAAACGTGTTTATTCATCCAGAATTACTTAACATCTCTCAATAACACCTTTGGTGAGATCTTAACTTCTTTGGGAATTACTTTTTCTGCTTTTAAAAAAAGAAGTGATAACCAAAGAAATAATTTATCAAGTTATGAAAAGTTATGGGAAAATCTGAAGTGAATATTGCTAAGTAAAAGGAGCCAGTACAGAAAGGCTGGAGTCATAAATACCAACCCGATCACACAGCATTCTAGAAAAGGCAGGGTTGAAGAGATAGTGAAATGATTAATCAGTGGTTGCCTTAATGGGGAAAGTGACTGAGGTGCATAGGTGGAGCACAGAGTGTTTCTAGGGCAGCGAAACTATTCTGCATTATACTGTAATGGAGACTACATGACACACAGCTGTCAAAGCCCATAGAACTGTACTTCAGGAAGAGCAAACCCTAAGTCAACTGTACATTTGGTTTTGTAATAAAGTATTGATATTTATTCATCAATTGTAACAAATGAACCACAAAAACTCAAGATGTTACTAATAGGAGAAATGTTTTGAGGGAAGAAGAGGTATATGAGAGCTCTCTGTATTTCTCCTTAATTGCTCTGTAAGCATAGAATTGTTTTCAAAGTAAATTCTTTAGTTATAGTAAAAAGAAAGATTTCAGGTTTCTTTTGCCCTACAATATATATGGAGACATTAGAAGCACAAAAGGAGCCTCTTTTCACAAAAGGCTTTGTATCCTTCAGAGAGATAAACTATATACATGACTATATATTTGTTAGGGTTATGAAAGCCTTACACTAGAAATCTCCTTTATTTATCTCTTTCAACATTCTGAACAGTTTCCTTTAATCTGAAATATTTCTAATCTTGATCTTAGCTCAAGGGTGAATTTTAAGGCCAATGTGAAATTCAATGTTTTCAAATATGACTTATGAGACTGACAGTAATAAAAACACTGAAATTTTTTTTTTTTACCCTGTAGGCATTTTAAGACTCATAAATCATAAATAAACTCAGTTAAACATCCAGTTTTGCAGGATGCAAGATCCTTAGAAAGGGTACTGTTGAAAAAAATTCACCCTTCCAAGAATTTTGTATTGGATCTTTTGTTATCCAAAAATTCTTACAAATGCAGTGACTACACTTATGCAAGAAGAAAGACTACTTTAAAATTTATGGGAATGAAAATACAAGAAATAAATGGTTTATATAAAACTTTCTATAAAACAGATTGTCTTTTCTGTACTAAAGACACTGAAAGACATGAAAATGATGATATAAAGTTTATTCTTTTCTACATGTTATTTAGTCTTTTTTTAACTTCTTTTTTTGTACCAGGGATCAAACTTGGGTCCTGATGCTTACGGGACAGGTGGTGGAACCACTGAGCTAAATTCCTGGCCCTTAACTTTTAATTTGAGTCAGCAGATACATTAATACTGTCCAGAAGCATAGTGTGATGGCCTGTAGTAGTCAGCGGTAAGAGGGAGGATTTCCTGGTAGAGTAACAATATGGTTGATGTATGTATAAAAAAGGGCCAGAACCCCAAGAGGGGTTTTAACTAAGCAATTTCATTAATTGATAGATATCAGTCATCTTTGTTTATTTGGATTATTTTGTAATTTTTGCAAAGTCTATACCTTGTTAAAAAAATTGTATTCAGTCCATGAGCTAGGAATAATTTTTTAATACTTTAATAGGTCAAAAAATGTCATAAAGGCCATATGTAGCCCATATAGCATAATATACTTTTATCTGGATCATAAAGTTTGCCAACTCCTAAAAAGATAGAATATAATAGATCCAATCTATTATATATCCTTCCCTCTAGCTACACTTGTTTAGTTTGTATTTCTGCCTGTTTCACACAACACAGTGGAGTAATTTATTTAAAGCATTTCTATCTCCTCTATTGAAGAACTTTTAGTATGTTCCTGTTGTTTATATTAATGAAGCCTTTGAGTTAGTCCAATAATAAGCATCCTTTTGTCAGTCCAAGTCCTGAACAAAGTGATAAATAAGGCAATGAGGTGGTAGGTGAAGGCCACAGTACCACCTTCATCACTGCTAATGGCTGGGGGCATAACTTTGTGAGGAACACAAAATAATGTGGGCTCTTGAAGGTGGGAGAGAGAGAGAGAGAGAGAGAGAGAGAGAGAGAGAGAGAGAGAGAGAAATTGATCATATTTCTGGTTAATTTCTAAATTTATCAACTACATAAGATTGCTTTTACTTCAGGAGGAAGAAAAAAATGAGCAAACAGCCAGGGATCAAATGCTGTGGGTGCTTGCCTCCCATCAGAGAATACCCCAGGAATAGGAACGTGCTCCTCCTTAAATTATTTAGTCTTCAAATCCTGAACTTGGCCTGGAGGGTATGTCAACCCTTCCTTTTTTTCTCCTCCCAGTCTACCTCTCCAATTTCATCTCTCATCCATCTCCTTGGCTTCAGTGTAAAATTGCATTAAACATCCTGTTTCTCTCCCTGCTCCTTCTCTCCTTTCATTTTCCCTTCTCTTCCCTTCCATTTCCTTCCCTACTTTCCTCCCTTCATCCTCCTCCATTTATTCTATGACCTAGAATCAGCCATCCTTCCAAAGAGCCCTGGTTTCTTTAGGTGGAAATAGTAATCAAGAGACCATGATCATAGTGATAAGGGTGATAATTACAGGGCCAGTCATCTTGTGTAGGCCTGTTTAGACTATTGAGTTAGAAAACTTATTATTCTTAAGAGACAACATATATATATCTTGAATGTGCACAAATACTTCCAATTCAAACACTGGACTACAGAAATTTCTTGTCTCATTGAACTTACATCTGCAGTTGTCTTTTCTTATGTCAAAAACTTTTTTTTTTTTTTTTGGTACCAGGGATCGAACTTGGGTCCTTGCGCTTGCGTAGCAGGCGGCGAAACCACTGAGGTAAATCCCCGGCCCAAAAACTTCTTTTTGTAAAACACTACCATACAATTCAGACAATTGTCTTAAAATAATCAGCACTACCACCAATAATAAATTACTTGAAGCAGTTTAAAGTTTTGTTTTTCTTTTTACAGTTCTTTATAATCTTAAAGCAAATCTAGGAATGTATAACTAAATAATTTCCTTCTGAGTAGTTACATTATAATTCAAGAGGTAGATTCATTTGTTTCAACTTTTAAGGAATGATCTTTTATAATATTGATTTTGTTTTATAATTCTATATAACATTTACCTGGTTCCAATTGTCAATTTTATGAAAACCAGATATATTCAGAAAATCCATCTTCTATCCTTGTGTCTTCTACCTTATTTTCTCTTTCCCTTATAGGTAACCATGAAAATATTTTGAGGTTTAGCTTTCCATTTTTAAACAAATTTGTAAAAATACGTATTTATAGAACAATTAAACATATATATAACACATATAGATAATATATGTTGCCATTTAGATAAGTAATAGAATAATTTACATATTTTTCTCTACTTTGGTTTTTTTTTTTTTTAACTGAACTGTACAAACTAAAAATCACTGGGAAAAGGAGAGATTCCTTACACTTTTTACAGCTGTTTAATGACCCATTGTATGATAATTTCATCGTGTAATCAATCAGTATGTTATCAATGGGGCTTTCTACTTCTTTGCTATTACAAATAGTATTGCCATACATAGTGTGTTAGTTTGTGATGCTGTGACCAAATACTTGGACATAAACAACTTAAAAGGAGAAAGTATTTATTTTGGCTCATTGTTTCATAGGTTTTGGTCCATGAATGCTTGGTCCAGTTTTTTTTAGGCCCTTGGCAAAGCAGTACATCATGTAGAAGGGGATGATGGAGGAAAGCTGCTCACCTCATGGTGAACAGGAAGCTGGGGGTGGGGTGGGGGCAAAGGACAAAGTATTTCCTTTCTGGGTCCTCCAACAAAGCTTTACCTCCTAAAATTTCCACCACCTTCCAGTAGCCCATTAAATTATGAATCCATCAATGGATTAATCCAGTGATGAAGTGAGAGCTCTCAAGATCTAATCATTCCCAGAGCTCCCTTTTTTGACTACTACACTAGGGACAAAGTCTTTAACACTTGTGTTTTGAGGGAACACTTCAGATCCAAGACGTAACAGACAGCCTTGTGAAATGTCCTTTTGTATTTTTGCCAAGCCATCTTTGAAGTAGATTTCTGTAAAAGAGATGTTGTAGGTTTTATTAATAGACCTGAATTTCTCTCCAGTGAGATTGATATACTTTACAACCCTGACAACAATATGGGAGATTTCCTGTTTCCCCATCGCCTTGCTAACAGTCTATGTTATTAGCTTTTGAGCTTTTGCTCAAATTGTATCTTGTTTGATTTTATATCGACATTCTCATTATGAGAGACATTGAGCATCCTTTGAAATGAATAATGATCATGTGAATTTATTTTTGGTTGATTGCCACTGCATTTTTTTTTTTAGGGTTGATTTTTGTTCTACGTTTAGAAGTTTCTTCCTTTTAGGAGTCTAAACCCTTGTGATAGAAATTTCATATGTATTTTACCACCATATCACCAGTCTTTTTACTTTAAATGAGGTAGTGGAATATTTTCTGGCACAAAAATATTTTTATGAACTTTATCAATAGTTTAATAATCATTTTGTAAAATTTAAGGAAAATTTTCCCACACTGGCAACAACTTATGCTTCTTTGACTACTTTTATGATATTTGTTTTTTATAGCTTACATCTCTGATGGGTTTTATATTTGTTATATAGTTGAGGAATGGATCAAATTTTATAGTTTATCTTGTAACTCTAATAATCACAACAGACTTTAATTAAAAGTTCATCATTTTCTTGTTTATTCTTGATCACTTTTCTTTATATTCTAAATTTGGAAAAACAATTAAATCTGTGTGTAGCTTTTCTGTTCTATTTCCCTGGTTTTGATCTCAATCAAATACTCTCACACCCATTTCACTCTCGATATTTTACGTTTTAATATTTGGTTGTTCTAGGTTCCTGCTGTTCTTTTTCAGGGTTATTCTGACCAATCTTGCCTTTTGTCTTCAAATCCACTTAAATCAGATCTGAAGAAAAATGGTATTCTATTGGAATTGTGTTATACTTATAAATCTGTAAAATAAATCTGAGACACAGTACTATTTTAAAGAGTTTATTTAAGGAAGTAGAGATTTATGCATTGGAAAGCAGTGCCTGAAAGGTTTAGTGCTTTGGACACAAACTTCAGAGGCAGGTATTTATAGGATGATGGTGGAAGCAAACTAGAGATTGATTCATTGGCTGTAGTTGTAAAATGGCCTTTTTAGGTTTACAGTGTTGTACAGTCTCTAGTTATGTAATCACATAACCATATTAGTTGTCTGCTTATGACTGGCTGTGTTTTGTTTCTGTCTAATATTAGCATTTGGAAGAAATGAGTTAAATAAGTTAAATTTTATCTATATTTGCAACTTAAGCAAGGTTGAGGCTATTTTATGGACACGGTTGTTTTTTCAGTCCCCTTCTCTATTTTAATTTTACTTCAACTATTGTGGCAAATATAACTTACAGTATTGTAGTTCTAGGTGGTATAACAGAGTCAGGCTGAGAAGAATCAAGCACACAACCTGGAAGTTGGAGGCAGGTTTATTTTGCTAGTGGACTGATCTGATTGGGGACTTCTCTGCAAAGTGATCAGTCCCATCTGGGTGGTGAACAGGGTTTATATAGATTTGGGAAAAGAGGGGTAAGGATACAGTGACAAAACACTTAATATTAGTTCATTGATTGAGGTAGATACATTCAGCTTATACAATTGGATAGAAAGGTATACTAGGATTCACCTTATTTACATATGTCAGGAAGCAGGGGTCGCAGATACTCTACTGAGAACAAAGGACAATGGAGGAAAATATGTCCGGGCAAGTCTGAGTGACATGCCTACATGTTTTAGGTGAGGGAAGGGTTGGAGCTAGGAGGAGCCTTTTGCTTGCTACCTGGTTAGCTATAGCACAGGCTCCTTCTGGTCAGAAATCATTTCCTTGTTCACAACAAATGAAATTAGAAAAGGCTTTTACTCTTATGATATTGGGACTTTCTGCCTGTATCAGTAAGGGTTCACTAGAGGAACAGATTATATATA
>NW_004624732.1:12900231-12922871 GCF_000247695.1 Heterocephalus glaber | reverse complement strand
TCATTAGCAGCCATATGATTGGTTAACATTTAGCAAGTATGAAGTGTAGAATTTTGATTGGCTAGGCTCATTGGGGGTTGAAGGGGATTACGTATAGGTTTTCACAAGAAGAATGGGGACAAAGGTTAGTGGTCTACTGTCAGGTACTGATGGTCAGCAGACATCCTGACTAATGGTCACGACCACCCTGTGTGGACAGTCAGCACGTTAACAGATTGTCCTATAGATAGTGGGCCCTGGACATTTGTTTCTAGGGCAAACAGATGGCTGAGTAATAAACTTAGGAATCCTGAGTTGTGGATTACGTCCTTTGTCCCAGTTCAAGCACAAATTTGAGAGAACAAAGGAGACTGTTCCAAAATGGAGTCATTCTGGTCCCACAGTTCTTTGAAGAAATATGTGGGTTTGGTCATCTTGTTTCCATCTTAAAGCCTGGTTTTCAGCCAATGTGCAGCTTTGTCCTGGCCTCCAGAGGACTTGGCCCTATCTCACTGCCTATAGTATTTTTACCTAGCTCATCTACAATAATACCTCTATCAAAGTATTCAATAATTATGATGAAAGGGAGGATATTTTTGACATTTTTCTAATTTCCATTATAAAAAAATCTCCTAATGTGTTGATTTTAAATAAGATACTGCTTTATCTTTATGGAAGTATGAATAAGGTTATATTTCATTGAGTATTATAATGAATGAATATTGAAGTTTGAATTATTTTTCTGAGTTGATCATAACTTTTTCTTATCTTAGTTAATATAATTCACTGTAGTACTAGACTCCCCAGAGTCTTGAACCCACTTAGACACAATATACTTTTATATGCTATTGTAATCTTGGCTAATATCCATTTAATAATTTTGAATTGATACTCAGGGTGAGACTGGCCTATAATTTATTTATTTTTTGGTAATCTTCAAATGTAGAATGACAAGGTGAACTGATCAGGAAAAAAGCTGTCATTGTTATAATCACAAATTTCAAGAAACAGAAGCAAATTATGCCATAGAGAATCACTTAGGGCAGCACAGGAACATGTCAGGAGTCAGAGGGAGAGGAGCACTGAGGGCAGGAGTCTTTGTGGCTCATATTAAGCCAGCTAATGCTCCCAAATTAAATCAGATTAAGAATATTTTAAGAGTTTATTTACAATAACAGAAGAAGGGACTGCCCTCCAGGGACTTCAAGTGATCACAGATACAGCACAGTTTACAAATAATATTTTAGTATTTTTATTATGATTAGCTGCTAAACATTAACACTTTCAAGTTAAGGACAGCTGGTTCAGGTGATGGGTCTATGTCTGATTTGCTTACTTTCACTGAGTCAAGATGACAAGGAAAAGTGTTTTGTTTATGGCTAATACTAGCTTTCCTGGAAAATAGGGATGACCTAAGTTTTCCATGAGCACAGGAAGTTGGTTTGGTTCATTTCTAAACTGTGGCTCCCCCCCCACCCCCCATCCCCTCTTAACTCTATTTTAAGTCTTCCCAGCAGGCCTAGAGCATAGGGTTTTTTCCCTAGGAATGCGGTGCTTGAGCCTGGGGTGATGAGGGTAGGTGGATAATCACCCCCAATATGAGAATCTAAGAAAGGAGATAGTTGAGGGTGTGGCCTCTATATTGACTTGTTTGCATTTTAAAAAGGAGCATTGTGCTTGCCAAAGGCAAGTAACTATCTCTGAGAATTAGAGTGCTGGGAAGGGCAGACCCTTGAGAGTCAGCAAGCCTTTATATGTCAAGGAATCAAAATACAAAGTATAAAAGACATCATTAATGTATATGGTATATTGCAGTTTTTTTTCTGGAAAGTATCATGTAACCTGGGCTTTCACATTTATTTGCAGAGTTGTGCACATTAATGCTAATTTTGGTCATCATTTTCTACTGTCTTTTCTGATTTGTTTTACTCTTTGCCTTCTTTTGTGCCTTAGATTATTTGGTTGCTCTTTTAAAGATTAGTTGTTAAATTTTATTCCATCATTTTCCCCCTGAAATTTCAGATTTTCTCTTATTCTTTTCTTTTCTTTTTTTGTTTGTGGTTAATTCATTGTTCTGATTCAGCTATTTAAATTGAATGTTTAATTTACTTTAGATTTATTGATATATGTATTTATGCTACAATTTCCCTGATAAGCATTTAATCCTGATAGATTTCCTTCACTTTAAGGTGGCTGCTATATATAATAGCTGCCTTCTTCTTCCCATAATACCCTGTTTCCCACCTAAACCCAGTTCCAAGATGGCTCCTTTCCCACCCAAACTGGCCTTCTCCTTCCCATAATACCCTGCTCCCCAACTAAAACCCAATCTCAAGATGGGTTCTACCACCAAAAGACAACTTTCTTCTTCCCAACATGCCCCTTTTCCTGCCAAAGGAGTAACCTGACACTTTCTCACCTCCTAACAACTAGTGATGTCACAGGCTCCTCCAATCCTTAGCCACTACATCACTTAGCCCCACCCCAGCTGCTATAAGAAGTGCTCCCTATCCTGGCCATATTGTTCTCTCTCCTTTGTTTGGAGACTGCCTGGCAGATCCTCCCTACAATAAAGGCTTATTTTGGTTCTGGTCTGGTCTTGGTTTTCGGCTCTTTTACCTGAGAAATCCTGTCTTACAGTTTCAGATATGTTGTTGTGGGGTGTTGTCCAGAGTCATGTATGAGATGGATATACAGAGATAAGGGACTTTTGGAGTCTTGTGCCCAAAGCCTCCAAGAATGCAAGATTAAGAGATTAAAAGATAGCCTACAGGGCCACGAGTCCAAGTAGGATCAAAACACATTGCTTTAAGGAATGAATGTTCTGACCCTGCCTTCCCATACTCCAATTTATTACTTAGATTAGCCATAAGGTCCAAGCTGCTGTTCAGGCTGCCCTGCCACTGCGACCATATGGTCCAACAGATTGAATGGTACTTGTAGTACAATTAGAAACTAAGGACAAAGTGCAGTCCTTTCCATGCTGGAAGCAATCCAATATAAAACTTGCCACAAGGTTACAGGCCAAATACCCCAGGGAATGGTGTCATATTGAGGACACAGTGTAGGTCTCTGAGGCTGGCACGTTAGCCATTCAGCAGTGGCTATAGCTACATCAGTCTTGGTGAGTGGGAGTCAATGTTGCTGAGCCCATCTATAACTTCCATTCCTCCTGCCATGGCCACTCTGTTCATGAGCCTATTGGCCAGTGACAAGGGTGGCTGAAGAAAGAGGTTGACCACTATCTACAGAATTGGTCATCTTATCCACTTGATTGTTAAAGTCCTCTTCTGCTGAAGTCATCTTTTGGTGAGAGTCTACATGGGATACAAATATTCTTACATCCACTTTGTCCTTACTGGCACAGCCACTTATTCTGGATATGGATTTACCTTCCCTGCATGTGATGTTTGTGCCAAAACTATGATCTGTGGACACATTTTATAGCCAAAGAAGTGAAGCAGTGGGCTCATGCTCATGGAATTCATTGGTCTTACCATGGTCCTTATTATCCAGAAGTGGCTGGATTGATAGAGAGGTGGAATGGTCTTTTGAAGACACAGTTATGTGTGAGCTAGGTGGTAATAGCTCGCAGGGGGTGGAGCAAGGTTCTTAAAAAAGTTGTATATACTTTGAATCAGCATCCATTATATGGTTCTGTGTCTCCCACAGCCAGGATTCGTGGGTTCAGAAATCAAAGGGTGGAAGTGGGAATGGTACTACTCACCATTACTCTCAGTGATCCAGCAGCAAAATTTTTGCTTCTAGTTCCTATGACCTTATGCTCTACTGGCTTAGAAGTCTTAGTTCTATAGGGGGAAAGGCTTGTACCAGCAAGAACAATAATACCACTGAACTGGAAGTTAAGACTTCCCTCTGGTCATTTTGGTCTCCTCATGACTCTGAGGAAACAAGCTAAAAGGGAAGTCACAGTGTTGGCAGGGATGACTGACTCATATTCTCCATGGCGGAAAGGAAGAATACTCCACAATGGAGGAAAGGAAGAATATACTTGAGATGCAGAAGATCTTTTAGGGTGTCTCCTAGTATTATGCTCTGTTATTACAGTCAATGAGAAACTACAACAACCCAGTCCTGGCAGAATTGCAAATGGTCCAGAACCTTCAGGAATGAAGGTATGGGTCAGCCTACGTGGGAAAGATCCAAGACCTGCTAAGATGCTTGCTGAAGGCCAAGGAAATACAGAATGGGTAATAGAAGAAGATAGTTCTAAATACCAGGTATGACCTCAGGATCAGCTCTAGAAATGAGGATAGTAATTATAATAGTTAACTTCTAATATGATTCCAATGTAATATAATGTTGACAGATTTAATATTGGTTCATAAGTATTGTTAAACCTATGCTATAATGTTTGAGTTATGACATGTTAAGAGTAAGCATCACTAAAAAAAACACTTGCCTCCTATTCTGGGTAGGGAATTAGTGCATTTCTGTTTGTATGGAGGATAGTTATACATGTTAGGCATAATTATGAACTTGTCTTTTTATCTGGAGACTATGGTTTAAAGAAATATGTCTGGTTGTCAAATTGACAATGGGTGGATTGTGATGTTGATTGATTGTGTCAGTCTTGAGTAAGCAGCCCCCACCTAAATTGGTTCAGCATAGTTCTGGGTGTGGAAGACCCACCCTAGGGAGCATTATCAACAGAATAGTATAAATGGGAAATGAAGAAGGAAGGATTGGTTGTTTCTTTGGAAGACATCTAGTCTTCTCCTTCACATTGGACATCATCTCCTGGCTTCCAGTGCAGACTCCTCAGCCTCCAGCACCAACCCTTCAGACTTCCAGCACAAACACTTCAGCCTCCTGATACAGACTCTCACAGAACCTTCGACTGGATCCTTTGGGTCTTTAGTTTGCAGACCAACCCTTTGCACTCTTCCACACTTGGCTCTCTGGCCAGCTATTGTAAGCCAATGTTGTAAATTTTTATATGTCTGTACATCTTGTATTAAATCTTTTTCTCTACTAAATATTGACTCATGCAATAAAGGAAGACATAAAGTGCAGGATGATGTAAACTTATGGGTAAATTAGGTGTAACTCTATTGTTCAAAGTTTTGTATTGTTCTCTGCTTGTTTCACGTTATCTTTTTGACTAGTTACAGATTCTTGTAGATAAATTATTTCTTTTATTTTCCTTTTATTATTTTGAAAACTACATGCTATACGATAGCTAGTTAGTATTTATGAATAATTGATTCTTCCAATATCTTCCCACATAGTATATAACAAATCTGGGGTCAAAATGGTAAAATTGACTAGGGTTAAAGTTGAGCTTCATAAATATTTCAGAGGATAGTTGAAAGTGGTAGAGAGATATTAAAGTTAAGACTATAAATGAAGAATATTTTTGTAACCTAATAACTATTTTATATGAAATCAGGGATCAAGAAAATAGTAAGTTGCCATGCTGAGATTCTTTTTTGATCTACATTTTATGAAAGAATAATTAATAATGTAAACAACAAATGGAAACGCAAAGAGATTATTTTGAAAGAATCAGGTTTCTCAAATCAAAGTTCCATTAACATGTAGAGTAGCTGAGTTTAATTAACCAAATAAAAACCCAAACAAAAAGCAAACTCTCCAGACTCTTAACTACTATCTCCACAAAAGGTTGCATAAGTTGGCATGTAAATTTGCCAACTAATGAGCATATGGTGTGAATTGATGTGGCTGTTGTCTACAGAAGCTACAGTGAATGATGAGGAGAAAAGCATCCCCCTTTTTTTTTTTATCAGACCAGAGACAATAGCAGATGTAATTATAGAATTCTGTCAGCTGTGCATGAAAATAAATGCCTACTTAGAGCTGTACATAAAAGCCTATTGTTTTGATCTGAGGGACTTTGAAACCAGGAATACTTGGGGAAAATTGTTCTGGAAATAAGAAATTCCTCTCCTCTAATGGACCCATGGGGCTTTTGGCTCATAGGTTTATCAGTGGCATTATTTCATGTTTCAGTTCATTTGCCTTCATTCTATTTGACCTTAAACATTCATGTAAGTATATAAATGTTTTTCTTCATTAATAAACCTGAAGAACAGATCTATACAAACTAACCACTTTAACTGACTTGTAATAATATGCAATGTCTGCATATTATTACATGTATGTCAATGTATATTCATTACAGAAAAACATATAAGCTGTTAAGTATATTATGTAAACATTCATTTGTATTTTTTTCTGTCAACAGCCCAGGAAAGATTTTGATTACTTTTCAGTGATGTACTAGTAAATGTTTAACAAGTACTTTTTGGAGAAAAGTAAAACACTGTTTTGCAACATTTTTCTATTTCCATGGTATAAATAACTATGTTTTAATTCAAGCTACCAACCCTCTTTGCTACTGAGCATGGAATTGAAAAAGGACACTGGTTCTATTTTAGTGTATTCCCCTATTTTTCAGATGAGAGAACTAAAACAGGAAGTTATATGATTTGCTAAAGATGATGGAACTGATATGTTGAGGAACGTTTTTCAAATCTGGGTTGTTTTATTTCTCCAAATACCTTTATTTAAAAAATGTTTTGCATATATATGTACATGTTTGCAGTACATGATATTTACATTCATTTTAGGGACTAGGTACATGTACTTAACGGATCTTGATTGTTTTCCCCTCTCCTTCCTCCCTTTGTGCCTAGATCCCCTTCTCCAATTTTCATTATTATTTTTCATTTTCATCACTATTATTATTTTCATTATTATTTTGTTATTTTTCATTATTCATTGTTATTGTTATTTTTAGTTCATATTTGTGACATATAATGATTACATTCATTGTGGATAGTTGGTACATGTACATGACGTATTTTAAATCTTTTTACATCCCATTACCTTCATATGCTGGAGGAAAGATAGCCTCTTCAGCAAATAGTACTAGGAAGACTGGCTGTCTACATGCAGAAGATTGAAGCTAGACCCATATGTCTCATCATGTAGTAAATTAAAACTAAAATGAATCAAAGATCTAAATATTAAAACAGAAAACACTTAACTTACCAGAAGAGGTAAAACTATTGAAGTCACAGGTATAGGTATAGGAAAGGACATTCTAAGCAGTATGTACAAGAAATAGCATGAGTCATCAAATTAAGAAACTATGCAGCAAGAAAAACAACAGAGTGAAGAGACAACCTATAGACATCCTATATCTTTTCCTATATGCAAAAGATTTTTTTCCAGATACACCTTTGACACAGAACTAATATCTATAATGTAAAAGAACTCAAAGATATTAGACCCACAAATAAAAGACCCAACCAATGCATAGGCAACTAAAATGAAGAGACACTTCTAAGAAGAAGTACAAATGGCCAATAAATACTTGTTAAAATGTCCAACTCTGATGACCATTAGAGAAATGCAAATTAAAACATTGAGATTTCATCTTATTCCAGAAAAAATGGCTATCATCAAGAAATCAAATAATAACAAATGGTGGTATGGCTCTGGTGAAGAAAGATCCCTCTTAAATTGCTGGTGGGAATGTACAACTATTATGGAAATCATTATGGAGAGTTCTCAATAAACTAGAACTAGAAATTCCACTAGACCAAGCTATTCCTCTTCTAGGCATCTTCCTCAAAGTGTTGAAGACATCATATTACAGTGTATACATGCACACTAATATTTATAGCAGCATAATTCATATAGCTTAATCTTGGAAGTAGCCTATATGTCCATCAACAAATCAATGGATAAAGAGAATGTGGTACCTATGCATAATGAAATACTACTTGGCTATAAAAAAAGGATACACTCAGACATTAGTAGGAAAATGGGTGCACTTTGAAAACACAATGTTAAGTGAAATAAATGAGACACATAAACTTAAATAGTGTATGGTTCTTCTCATATGAAAAATCCAAAGTACCATATAAATAAGGTAAGGAACAAAATAGAAGACTGATAAAAGGAAATGGAGATAGATCTATTACAAATGGGAAGGACACCAAGAGTCCAAATACTTTTCTTAATATTAAATACCAACATGATTCCCTTATACAATAAATTCTTAAAGTGGAAGGTTAGCACTTTCATCTACTTTACATGGTGCCCTCTTCATCCATGCACACATATATTTTTAATGAAGTATGTCTCATGCAGAATTATCAACAGAATCCAATATTTAGGGCATTTTTGAATAAAAAATATTTGTCATTTATTTGAAACTCCAAATTTAACTGACAACCCCAGCTACACCTTATATAAGCAGTATTTAAATCAGATGAAAAGGGACATGGCAAATCAAGGAAAGAGAATAGATACAGGCTAAGAGGGAGAATTGAGCATGGTGTGCTCATAAGACCAAGGAAATTCACCTAGCAGAACTGAACACTTTATAAATGTTCTTTGAAATGAAGAACTGTGATTTTTTTTCACTGATGTCTCCAGGACCCAGCCTGGTGCCCAGTTGCCATGGAATGGGTGATGGATAAGTACAATGCATAATTGCTCAGTAACAGTGTTATGGTTTGGGTCTAGATGTACCCTCAAAAGCCTCATGTGGTCATAGGCTTGATCTACAGTGTGTGAAGCAGGAACTGATTCATGATGCAATGCTAGGCTCAAGGGTTCTAGGATTGAGGGTGTGAGTGCTGCCTGCCCAAAGTAGTTTGAATGAGATAAAAGGGGCAAGGAGATGCTGTGAATGTTCTCTTGTTACCTTTGCTACCTTGTGGGCACCATGTTGCTTCTCCTCTGCTATGCCTGTTTGCCATCCCAGCCTTGGAGCCAGCTGATTATGCACTGAAACCTCTATGAACTGCAAGCCAAATAAACCTCTTTCCCTCTAACTTTGAGTGTTGGGTATTTTGTCTCAGCAACAAGAGAGAAGTAATTAACACAAGCAGAGAGAAATAAGACTGAAACTGAAGTGAGGCTAGATTGTATGTAAAGGGCTTCCTGATTGGGAAATGGATGTTTGGAGGAAGTGCAGTTAGGGACAAAATTTGAATGGAATTGATTGAATTTTAAGTAATCCATTTATCTAGTTTAACCAGAACCCTAAAAACATTCGTACTTTTATAACCAGACAACACTGAATTCTTCTATTACTTCTAAGGCTTTTTCTCATGTTACTAGAAAAAAATGTAGAAAAAATGTTTTAGAATAATAAAAGAATGTAGAAAGTTATAAGAAAATCTTTACTTAGGATCATAGGGTCAATTCACAGTGTTCCTTCTGAAACTGACCAATAAGCAGAATGATGAGCTTCATTTTGTCTTAAATTTGGATATATCTGAAAGACTACTGAAGCATTCCAAGGAAATGTGAGAGGTACAGACTGATTCTGAGGCCAGCCTGTATCTGTCATTCAGAATGTCCTGTGGCCTTGCTGAGGTACTCACTCTGAAGCTTGTGGAGGAAGGAGGAAGACATGAGAGGAGTTTGGATTCCAGGGTTTTTTAAATACAGAGTGCATCACTGCCAGTCACTGCCACACTGCCAGAGATATGCAAAGGCATTACTGCAGTTTGGCAGTAACTGGCTGCTATGTCCTTGATGTAGACAACTCCCAGGAGTCTTGATATGGCTGTCTTGGTGCCATCAGTAGTGGCAGCTCCTTAGTTTGGCAACAGCTGCAGCAGTATCTCAAGTGTTGTGGTTTAGGTCTTAACTGGCTGCCAACAGCTCATGTGTTGAAAACTTGGTCTCCAGTACAGCAGTGTTCAGAGATGGGGCCTTTGGAAGGTTATTGGATCATGAAGTCTCTGACATAATAAATGTATTAATTCATTTTTTGATTCATATTTTAATGAGTTTTGGGGAAAAGGCTTCATTGTAAAAAAGCAAACTCTGTCTTTACATTTTGGCCACCATAAGGTAAGGATCTTTGGTTCACCATGTGCTTCTGCCTTCATGTTCTGCCTCATCACAGACCCCAAAATAACAGTCAAGTGATCATGGGCTGGAATCTCTAAAACTGTGGGCCAACACCAATGTTTCCTCCTTTTCAAATTGACCTTTGTCAGTATTCTGTCACAGTGACAGAAAGCTGACTAGCATATTAAGCACTATAGGTATTGACGTGGGCATCAGCAGATACAAGAAGCATCAAAACAGTGAGGAGGAGTTGAAGATGAAAACAATGGATGACTTAAAAGACATCAAGGCATTAGCCAAAGGACTGATTTATGGAATAGAGAGGAGCTGCACATTGAGAACCACAGAGAGAAGAATCTGTGCTATTGCAGAGAGACTCTGAGAAGAAGAGAAAAATTGATTTGTGTCACCCTGACCCTGACCTCTATCAGTTCTGTTGTATACTGGCAGGACTGCTATGTCCAAGTTTAGCCTGCTTATATCCTGAATTATCAGTGCTAAATAAATTCAATAGCATTATCTATGATGAGACCCATGGTATACTTATTTCAATATGGCATTCATGAACTTTTACCTCTTACTCCCAAAAGAAATAAATGTTTAACAAATGCAGGAATTCATGAGTTATACAATTTTCTCAACTTTAAGACTTCTCAGAAACTTACCAGGCTGAAATTTTTGTTAAGTGTCTAAGAGGCTTATTTAAAATTAGCAGTTCCTCAAATTAGTGGGCCACTTAAATGATAGTTTATGGTACATTTTAAGATCAATGTCCTAGGGACACAATTTAGGAAAATCTTTCTACTCATGATAATGTACAGGTTATAGGTTCATTGTAATATCACTCTAGGGCACACAATCATTTAGTTTAAATCTTGTATCGGTGAATTACTAGAATGGGCCGGGGAGGGGAGGCAGCATCATTTAATGGCATGTCCTCAAATTTTAAAGTGTATCCAAATTCTCCTGTACCACTGTCTCATGAGTTAAAAGCATTGGTCTACTTGTAGTTGGAAAACATACTGTATTTTAAATCTGCCTTGATTACTTTCTCATTGTTGGAACAAAATACCCAACATTCACAAGTTAAAGGAAGAAAGATTTATTTTAGCTCTCAGTTTGTAGTTTCAATTCGTTGTCCGCCAGTTCCAAGGCAGGGAAGCAGGGCAGCATGGCAGAGGGGCACAGTAGAGGAGAAACAGTTCATGGCATGGCAGGGAGGAGGTATCATAGCCTTCCTTCTGCTTTCCCTTTTATTCCACCCAGGCTACAAGACTATTGGATGGTGCCACCCACACCCAGGGTGGGCCTTTCCTCTTCAGTAAATCCATCACCACACCAAGAACTATGCTAAACCAATCAATGGACTAATCTAGTATCACACCTCTATGATCCAGTATCACAACCCATGACCCAGTTGCTCCCAAAATCCTCACTTTTGAGTGCATGAGGCTTTAGGGGAACATCTAGATACACAGCATACAGTACAAGATTGCTCTTTTTATGGGCTCAGAAGAATCAGAAAGAACATTTTTAAAGCTGGCCATCTCCAGGGAATGCTAGAAGAAGTGATCTGTTTTTTTGTTGTACTTTTGAGATGTGGTTCCTTGCCCTCCATTATCTCAAGTGTAATGTATGAAACTCTAGTGTGTGTGTGTGTGTGTGTGTGTGTGTGTGTGTGTGTGTGTTTTCTTTTTTTGGTCTCAAGGTGTTTGGGCCTGAAAAGTGAAAAGGACATTTATAAAATTTAAGAACATTTTTTCCTGTGATTTGAGTTTGTTCTCTCTGAAACTCGTGATGGAATTCAAATGCCATTGTAATAGTACTAAGAAATAGAACCTTTAAGAAGTGATTAGTTAATCACTCCATGGATGAGATTGTTGCCATTATAAAAGGGTGAGTGTTCAGAAGGAAGGACACATCCCTCCAACTTTCTGTGCCCTTAAGCTATGTTACAATGCAGCAAGAAGTTCACACCAAATGTAACACCTTGATTGTGCACTTTCCAGCCTCCAGAAGAGTGAGAAATATTTTCTGTTCTTTATTAACCAGCTGATATTCCAGTATAAAACCATGAAATGGACACAGTCATGGTTACTTATTATATAATAAATTCTTCAAAATTGGGATATCTGGTTCTATTCTTCATCTTTTGAAACAATAATAGACAAACACAAAGAAAATTAACAGAAATGTATCTTCATTTAGAAGTACAATTCTTAACTTCTTAGTTTCTTTGTATATACACATGTACAGGGATAAATGTTCATGCACACCCTGTCTCCAGATATTAAAAGTTTACTTCAACACTCCAATCTCATCTTCCCTTTTCATTGCCAGGAGTAACTATTATAAGGAATTTATACTTCCATATTTATACATTTCCATACATATATCAGTTATACATGTACAAAGTGCATATTTACACATAAACTATCTCTCTCTCTCTCTCTCTCTCTCTATATATATATATATATATATACATACAGTGTCTTTGTTACTTCTATCTTTGTCTTTGTTGTCTTCTAGTGTTACTCCTATCACTTGGACAAAATATCTGACACTCACAAATTGAAAGAGGAGAGGTTTATTTTGACTCACATTTTATAGAGTTTCAGTCCATAGTCCATCAGCTCCAAGGCAGAATAGTATGTTTAGGGACATGGTGGAGGAATCGATGTTGTAGCATGGCATCCAGGAAGCAGATGGTAAAGGGAGGAGCCAGGAAGGGAGATAGACCCTTCTAGGTCATTCCCACAGTGACTCATCTCTTCTGACCAGACCCTGCCTTCTATTAGCAAGTCAGTTATACTGCCCCCATAATCCACCCTTTCAAAAACCCTGCCTAGAAATGCATGAGGGTTTGGAGGGACATTTTATATCTAAACCATAATATACATGTATGTATGTATTTTATGGTTAATACTATTCATGTGAATATATATTAGATTTAATTCACTTATTTTAATGGATATCTAACATCTCATTTATTTATACATTGCTTTTGAAGATGAGAGTTTTTTATAGTTCTGTTTTCCAGTTATAAATATTTCTTTCTTTCTGTCACTGTGGCAAAAATACCTGGGAAAATCAACTTAAAGAAGGAAAGATTTATTTTGGCTCATAGTTTCAGAGGTTTCAGGTGGCTGGCTCCATTGCTTTAGGCCTTGTGGCCAGATAGAACATTATGGTGAAAGGGTTGAATAGAAGAAAGCAGCTTACCTTATGGTGACCAAGAAGCAGAGAGAGAGAGAGAGAGAGAGAGAGAGAGAGAGAGAGAGAGAGAGAGAGAATATGAGAGAGAATATGAGAGACAGAGGGGCCCAAATTATACTCTTCAAAGGCAGGCCCTCAGTAATCTACTTCTTAGAACAGGGTCCCATCTCCTAATAGATCATTCACTTATGAACTCATCAATGGATGAGTCCATTAATGAAGTGTGTTCATAATTCGGTCACCTGACTAGGGTCCACCTTTGGATATTGCTGCATTGAGGTCAAATATTCAATAGATGAGTTTTTGTAGAACAGTTCACATTTAAACCACAACACTTGTGTGTGTGTGCATGTGTATGTGTGTGTATATATTTGTGAGAGTCCCTGAGGATACATTGAACAGCATTTTAGTCAATGGAGAATAGGGTAGACATATTTACGCTTCCCTAGACACTACAGATTATGTCCCAAGGTGACTGCAATAATTTTCATCTCCTTTGACTATGTGTGAGATTATTATTCACCCAAAATTCTTTTTTTTTTTTTGGTACGGGGTAATGAACTCAGATCCTTGCTCTTGCGAAGCAGAGGGCGGAACCACTAAGCTAAATCCCCAGACCTCACCCAAAATTCTTGTCAACAATTTATTAGAATAAATTTTTCTAATGTGATGGAAAAAACATAATTTTAATTTGTATTTCCCCAAGGGAACACAAGCATATTTTCATGTTTGCATTTGAGCAACTATTTTGTGAATAACTTGTTCTTACATTTTTCCTGTTTTATAGTGATTTTTAAACTTTTTCTTATTTGATTGAAACTCTTTATCAAGTTTATAATTTCTTCATTGAATAACACATTGAAAAAAAGTTTTTCATTCTCTGGTTAATATTTAACTTTATAATTAAAATCACTTATTTAAAGTTATTTTAGGGCTGGGGCTGTAGCTCAGCATGAGAGTACTTGCCTCAGAATCCTGAGGCCCTGGGCTCAATCCCCAATATTGAAATAAATAAATAAATAAATAAATAAATAAATAAATACATACATACATACATACTTTTGTGTTTTGTACTGGGAATTGAACTCAGGACCTTGCACTTGCAAGGCAGGCCCGGTGCCACTGTGCTAAATCCCTAGACCAATAAATACTTTTTAACGTGCACTGGGACAAGATATTTTTATTATGCTGAGTCCTTCTAGTTATTCCAGTCTTTGTAATTTTTAAAACTCTCATCACTTTGTCCAAAATATTATATATTATATATTTTAATAGGATTTTTCATAGGTTAAATACTGCTGCTACTTAGAAACATATATATATATATATATATATTTAAAATCTAGCAACTTCTTTATCAAGCTTCTTATCATGGGCTATAATACCTGCTCTATCACTGTCTACCTGACTGACTGCAACATTTGGCTGGTATATATCGTTCACCCTTCCTGCCACACTGGCCTTTTTTCTGTTCTTGAAGTAGATCCAGCTCATTTCTTTGTTGGCTTATTTCCAGTTATTTCTTCTGTACAGAGCACTCTTTTAAAATACTAATGCTTGTCTCCTCAAATTAAATATAATCTCCCCAGAGGAACATTTCTTATGTACCCTTCCTAGGTCCTTAGTCCTATACAATCTCTACCATATGTGTGATTGGAAGAGTACTGTATATATGCTGAAATACAGCAACAGACAACTTGAGGAGTCAAATTTTCTCTAGCGATGGAGGATATATAATTGTAAGATTAGCATAACCTGTTTTTAGGTGAAGGTTTGTCTTTTCCTGACCCCTGGGGTATAAAGAGTGAATCTCTGTCATCTTGTCAATGCATAAGGAAGATGTGCCCTGGAAGTCTTAATTATTTTCTTCATAATTTTCTTACTAGCAATTTGCAGTATCCAGTTTTTATTGGGTTTTGCATTTGAGTTTCTTATATATCCTACATATTAAATGCTCATAAAATGCTGTTTGTAAATATTTTTTTCCATTCTGTAGGTTGCCTCCTCACTGTTTCCTTTTCTGTGCAGAGCTTTTCAGTGTGACCTATTTCCATTTGTCTATTTTTGCTTTTGTTTTTCATACTGTTTGGGTATTTTCTGAAAACTTACCCATTCCAATGACCTGAAGCAATTCTTTTGTTTTTGCCCAGTAATTTCATAATTTTAGGTCATAGAGTTAAGTTTTGAATCAATTCTCAGTTGATTTTTCATAACTCATGAGAAGTATGGATCTAGTGTCATTCTCCATGGATACCCAATTTTTCCAAAACCATTTATTGAAAAGATGATATTTTCTCTAATGTATGTTCTTTGTACATTTTTCCAAAATCATGTGGCTGTAGATTGTGTGTTTTCTTCTAAGCTCTTTATTCTGTTCCATTTGTCTATATGACTCTATTTATGGCAATACTATGCTGTTTTGATTCCTAAAGCTTTGTAGTATATTTTGAAGTAAAAATGTGTAATGACTCTTGTTCTTTTTGTGAAAGGTTGCTTTGGCTATTTGGCTATTTGAGAATATTTCATACAAATTTTAGAATTTTCATTCCAAAAGGGAGAAATAGCAGGCTAAAAAAGGAATTGGGCCAAAGCAAGGCCAAAACCCAGTGGGGCAAATATTAAATTCTGTAGTTTAATATCAAGCACCCAGAGCATGTTGTAGCAGGATGTGAGCTGGAAAGGGCTTGGGTGGCCCTTCCCTTATAGAACTGGCTTTCCTCATAGAACTGGCTTTCCTCAGTTAGATGTTCCACATTCCTGGTGTCGCCACTGAATCTTTGGCTTCACTCTCACAGTTTCATACAGTGATCTCTCAGGGGCACACTGCCTGGCCTCCCAGGTCCCACTCTGAAATCTGGGTGGTAGCTTCCTTGACCCTATAACTCTTGGCTTCTGCATGCCTGTGAAACCAGAATGCTGTGAAATGAATCCCAAGGAATCAACTTCCTAGGAGGCACTTCTTGAGCAAGAGGCCCACAGGCTTTCTTCTCAAATGAGATTTTTACAGTTTTACATCCTTGAATCTTGAAGGTTGGGGTCTGGTCAATCCTTGAGATGTCTTCAAGCCATCTTTCCTATTGTCCTGATGCAAAGTACTTGGCTTTTAAAAAAGTACTTAGCTAATCTTTTCAGCAACACATTCTCTTTTGCCTCAGTTCTGCATAATATCCTTTCAGATGAAGCTGCAAACTTTTTGTGTAGCTTTTGATCCTGATTTTCACTTAGAACTGGCTAAAACAGCCAGTAATATCCAGACCACATCCTGAAAGTTGAGCTCCTTTCCTCTCACCAGATTAATTTGTCTATATCCTTAATCTCACTCTCTTGCAAAGTCTAATGACATGGGCAAAAGGAAGACATTTTCTGCCAGTGTGTAATACACATGGACTCTAGTCCAACTGCCACTAGAGTCCTTGTTTCTCATGGAAAACTCCTGAGTTTGGCCTTTGAGATTTATTTGGGCTCACTACTTCAGTCCATGGTTGGCTGGCTCCAAAGCAGAAACAGGATGGCAGAATGGCATGTCATAGGGAAAGGACCTCAACTTGTGGCAGCCAGGAATTAAGAGATGGGAAGAGTTGAGAACAAGAACATACCATTCCAGGTCACATTGCCAGGGACCCACTTCCAAAAGTGGCCCCATCTTCTAACAGCACAATCAGCTACTGAACTCATCAATGAGTGGATCCATTGATGAGTGTAGTACTCTTTGATCCAATCACCTTCCAAGCACATAAAACTTTGGGGGTACATTTTAGATATAAACCATAATAGAATGTCTAATTTTTGGGCCTTCAGTTTTTTTCATTGATGTTTTATAGTTTTACTATAGAGATCTTTCATCTTTTTGGTTAAACTTATTGCTGGATGTTTTATTTTTTGTACTTATTATAAATAGGATTGCTTTCTTGATTTCTATTTTAGATAACTCTCTATTGGAATATAGCAATATTGTTTTTTGTGTTGATTTTTCTTTCCTACAACTTTGCTGAGTTTGTTTATTCTAATCATATTTCTCTATACAAGATTATATCATCTGTAAACAGTGACAGTTTGACTTCCTATTTTCCAGTTTGGATGCCCTTTATTTCTTGCCTAATCAATTTCTCTGGCTAGGACTTCCTGTGCATTATTCAGTCCTTGAAATAGTCATTTTTGGTTTGCTTTCTTATATATTGCCCCTCTACACTAAAATGTAAGATCCTTGAAGGTGGGGTCTCTGGTGTTTTACTTATTACTGTATCCCATGCAGCTAGGCTGTGCCCTGGAGGTGGTCAATAAATATTCATCTGTAATTTTTCTGAACAATCTGGCCTCTAATATCAGTTACAGTTCATTCTATCTTCCAGAAAACTTTTTATGTTTTTAACCCAAATATAAGTTCTTCCTTGTTTGAAACCTTATACTAATCCTCTAATAACATACCATCTTATACTAATCCTCTAATAACATATCAGTCTCACTATTTTTGTTAATTTCCTACCTTCTCTACTAAGAATTAAATTTATTGAGGAGAAGGATATTATTTACTTATATCCTCCATGACACTTAGCTCAGTGCCTTCCATAAACTTACTATTATTGTATTTTTATCAAATTAAAACACTACCAACTACCAATTAATTTAGGTAGTACTTTTCAATAAAGTTGAAAAGGAAGGAGTTCTGCCAAAGTAATTCCCAGAAGCTATCATTACCCTGATTTCAAAACCAGTCTAGGTTTCCAACCAAAAAAGAGAACTACAGACCAATGTCTTCAATGAATATAGGTGTAAAAAATTCTCAACAAGACACTGGCAAGCAGAATGCAACAAATGATCAAAAAAGATCATACATCATGACAGAGTAGGCTTCATCTCAAGGTTGCAAGGATGGTTCAACATATGCAAATCAATAAATACAGTATATATACATAAATAGAAGCAAGGACAAAAATCACATGATCATTTCAATAGATGCAGAAAAAGACTTTGACGAAATACCCCATCCTTTCATGATGAAAACACTGAAGGAAATAAGTATAAAAGCCTGATAAAAGCTATTTATGACAAACCTACTGCCAACATCATATTAAGTGGGAAAAACTGAAAGATTTCCTCTAAAATCAGAAACAATCCAAGAATTTCTACTATCACCACTCCTGTTCAACATAGTACTCAAAACATTAGCAACAACAACTAAGCAAGAAAAAGAAACAAAAGGAATATATATATATATATATATATAATATATATATGAAAGGAGAAGTCAAACTATCATTAAATGTAGATGACATGATCTTCTACATAGAAGATCCCTCAAAACCCACCAAAAGACCCTTAGAATTAATAACCAAATTCAATAATGTAGGAGGGTACAAAATCAACACAAAAATTAATAGAACTCCAGTACATTAATGTGGGGGACTTGGCTGAGAAGTGAATGGTTCAACTGTGGCCAAAAGCACACAGGTTTTATGAGAAATGAATGGTTAAACAACAAGAAGTTTAAATTAGTGAAGCATGTTGTATCTGGTTGTTGCACTTTCCCTTTCCTCTAGAAAAACTGCCTGGCCTTGACACAGCTACTTGCCCAAACTGTTTTTCTTCTGCTTTTTTACTTACATGGGTATACTAAATAAAAGCCAGAGAGTTCTCAGCTTTAGGGCTTCTCCTGGGAATCTCCTTAATGCTGGGTGCTCTCAGTTGAGATAGGGCCTCTCGGTGATTGAACTAAATCTTACCTCCAAGTAATCATTCATCTTCTACACTACCGTGGTCACATATTATGACACATTGATAATGAACTCATTAAATAAGAAAGTTGGGAAAAATACCATTCACAATAGCAGCAAGAAAAATTAAATACTTAGGAATTAACCTAATTGAGGAAATGAAAGACATCTACAACTAAACTATAGCACTCTGAAAAAGGAAATTGAAGAGGACACCAGAAATGGAAAGGTATCCCTCATTCTTTGATAGGCAGAACAAATATAGTCAAATAGGCCAGCCCTCCAAAATTGATATACAGATTTAATGAAATCCTAATCAAAATTCCAGCAGCATTCTTCATAGAACTAGAGAAGACAATCCTAAACTTCATATGGAAACAAAAGAGATCCAGAATAGGAAAAGCAATCTTAGATAAAAAAGAGAAAAGCAGGATACATCACAATTCTGGATGTAAAGTTATATTACAAAGCTACAATGATAAAAACAGTATGGTATTGGCACAAAAACTTACATGAGGATCAGTGGAACAGAATAGAGGATGCAGAAACAACTTCAAGTACATTTGATTATTTAATCTTTGACAAAGGAGCCAAAACACACACTGGAGAAAAGGTAGCCTTTTTAATAAACGGTGTTGGGAAAACTGGCTATCCACATGCAGAAGATTGAATATAGAGCTATATCTCAAACCATGAACTAATAAAAATTGAAATGGATCAAAGAACTAAATGTTAAACCAGAAACAACCTGCTGCAAGACAAGATAGGTAAAATTTTTAATGTCATAGGCTTAGGCAAGGGATTTCTAAACAGAACCCCAGTTTCACAGGAAATAATTCAAAGAATCAACAAAATGAGGTCATATTAAATTAAAAGCTTCTGCATAGCAAAAGAAACAACTAACAGAGTGAAAAGGCAACCTACAGAATGAGAAAAATTTTTTGACAGAAATTCCTGACAGAGGTCTCATACCTAGGATACATAAAGAATGCAAAAAAAATTAGATCTCCAGAAATAAAATATCCAAACAAAAAATGAGGAGGTCAAATGAATAGACATTTCACCAAAGAAGAAGTACAAATGGCTAATAAACACATGAAGATATGTTCAACATCACTGGTCATTAGAGAAAAAAGTTATTGTAATCCAGCATGGACAATGTATCTAAAAGTGTACCTTGACTTAGTACAATGGTCTTACATGTTTTATGTGTTTTTTTTTTGTCTGTTAGTCTGGTTTTTCATCTGTATATATGATAATAAACTTTATAAGGTCTTCTAAGATAAATAAATTAATCTCATGTTGGCAAAATAAAAGGAGGGTGGAGGGAAGGGGAAAATATGTTACGTAAATGTATCAGTTTCCTACAATGAGTGAATTCAGTATGTACTGCAAACATTTACTAATGAAAGTAAAAAAATAAAATCACTGGGATTCCATCTTACCCCAGAAAGAATGACCATTTTCAAGAAATCACTTAACAACAAATGCTGAAGAGACTGTGTGGAAAAAGGAACCCTTCTATATTGTTGGTGGGACTGTAAGCTGGTACAACCACTATAATCTAAAGCTAGAAATTCCACTTGACCCAGCTATTTCCCTTCTAGGTATCTTCCCAAAAGAGTTAAAGACATAATATTACAGAGATACATGCATACCCATATTTATATCAGCATAATTCATAATAGCTAAATTTCCAAGGTGGCTCATATGTCCATTAACAGATGAATGGATAAAGAAAATATGGTATTTGTACACCATGGAGTACTGTTCTGTCATGAAGAAAGATAAACTTGAGTTGTGTATAGGAAAATGGATGCAACTTGAGACCATAATGTTAAGTCAAACAAATCAGACACACAAGCATAAATATCATATTATTTCTCTTATATGAGAAACCCAGAGTAAAAATAAGAGCAAAATAAAAGGGTATAGAAGCATAGAAGGCTGTGAAAGAGAAAGGGAACAAAATACTCCACAGAAACTTCTAATTTCCTAGGAGTAGAGAGGAGAGGTGAAATGTGTACAAAAGTTCAAATATTTGTGTTTTAATATTACTTTTTCACAGAATTGTTTTTTGATCATTTCATTGCTTTAGGTTGACATTTTCCAAAATAGGCATTATATGTGTTGAGTCTTAAGATACCTCCAAGTTTATCCATCATCTTTTTAAAAATTAAGTTTATTGGTACATTTTAGGTATACATTATGATCACATTAATCATTGGATATTTGTGGCTGTACATGATACATCTTGGTTCTTATTTTTTTCCCATTTCCTTTCCCTCCCTTCAACCCCTCCACCCCTCCCTATTCACAGAAGTTTTGTTTCTGCTTTTTCCTTCTTTTTCATTTTTTTCTTTCCTTTCCCTTGCCCCCTCTCCCTAGTTCCCCTTCCCCTTTGAACGTTTTCTTCCTATTTCACAATATCGATTATACATTTTAGTCCTCATTTGCATTTTCAGTTTCTCACACCAGAGAAATGATTTAGTATTTACACATGCATGTCCAATTTATTTCACTTATGAATATGGCCTCAAGGTGCATCCATTTAGCTATAAATGTCTCAAGTTTATCTTTTTTTATGGCTGAGCAGTACTCCATTTTATAGAAAAACCACATCTTCTTTATACACTCACCAGTTGATGGGCTTTTGGGGTGTTACCAAGATTTAGCTATTACAAATTGTACTGTTATAAACATGGATGTGCATACGTTGCTGTAGTATGATGCTTTTAATTCTTTTGGTAACATACCAAGCAGGGGAATAGCAGGGTCAACTGGGACTTCTAATCCTAGTTTTTCAGAAATCTCCACAGTGATTTCCACAGTGGTTGCACCTGTCTACACTCCCACCAACAGTGAAGAAGGGTTCATTTTTTCTCACAGCCCTGCCAACATTTGTTATTGGTTGATTTCTTGATAGCAGCCATTCTTTCTGGAGTGAGATGGAATCTCAATGTTGTTTTCATCTGCATCTCTTGAATGACCAGTGATGTGGAACATTTTTTCATCTTTATTTGTTTCATATGTTTTTTAAATATGTTTGTTCATTTGGGAAATGTATTCATTTCAGATGCCCACTTTGGGACTGGGTCTTAAAATTGGGGAGTCTGATTTTTCTTTTTAAGGTCTTTAAGTACTCTAGAGAGTAGTCCTTTGTCTGAGGAACAGCTGGTAAATTTTTTTTCCCACATTGTGGGTTGTCTCTTCACTTTGTTGGTGGTTTCTCTTGATGTGCAGAAGCTTTTCAATAAGGTGAGATCCAAGTTGTTGACTCTTTGTGCTAGTTCCCATGCAACAGAGATTTTGTTCATAAAATCTTTTTCCTACCCCAATGTCTTCAAGAGTTCTATCTAATCTATCATCCAGCAAGTTTAGTGTTTCTGTTTTAGTATTTAGATCTTTAATCCATTTTGATTTTAGTTTAGTACATGGTAAAAGATACAGATTTAATCTTTGACAAGTTGAAACCCAGTTTTTCCAGCACCATCTATTAAAGAGGCTATCTTTCCTCCAATGAGGGTGTTTGGCTCCTTTGCCAAGGGTGAGGTGGCTGAGTATGTCTGGAGTTGTTTCTTTATCTTCTAATCTGTTCCATTGATCCTTGATCTGTTTCTTTGCCAGTACCATGCTCTTTTTATTACAGTAGCTTTGTAGTATAGTTTCAAGTTGGGACTTGTGATATCCCCTGCCTTGTCTTTGTTGCCTAGAATTGCTTCTACTACTCTAGGTCTCTTCTGGTTCCAAATGAATTTTTGGATTGTTTTCTCTTGTTCTATGAAATTTGCTGTTGGAATTTCAATTGGGATTGGATTGAATCTATATAGCAGTTTTAGAAGTATGGCCATTTTCACTATATTGGTTCTT
>NW_004624732.1:12877398-12888337 GCF_000247695.1 Heterocephalus glaber | reverse complement strand
GGTTTGTGTTGAGAAGTCTGCTGTGATTCTGATGGGCTTTCCTTTATAGGTGATTTGTTTCTTTTCTCTAACTGCCTGTAGGATTTTGTTCTCCTGTTGGGTTTCTGGGATCTTGCCTATTATATGCCTAGATGTAGATTTTTTTTGATCATGGCTAGTTGGAGTTCTATATGCCTCACTTATCTGTATGTCCATTTCTCCACCTCTGTCTGGGTAGCTTTCTACTATTACTTCTGTGAACAGTTTTTTATGTCAATTGTGCTTTCTCCTGTTTTTTTCTTGGACTCCTATTAGTCTTATGTTCTTTGCGTCAATCTAGCAGCTACTGGATTGATTTCTCATGGTCCCTTACTATTTTGAAGAAATCTCTGTTTTCATTGTCATTAACTGCACTCCTGTCTTCTATGCCTGATATTCTATCTTCACATTCCCTTAATCTACTGTGCATACTTTCAATGGAATTTGTAATCTCCTGGATGTCTGTTTGAGTTTGTTTCATGGTTTCCATTTCTTTCTTATGTTGGGCAACCATGGTTTCCATTTCTTTCTTATGCTGGGTGTTCATGGCTTCCAGCATGTTTTTGAGCTCATCTATTTTTTTTTTTATCTCTTTCTGTTCTAGAGCCTCTAATCATGTCTTTCACTCTGCTCACTATCTCTCTACTTATCTGGGAGATTATTTCTGTTTTGAATTTCTCTAGAACCCCATTCATCTGTTTTGTTACTTCCTGTGGTATCACTTCAGGTGTACAGGTGGTTGATTATCAGGCTTTTCCACCTCCCTTCCCCCAGAATTTCCCTTTTTTGAGTGGAAGTCTGAGTTTGTGCCTTACTTACATGTCTTCTCATTTTTGTTTTTGGTACTGTCCCTGGTTTAGTTCCTGGGTTGATACTTTGAAGTTACTTATTGTAAGTATCTTTGTGGATGTATTTAGAACACTTATGGAATGATTGCTTCTCAGAGGTGTCTTCTGGATATAGCTGGTCTTTAGGTTTTGAGTCTCTAATGACTCTGAGGCTATCTCATTTTCATTATACCAGGAAGGACACCTGATTAGATCAATCACAACACCTTAGCCCAAGTGATACAATCAGCAACACAATAGCATCAAGTACCTTTAGAAAATGACATTTTGTGATAGTTATTAATATATTACCTTTGACTGTGTGAATTAGATCAAAATCAAGGACCAACCCAACATATGTTTATAGTGAATAAACTCTTCAATATAGCAACTTTATCCTTCAGAATGGGGAGTTCGAAGGAATTGGGAAGGAAGGGATAGGTAGGTACAAGGATAGGGGAAAGTTAGCAGTTAGGCCTGAAGACACATGTGGGAGAAGGAAAGAGAAGAAAAGAAAAATAAAGAAGAAATACAAATTCGGGCCAGAACAGGAACATAAAGGGAGATGAAGAACAGTGTAGGATAGCAAGGGAGTGAGGGAGAGAGAGAGAGAGAAAGAAAAGATAAAAGAAAGAAAAAAGAGAAAAATAAAAATTTTAAAAGAGTAGTAAAAGAAGAGAAAAAATAAAAATAAGAGCAAAAAAATAGAGGTAATTTTGAAAATGACAAATAAAAGATAAAAGTGAAGGGAGTCCTTTAGGGTGTGTCTCTGCTGTCACAATAGACAACGTGGGCAGCAGTGTGCAGATATATGTCAATGAGTCTCAGAAAGCCACTCACAGACCTCTGAGATTCAGGCAGATTTCTGGCTGCAAGTCCCAAGGTGAGCTCCCTAACCTCCTGCAGGGTTGAATTCTGCAAGGTTCTACTGCAGGTTCCAGCTACCTTTCCTATGAAGATAGTCCAGGTTCTGTTGGGAAGTGATGATCCCTCCAACTTACGAAGCATGGTGGTCTGCCGTGCCTTTATTGCAGAGATTCTCTTCACTTTTCCAGTGGGCTTCGGTTTTTACCAGGGACCCTGAGAAAGGCCCTCTATCTGTTGTTCACTTCTGCAGCTCAAGACAATGGCCTTTATGTCTCCCTGTGCCTCTGAAGTGTGGAACCAGGTAGCTGCACAGCCAAGAGGCTGGGGCTTGGGCCTCTGTTGTTGCAGGTGCCTGCATGGCTTTGTGGGTGGCTGGTGGGCATGCCCATGGGGTCCCCATTGGCTCCTGGTCATAAGTGGGCCAGGATAGATAGTTTTCTGAAGAGGAGTAGAGAATAAGTAAAAATGGATGTCCTCAAATCTTTTGTATTTGCCTTTGGAAGATGTCCTGACTATGTTTTGGCAGCAGATTTACCCTCACAACTAGTTTTGCTTAGGATAAAAATAAATAGGTTTTGATTTCCAAAATATACTCTCAGGAATGTGTGTGGGTAGAGAAATAGCTCCACATTGTAGGTGGGTGACAAAAGAAAGCAATTTTTGGGATAAAAGTTTGCCACAGAAAACCTACAGAGTGAACAACACAAATAAAGACAAATAATGGGTGACTGTTTATGAGTTACACTTTCTGCAACACATATCCTTACCAAATAAGCTTGCTGTCTTACTGGTGCCCATAGCAATGTGCCTTTTGGAACTGTTACAATAAATGGAATACAATAGCATTTCATAAAGGACAAGTGTTATGTGGTAGTGAATTTTTAAAAACAATTAAGTGGATTTTATGCTACATGTGTGTGTATTTCAGTTGGAAAGGTGTTCTGTAAATATAATGGGCAATTTGAGTTTTTTATGGCAATTACTTTGAATTTCTAATCTGTTTTTCTACTTCACAGATTGCAATCACCTAAGCTATCTACATTCATCAAAGCAAAACAAATATTAAGGAATTTGGGAATGGAAATAGTGACAATACTAGTCCCATTTTCATTCTATTCATATCATTGCTTTAAATTTTGTGTAGAGCATTATGATATACATTATGTTTACATATACTACCTCATATTAGTCATCCTAGCCCAAATCTGATGTAGCCAGGAATGAACACATCACCTGAAGATATTCTCTACTCTCACAAATGGATAAAGAGTTTAAGTTTCGGAGATATTAAGTTGTACCCAAAGGTAAAAAGTAGCCCTAGAATTCAATATCTCCTAATTCTAAAAAGTCAGCAGTTTCCATAGCACTAAATTTCTGTTAACTAGCTAATTAATCAAGGAAATTTCATGCTTCCTCTCTGTTTCATTTCTTGAAATTCTAGACTGGAATATAATTTCTAGCTATATGCCTATGTAGAATTTTATTGAATAAAATGGCTTATGTGATAGTTGCAATTTGGAATCAAGTATAAGTGCATTTAGAGTGATATTGAAAATATACTTGGGGCCTCAATTGAAGAAATTATTTTTTAGGAAATTCTGATAAAGGTACAGTAATAATATGGTTATAGCCTGTGAGTTTTTATATTCATGGAATGCAAGGGATTTCCTAATTGACTTATTGTAGGGATACTTGTAATCTCTCTTGTACTTTCTTTGTTTCTTTTTTTTTTTTTTTTTGGTACTGGGGATCGAACTCAGGACCTCCCAATTGTGAGGCAGGCTGTGGCACCACTGAGCCAAATCCCTGGCCCTCTTGTGCTTTCTTATTCCCCTCCATACCATGGGCTTTTAATAATTCACACACATTGTGGACTAAAAGTGTCAATTAAAGATGAGACAGCTGAAATTCAGAATGATTCCTAACTGGTTAATGAAATAATCAAGCCATGCCTTAAAAACAGATTCTTTGACTCTCTGCCCAATGTTTTGGAAGGAACTTCAATATAAAATTTAGTCATTTTCCTCACTACCACGGACAAGCATTTTGTGGGCTCCATGCATTTGCTGGACACATTGGAAGCAAGGCGCTGTAGTATCTGGCCTTGCTCTGAAGATATGCACACAGTATAACAGAAAAAAGAATAGAACATGAAAAAGAAAGAGAGACAGTCTTATTGGCTCTGCTAACATTTAGGAAAAGAGTCTATTTTATTAATTAACACATGACAACTGTACATATTTGTGAGGTACACTATGATATTTCAATGGATGTACGCATTGCATAATAAATCAGGAAAATGACCATTTCCATCTCCTTGAATGTTTTATCACTTCTTGTGTCAAGAGCCCTCAAACTCTTTCCTCTCTTCTACTTCTTTATAAAATACATAATAAATTATTGTAAATCATACTAGTAACCTTACTGCAACTTAAAAACTTATTTCTCCTAACTGTAGTTTGGTAGCTGTTACCCTGCCTCCTTCCATTCCCCCTCCCCTCTACTCTTCCTAGCCTCTAGTAATCACTATTCTACTTGGAAAGAGACTTTTCTATCCACTCTTACAGAAAAGCCTTCCAGAGTTGCCCAACTAGTAGGAAAGAAACTAATGTCTTCTTGCTGCAGCTTAGCTTGTGTAAAGTAGCTGAAAGTTTTCAGTCTAAAAGTTGTAACATGCTCTCATTACTGATCCCTCTAAGTGTTAGGATACAGCTAAATTTTTCTTTCTGTTAATTCTATTTCTCTTCTGTGGACTCTTCTATTTAACGTCATCTTAGGACAATAACCTGACATTTTGAATATGCTCAAATCAATTTTAACTCTTTTAAAGTTTTAAAAATAAAGGTTCCATGATGATGTAACTATGTACAAAATAGGTTAGCTTGGAGTGGCACCAGATTTGAAAGTTAAACAGTTTTATTTATAGAGTTTTGTTCTGCATGGAATAAAACTATAAAAGCACAAAGTAAACAGATTTATTTTTAATTTGTGTATATGACATCTTATCAAGCTTTAGAATAGGCTGAGTGATTCTATGGCTTGGGGTTAAATGTACATCTGTTTTCTCTGTTTTGAGATGACAACTCATAAAAATTAATTTTCAACAGATGGTTGTAAATGAAGACAGAGCTACCTTATTTGAATTAATATACATTCATGAAGAACATGTTACTTTCTGATAAAATTAAATCATGCCATATATTCTATCATAAATTAATCTGGAATTTCTTTAAAATGTACCAAAACATGAGTAACAAGTAGTTGGAACATAGCTCCCCCACCTTTAATCTGAGTTCATAAGCCTCACATTTCCCACATTTTACCTCTGATGGCTTCATCAGGAACACCATTATGTTCTAAGAGATTTAGGCATAGATCTCTTTCCTTGACTCTGGAATAGAATTATGCTACAGACGTTTTCAGGTATTCAACAGCTACCTTAAAAATGTAAATTCTCAATCCTTGGTAAAGGATTCCTTTTGTAAAAGACTTTCTGTTAGTAGGGTTTAAGGAGTTAAAAATTTACAGTTTTTCCTCTATTCTTCTAATCTTCAGACCTCAGTGCTTGGCCCATGTCTAATACTGGTCTGATGATTGGGATAAGTGCCCTCTAAAAGCCCTTATGTTGAAGGCTTGATTGCTACTGGGAGGTGGTAGAACCTTTAAGAGGAGGAGCCTAGTAGAAGGCAGTGACGTCACTGGAAATGTGCTCTTGAAGGAGAATTGGGAGCTTGGTCCTTTCCTTTTTTTTAATTAGCTTCCCAGCTGCCATGAGGCAAACAGCTCTGCTCCTCCATATGCTCCTACCATGACGCACTGCCTTGAAAGAGGTCCAAAAGCAAGAGACCAGTTGACTATAGACTGAAACTACTGAAGCCATGAGCCAAAATAAACCCTACTTTGTTCTTTGTCTCAGTATTTTGTTTATCTAGAGTCTACAAAAAAAAGCCCATTACACTTGGGTCAGAAGCTCTTGCTTCCAGCTCTGCCTCTCACAAGGTGTCCAGACTTAGGCAGAAGAAATGTCTGGAAACTTCTGTTTTCTCATCTTCCAAATGAAGAGAGGATTGGTCCCTGCCATTACAGCTTCATGTTCTAGGATTGTCTATAGGATTGGTGTCTTCAGATGAATGATTGCTTTCTTTTTATCTTATTTTTAGTGAGAGGTGGTGAGACTGTCACACACCTAATCATATGTAGGATTAGTTTGAGTTTTAGAAGAAACCATGTTTCATTCTATTTTCTAAACAAGTTCCTTGCATAGAGTAAAAGGGAAGAAGTTAATCAAATCACTTCGTATGCAAATGACTTTGAGGTTGTAATAGAAGATAAAAATTTCTATCTTTTCCTATCTCCTCTTCCATAGTTATTGATAATATAAAGGTAAAGATTAATGTGAATATATAAATGGCACAAATTATTTACTTTTCACAACTCAATAGGAGTTTCCAAAATTATATTTGTTACCTTCAAAGTATTCATATTACCTTATTATTTAAAGAATCTATTTTTAGAAGATTATGATTGTGTGTGTGTGTGTGTGTGTGTGTGTGTGTGTGTATGTGAGATACTGGGAATGGAACCCAGGGCACTGAGACACATCCATAGCCCTTTTTTATTTTTATTTTGAGTCAGGGCTCACTAAATTGTTCAGGCAGTACTTCAACTTACAATCCTCCTGTCTCAGCTTTCTAGGTGCTGGAATTACAGTTGTGTGCAACTGTACCTGACAATGATCTGATATTTCTCAATAAACTCATTGAGGCATGTTAAACAACAATACCTTAGAAATTCCTTTAAACATCTTTGATAACATAAACAACATGAAATACTAAGATAACAGTAAAAATTACAACTTATTGTTTCATTTTTATAAAATAGCTCTGTCATAATGATAACAACCCTGTTGATCAGAGATTCCAGGTGATCTGTTCCACATCAGGTTTTTTGCTGTATTTACAAGTGGAAAAGGGATGTGACTAATTTAGATCTACATGATTTACAATGGAGAAATTCACCCCGTGTGAGGGGCAATTTTGAGAACCAACAGGATGGAAAAATGTGATTTAAAAGCAACATCCATGGGTATGGAAATAGTTTGCTATCCAGATTACCCACATGAAAAATTCTTAGCTTTATTTGGGTACAAGTTAGGTAAACTTTCTCATAATTCATACAGACATCATGGAGAAAAAGTAATTTGAATAGGCTTTCCTAAGAACTTCTTTAGCACAATGGAATATGCTAATAGTATTTTTTTTTTGGTACCAGGGTTCGAATTCAGGACCCAGTGCTTGCAAGGCAGGCAGTGAAACCACTGAGCTAAATCCTTGGCCCTCTAATAGTGCCTTTTTTCCCTAAAATTTGACCTCTTCTTCTTTCTTGACTATCAGATGTCTTGCTAAAACAAAGAGTTTTAAAGTTCTGCACAATCACAAATCCCCCTGTGCTATTTGCCTCTGGGAGTTAACTATTATGTTGTGAGAAATCTAATACTTATGATCTTAATTTTCTAGTATTTGTTGGAAAAATTTCACAAGGCAATAGGAATATTAATTTTCTTCCTTTTCCCTGTATTATAGTGTAGATCTACAAGTTCCCCTAAAGTTTCATGTATTTGGAAGGTGATTGGACAATAGGGGACCTATATTCATCAAAGAATTTACCCATTGATAAGTTCAGTAGCTGAATGTGCTCTTAGGAGTTTGGGCCCAGTTGGACCTAGGTCACTGGGGGCACAGAGGTAGATGACTCAGAAGGGTGTATTCATGTCCCTGGCTCCTCCTTTCTTCCTCTGCTTCTTGGCTGCCACAGGATGAGCAGTTTCCTTTGCCGTACCCTTCCACCATGTGTTTCTACCTTGGAGCCAGCTGACAGTGAACTAAACTGTGAGCCAAAATAAATCTTTCCTCTAAGTTGCAGGTGTCTGATATTTTGTTCCAACAACATGAAACTGATCAATATAGGATATTGGTACCAGAATGCAAGAGTTGTGGAGTCAAGGAGGCTTCCACCCAGACTTCAAAGGAAGACCTGGAAGGTCAGTCAAGGAGCCTGAGAGGGCACATAAAGGCATGAATTCAGTGGAGTAAAGCCATGGATTCAGTGGAGACATCAAGAGGTTAGAGATGCCAGGAACAAAGAATATCTGCTGAGAAAAGCTGTAGGTGATGAGTGAAGCTAGCCTAAGAGCAAGGGCCTATAGGGTGCAACCTGAAACGGCAGAGGAATAGGGCTTCTCAAGCCCTTTGAAATGTGCATTTTTGCCACTGTGTACCTTGGGCAATAGGGAGCTACTGGACTTAATGTTTGCCCTGCTGGTTTTCAGTCTTACTTTGGCTTAATTCTTTTCTATCCCCCTATTTCTCCATTTTGGAATAGGAGTGTTTACCCTGTGACCTTGTGCCTGGAGATTATATATGGTTGTTTTTTTTATTTTTATAGAGGTTCACAACTAAGAGTTTGGCTTGGGTCTCAGAAGAGACTTGACTTGGACTTTTAAAAAATACTAGACCTGTTCAGATTTTGTGAAAGGATTGTTGCATTTCTGGTTGTACACAGGATAGTTGCATTATTAAGCACACTTATGAATTTGCTATTGTCTTTATTTGGAGATTAAGCATGGTTTAAGGATATGTATCTGGGTAGCAAGTTGAAAGAGGATGAGATGTAGCAGTTAGAATGGAATTTTAACTTGATTAGTTTTGGGATACACCCTGAAAATTGTTAGAACACATTTCTAGGTGTGTCTATGTTGGTCACTGAAGTATGGTCTTGGAGTCTATGTCTGGTCTCTTGCCCTGTTCCCCTCCTCTGCTTCCCAGCTATTATGAACGGAGCAGCTTTGTTCCTCCACATCCTTCTGCCATGATGTTCGGCCTGGGAGCTAGCCAGTCACAGACTGAATCCTTCAGCACCGTCTTCAAACATTATTTATTACTGAGTGACACTTCTTTCTTATTTTTAGGCTTCCTTTCATGCGGTGGGGGCAGAATATGACCTTACTATCATCTCTCTGCCTCTTTACTTACCCATTTCAAGAAAACTGATCCTTTTTTGATTGTTGAGTTTGACTAGAATAAATTGGGCATGCTAGGTTATACTCCTTCATTATGCTACATGGCAGGCAAGCACCCAGAGGCAGCATGCTCTACACTTCCCACTGAGGGCTCTATGTTTCTTTGGATAGGTATGGAGAGGGATCCCAGGCCTGTTCAGCAGGGCTCATGGCTGGGTTAGGTTTGTCTAATATGATTATGATTCAATATTAGGAATCTCTGCTATAAGGCACATCTGCATACTCAGCTTTCTCCTTAACAAATGAACTTATTAGACTTCATCTGCTTACTCTTTCACTTTGTTTTTTAATTTCATATTCAAGTGGGGAACAGCAGTAATTTTGACCCTAACAAATACCAAAAGTATGCTGTATACATTGATTCTGATCATGTGAATCTATTCTCAAGCTAGTATGTGTTAGGATTAAATATGCACAAGGATTTAGAAAATTAATGAAGGTGTTGAATTAGGCTTACATTCACACTCTTAATTAGAACATTTTAACAACCTCTTTTGAAGTGTTAACTTCCCATTTTGAAGACAACCATTTATTTGTTCAGTTAGGCAGGCAGAGGAGTTCTCACCACCAAATTTTAATGTGCAATTTACTATTACATTTTTCTAACCATGGTTTAGCTTTAATCTATACAAGAAAGTATGGAAAAATATGCAGAGAAAAATTTGCCATAGTCAAAACTGTTTTTTCCCCCACAGGTTTCAATCAGATAATCTGCAGTTGAAAACAGTAGACAGAAATGACATATTTCACTAAAATTTAGGTTTTTCCATATCAAAATACACTTAAAGAATACCAGAGTAAAAAGGAAGAGAGATGTTTGAGAATCATGTTGGTATATTTGCCCTAACTTTGATTCAATCAAATTATGAATTTAAAAAACTGTCTTTACATATTTACATATGTTAAGACACTATTGTTGAGGAGGTTAGTGTACCATTCTGGCAACATTTTTGAATGCTCACTTTGTACAGTTTTGACTTCACTTCCATATCACTTCCTAAGAGTGTGTGAAGCGTATATCCAGAATGTCTCCGTTCATCCAGCCAGAGGAGATTTTCAGCCCTCTGTACTCTGGAAGTATTTTCTTTGATATTTCTCCCCTTTCATGCTGGATTCTACATTTCAAGCAGAAGATTGCCATATCTTAGCCAATGCAACTAGATATTTCTGTTTTTCATATATAAATATATATATATATATAAAGTGAGTTATTAAAATTTCATAGATAGAGTACAATCAAATATGAATTTGCCTTAATCTTGGACTCCAGTGTTTTACTCCATGTTTTAGGAAAACATGAATTATCAATGTTTTTACTGGCCATACTGAAGCTTGTGAACTGAATATCTGCACTATTCTGTGGACATGGATGGAATTTTAAAGCTAGAATCCTATATATCCTGTGGAAGAGTTATAGTTATGATTATCTTCTTCTAAGAAGACAATCTCTTCTTCCAAGAGATATGCACTTTACTTTTGAAAAAATGTATTTATTTTAGCTAAATGTCTGTACACATTCCAGTCTAGTATTCCATTCAAAGTAAAGCAGAGCAAAACAAAAACAAAAATGAATTTAAAAGTATCTTAGGTTATACATGACATTTTATATTTGGGAAAAAACCTGAGAAATAGGATATTTGAGTTGCCCAAATTTGTTGGGACTGGAAACCTAGAAATCTGATTTAATACTCTGTGTTTTCATCATGTTGCATTTAGAAGAAAGGGAAGCCTGAGCTATTCAGAAATACGTTTGGCCCAGGATAAGAGGTTCTTGAAGTTTTCACTTATTGCTTTTTATTCTTACTTATTTCAAGTTAAGAGTGCACTGAACAAGTCTGAAGTTAGTAGTGAAATATAGCGTTTGTCTTCCAGAGGAAGAAAAATATCTTTCCTACCCATTGCTTGGTTTATAGCTAAGATCCCTATAACAAAAGACAGGTTAACAAGAGAAAAGCATAAAATGTATTTAATGTAGATTTATATGGCACAGAAACATTTGTTAAGAAGAGAAGATCAAAAGAAATAGGTACACTCATGTATTTTCATGAAAGTTTTTTTTCCATTAAGTTTATTGGTACATTTTAGATATAAAATACAGTTACATTCATCATTGGGATCTTGTACATTTACATGATGTATCTTGGTTCTT
>NW_004624732.1:12782264-12874925 GCF_000247695.1 Heterocephalus glaber | reverse complement strand
ATATATGGTCCACTGAGTTTTGAAAGATTATTTAACATTAACATTTTATAGAATGTAAACTCAACTCAAGAGCAGAGGAAAAGATAGTGTTTTCAGCAAATGGTACTAGAACACCTGCTATCTGTATGTAAAAAAAATTAACCTCAACACTTTATTTCCATTCATAAAGATAACTTGAAAGGATCTATGAACCTAAATATGAAAGACTAAAACTATAAAACTTTAAGAAGAAATTATAAGGGAAAATGTTCATGAATTTAGGGGAGGCAAGAATTTCCTAGGATACAAAAAACATTATTATAAAAGAAAAAAATTGATGAAATTCCATCAAAATTTAGAACTTTCAATGACATCGTTAAGAAAATGAAAAGTAGTCTTTAAACAGACCATATTTATAATACATATAACCTATGACCAGAATATATAAAGAACACTTACAGCTCATTAATAGATAACCCAATTAAAAAGTAGACACAAGAAGATGATAAATAGCCAGTACAGCACAAGGAAAGGTGTGCAACACTAGAATCAGAAAAATACTAATCAGTACAATAACAAGACTGAATTATACACTCATTAGGGAGATGAAGTAAAAAGTTTTAAAAGAACAAATGTCAGCTTAAGTGTGAACCAGTTGGAATTTTCTAATACTGCTAATGTGAATGTAAAATGATAAAACCATTTTGGAAAACAATATAGAAATTTCTTTTATTACTGTTAAGAACCAACAGTTTTGTTCTTAAGTTTTCACTTAAGAGAAATGAAAACACATGTTCACAATAGATTTGTACATACAGGGTGACTATCCCTTACCTGAAATTCTTGGGACCAGAAGTGTTTCAGATTTTGGTTTGAAATCCATTTGATTTGCAAAGAGGATAGCTACTCCTGCTTTTATTTGGGTTCCCATCACATTGACTATATTTTCCACCCCTTAACTTTCAGACTATAAGTTTCTTTTTATATTAAGTGTGTTTCTTGTATGCAGCATATTATTGGATCTTGCTTCTTGATTTATTCTGGCAGTCTATTTTTTTGGGTTGGTGAATTAAGACCATTAACATTGATGGTTACAACTGATACGCATTGACTTATCATTGTCGTGACGTTTTCTTTTTGTTGGATTCTCCCCCTTTGCATTTAATTTCTTGTTGTGCCCAATGGATTCATTCTGCTGGGCTTCCTGGGGTTGTGATCCTTGTTGTCTTTTCCTAGGATATTGTCTAAAATTTTTTGGAGTGCTGGCTTGGTACTCCTGAAGTTCCTAAGGTGCTCTTTGTCATGAAAGTATATTATTTCTCCATCCATTTTGAAAGATAGTTTTGCAGGGTACATCAATCTGGGTTGGAGGCTGTTTTCCTCTAGGGCTTGAAATACATCACTCCAAGCCTTTCTTGCCTTGAGGGTTTAGATTGAGAAGTCTGATGTGATTCTGATGGGCTTTCCTTTGTATGTGATTTGTTTCTGTTCTCTTACTGCTTGTAGAGGTTTGTTCTTCTGTTGAATTTCTGGAATCTTAACTATTCTAATCTTATGTGCAGTTTTTTTGATCAAGGCTAGTTGGAGTCCTATATGCCTCACTTATCTGTATGTCAAATTCTTTCCTCCTACTTGGGCAGTTTTCTGCCATCACTTCTGTGAACAGTTTTTTTATGTCATCTGTACTCTCTCCTGTTTCTTCATTGACTCCAGTCAGTCTTATGTTATTCTTCTTTGTATTGTCTAGCAGCTGCTGGATTGATTTCTCATGGTTCCTTACTATTTTAAAGCAATTTTTCTTTTCCTGGTCACTAATTGCAATCTTATCTTCTATGTCTGAGATTCTGTCCTCACATTGGTTCATTCTGCTGCATAAGCTTTCAATGGAGTTTTTAATCTGCTGGAAATAAGTTTGCATCTGCTTTATGGATTCCATTTGTTTTCTGTGTTGGGATTCCATCTTGTTCCTCAGTTCCTCTATTTTTTTTTTATCTTTGACTTCTCTAGATTCACATATCATGTCTTGCACTATGGGCACAATCTCTGCTGTTATCTGAGAGATTATTTCTGATTTCATTTTTTCCAGATCCTCTTTTGTTGCCAGTTCAGGGAGTCCAGGTGGTTGAGTATCAGAGTGTTCCATCTCATTTCCCTTTGCGGTTGCTCTAGAAGTCTGTTTTTGAGACTTGTTTATGTGTCTTCTCATTTTGAAGGGGGTTGTTGCTGGCACCCACGTGGCTCACCTCCTGTGTGCTGAAGGGGGTGGTATGCCAGCCTGGAAGCTTCCTGCTGGGTGCTGGGAGTGGCTCACCTCCTGTGCCTCAGAGTCATTTTTACTTGCTCATTTGAATTCATCTTCTTTTTGTGATTCTTCCATTTGTGTGTGTGTGTGTGTGGGGGGTACCAGGGATCGAACTTGGGTCCTTGTGCTTGTGGAGCAGGTGGCAGCACCACTGAGCTAAACCCCCAGCCCTTTCATGAAAGTTTTGATAAGACTGATCTTGGAGAAGTGATTGAATAGAGCAATTTGAACCAATTGTAACAAACTGTGAGAATTTAGGAAGCCTTGTTCAGATTCTTCCTGACATCTCTGTCTTTGGGTTCTTTTCCTCGGGTATATAGAGAGAACTTCTTGAATGAGATCTTATGACTAATATCAGGAGAGAAGGGCTAAGGAAGAGCAGAGAGTGAATTTCTGTTTTGGTTGTTTTCTCACATTTCATTGTGCCATATTTTATGGTTGTATATCTTGAACTTTATTAGTTTACTAAAAATTGAAATACACCACTCTTTTTTTTTAACCTTCCTTACTTTTGTGTTCTTTTTAAACATTTAAATCTAATGATTCACTTTGTGTACTGGATTTCAGTGCTTAAGGATGCAAAATAATGGGCCAGAGTCTGTGGCTCTGCCACTGATAAATAATATAAGTTGTTTAACCATTCTAAACTTTGGTTTTCTTATCCAATAAATGAAGATTACAATATTGATCTTGCCAAACTAAATGAAATCACAATGGTCTATAAAAGGAAATAATATTGGAATTTTGTACTCATTGATCTTTGTTATGTGGGACTGTTTAGCATGCCTGGCCCAAACTTGCTAAATGACAGTAATGACCATAGCCATTATTACAACTGAAAATGCTTCCATAAATTCCCAAGCAGACCAGTTTAAGATTCAATTAACATCTATATCCTTCTTAGAATAGTGCTTTGTATACATTAAATAACTATTACTGGATATAATTATTTTCATTACCCCAGAAATTTCCAGAAGAAAACATTGAGAATCTTTGAAGAACTTTACATTTGTACTTGTGCTATGGATTTCTGTGAACTTCTTTTGAGCTGTGAAAGCTGTTTCAAGGCAGTAGGATTGGCCTAAATCAGATGTGGGAACTCATTTAAATCTCCTATCCAAAAAGTTTGATTTGTTTAGTGATTAGATCTGATAGTCCAGCTTCCTGATTCTAGGTCTATCTACTGACCACCTTGGAATTCTGTAAGTAATTCATATTTGCTGGGGAGATCTTCAGAAGATCTGGACTACGTGTTTCTCTTCCTCCTTTTGAAACCAACATCTGTTATCTAAGACAGCCAGGTCTTTCAGTTTGACCAAGTCCATCCTTACAGATTTTCTCTAGGGTTATCCTGCTGTTCTATCTTCCTTCCCTTGCACAAAACTACTGCAAGAATTAAAGCCATGGTCAGGGCCTGATAATTTCATTGCCCAGTATGGAATTTTAGAGATGACACTTGTCTTGCCTTATCAAAAATGTCAAGATGTGCTCAAATTGGGTTATAATCCCACATTCTTATTTGACCTTGAGTTTAACTGGTTTACTTCTCCCTTGAAGCTATGGAGACTTAGCATTGGCTTCCTTGAGAAGGCTGTTTTCCTGCCACGCTGAGCAACCAGCACAACTTTCTTTGACCCCAGCTCCTGCAATGTTGTTGTATGCTCTTGTTAGAGAAGATGTCATCAGTTTCTCTTCCTGTCATCAATCTAATGAAAAAGTTGAACAGTCAGGAGTACATGCTATTGACTAGAATAATTTAAAGTATTCTTCTGATACTCAATTATTTTGAAGCCTACTTCAGAGAGAGACAGTAATAAGCTTTGCATCCAATTATGTAGAAAAATGTGAAGACATTTGAGTATGGCCACCAGTGAAGATTTGATATTAAGATTACTTTTGACAGCTTAAATATGGGAATGAGGTACCAATTGAAATGACAGGCTAGTGGAAACCCAGAACCTACATGATGGTGTAAAGTTGTATCAAACACAGATAACTATTTCTCCACTCTCTTTATGCTGTAATAGACTTGGCAACAAGTTTAAACATAACGTTAAAAATGGACAACCAATGTATTTTAAAAGTGATCATTATTAACACTGTTTTTCATTTTTAAATTTCTCCTCTTTTCACTCCTGCTTCCACTCTTCAGTACATAGCACAGTGGTTAGGCCTAGTGGTTAAGAATTTGGCTATAGAGTTAGATATATCTGAATTTAAATAAAATCTCAAGTATAAGTTGTATGAGCTTCCTCATCTGGGAGATAACATTTGCCTCATGAGGTGAATGTGAGAGTAAAGTGAAATAATGTTTACAAAGTGCTAAACAAAATGCTTCTTTATAGTGAGTGCTCAAAATTACACTGTGCAGGTAAAATCTTGGCATTTCCAAACAATGGTTCAAATGCTTTATAAAACAACAAACTGATATTCCTTCTGCCTTGCAATATGCCTGGTTCATCTTTCTCTCTCCTCCCTTTTTTTTTTTCTTTTGTCTGTACCATATTCTAAATAAATCTGGAAAATTTCCAAAGGCAAGTTAGCCAGGAAGGGCTGGGTAGGTCCATGAAAGTAACAGTGAAGTACAAGATCAAGATCATTGTTTATGATCTTGAAATGGAGTAAAGCAAAGCTGCTCAGAAGAAATGTGCTGGTAAAACATATCAGCAAGTATCAATACCGATCTGGTATATGCTTTTATTCTGTGAAGGGCAGGTAGGTTCTTTCTCACACTCTCACTTGATTTTGATGTTCATAGTCTGTTTTCAGCAAAATAAGATGTATGTGATATTTGATCATTGTCACGATTCTATTGAATGAACAAAGGGAGTATGGAAAAACCTGTGTAGAATCTGGAGTTGTTCCTGATGTGTTCTGAGACAGCAAACTCTGTGAGGTAAGGATGATGCTTCTGTCTATTTTCTACTGTCTGTTCATTACTTAGCATTATGCACAGTACACTGTAACTACTAAAATATGTAATTTTGCATATATTATTAGTATAAACATTGGTCTATAATTATTAATAATATATTATCATTGGCCTATAATTATGCATTTATGAAGTAGTTGGTGAAAAATATAAAGATGACATTCAGCTAAAGGTTTCTGTCAGATTTGTCTAATAAGACTCATTTCATGTGAACCAATTAAACTTAGGTCATTGCTCTGCCTTAAGGGAACAGCATTCAGTCATCATCAATTTGTGTGACTCTTCTCCAAAGGGTATTTTATTTTTAATGAAAAATTGGCCAGTGGTATTTTTTAGACTTACTCATTAACATTTCAACTATGTTATCTAAAACATTGATGTATGGCTAAATTAAGATTGTGGTTTTAGGGGATAAACTAAAAAAATGCCAGAATGTTTCATTATATATAAAGGACAAGGAGATTTAAATTAGTAATAAATCAATCTAAATTGTGTTGTCTTGAAAAATTTAATGATAACTGCACAAAGGAATAATGGTGAATATATTTTTTAAAAGTTTCAACATCTATTAAAATTGTATGAAATTAATTTACTGCAGTCTTGGAGGTTTTTATTTAAAAATATAAAAGAATAGTGAAATGCAAATATTTTACAACAAAGTAATGAGTTTTTTTTTAATGAACAGGCTAGAACATATAATTCAATACAAATTTCCTTTAAAGTGGTCATTTATTCCAGGCATACAGTCATGTTTAGAATTTGTGTTTGAGATTTACCTATAAAAATAGGAAAATGGAAGAAAAACATCATAATTATCTTACGATTATGTAACCCTCTTGAACTTGAGTACCTTGATCGCTTACATTATGTGGCATAGTGTGCCATAAATGGTGTTGATTATTCATAAAAATAAAATCCAATATGAAAGATGAGAATTTCTTATCGAGTACTTTAAAATAAAAATGGCAGGCTTTGATGTTTATCCTTTAAGAATTCTAATGTTTTGAGAGATGGCAGCATTGGGAAAAATGTCTAGCTTCTTAAGTGATCACTACATTGAAGATGAAAACACTTGTAGATATGTGTGCTATCTTATTTTTATGAAAACCAGCCTCATTATTTTAAAGTTCTAGCAGAGGAGCACAGTTAAGAGTAGAATTTATGCTTGAAAGAAAGTTTTCTTTTATCTAGGAAAGTCTTCATCAATAACACAACTTTGGGATAAATGCTTATAAGGTAAAAGAAAGAGAAAGAGAACTCATTGGTTTACCTATTTTGTGAAATCAGTAGATGATATCAACTGATCGCTGAAGATTAATTTTAGAGCAACTGGATAATTACCATGGTTTATACATTCACAATCTGACTATTTATGTCAAATTTAGGGTAGACATGTTGGAGTCAGCCTCATCAAATGGAGGAACTACTGAAGTTTTCGTATAAATATGGAAAAGAAAATGTTATACAGTGGTTTCTGTATAAGATTTATACATTAAAAACAACAACAACAAAAATATATATATATTTCTCATTCCTAGCTTCTTTTAGTACAATTGATGTACTAAGGTATCATATAATTTCATCCCAAAGAGAGAGTAAGTTCTGGGTGAGTTCTTCTACTCAGCCCCATATGCCAATATCTTAAATCCAAAAATGGTCAGATAACTTTGCCTTGATTTCCTGTATGAATCTTAAATGCATCTTATTATTTAAAATCACCATCCTCAACCCTATCCCGCTAGCTTAATTGTTTTCTCTATTTTTAATTTGTTTTTTTATTAGTACATGTTTGCAGTACAAAATGATTCATTCATAATGGAAAGTTGATATATATACATAATATATATTAGTTATTTTTATTCTTCATTTTTAAATGCCTATTAATCTCATGAGGGAGTTGAAGTCATTCTTTCTTAAACCTTCTCCCTTCCCTTCTCAATCCTATCCAATTAGTTACCAACACCAGAAGTTTCTTAAACCTGACTTGCTTTTCATCCCCATTGCCCTGCCTTAGTTTGCCTCATTGTCTTTGACTTGGATCTGACCATACTATGCGTTGTCATTGCTTGATTTCAGTCTTTCACATGACTGAATTCTTCTTCTGGATATAAATTTGTCACTTTCTGAAAAATAAACCCCACAAAACACCACCTCTGGCTTCTTTTTCTTTATAGAAGAAAATTCAGTAGCCTTCACCTGGTAAGAAATTTTATTTATTTACTTTTTAGCCATAACCTAATGCTTCTTCAACACAATATCCTAAATTGTCTTTGCACTTAATTTCTTCCAGGGCCATGAGCCAGTTCCCAGGACTCATAGTTTCACAGATTTTCCTTAGTTTCTAGGCCAGTCATCATTGTGACTGGTACCTACTTTCCCTCCAATACAAAATATAAAAGAACAAACTCAACTCACTTCACCCATCAAGTGGTTATTTCCTGTTCTGTGCTTTTATAGACCTTACTGAATATTGACACAATTGTTGTTTAATTATATGTGTCCATCTTCTATTTTTGCCTTTTCTTTACTAAATTGTTGAGATTAGAGGGGTGCCATGTTCTAATTGCTCTGTGTACCTACAAGGTTAAGAAGAGCTCCTAGCACAGAATAGACTCAATAAAAGACTGGATGAAAAAATAAAGATGTAGCAACTAATACTTATATAAGATTTATTCTGAGATAAGCACTGTTCTAGGTTATTTATAATAACTCATACAAATTTTATCAGAGTTCTATCATATTGCAGATGTTGACATACAGAAAATTATGTGACTCGCTTGAAGTGCACAAATAGCAAGTATTTGAGCTGAGTAGGTTGTTTTAGATATAGGGTTCTAGATTCCTTACCGTCTGTCAATGTAGTTCAATGTAAGAGCCCTAAGTTAGCTTTTTGAAATCCCAAGACATTAGTTTGAGACTTATCAAAAGGCAATTTCTAGCTTATCTCAGACAGTAGGAAATAAAACTCTCTGTCCAGTATGACTACATATAGAATATTAATGAATTGTACAAAGAAATGATAAAAATGACATTGCCAGTGTCCCAAATATATGTTTCAGACATCTTAGCATACTTTTAGCTGACCTCTAACTGACAGTATTTGTCTCTGATCTTGAGATTCTTAGAATTTTCTGTAGTTGTGGAAGCCATGCTACCATGTACATGCCAGGCTGGAAATGCCATGAAAGGCTCTTCAGAGTGGTGTATAAATACTCTACCTCTCTTGCCCTCTAAATGGAATCATTCTGAAGTGTGAGTTCCGCATAATTTCCAGAGTTTCTCTAAGCCTTTTTGTCCACTGTGATAGATGCTTTAATAATGTATTTTTAAAATTTTTCTGTTTTCCCATCCCTACATTTGTTTTCCTATACGTATTTTAAAATATTGCCCTGTGTTTCCCATGTGTTTCCTATATATCACACATAAAACTGCTTTCTTTGAAATGCTTTTCTCTGGGTGAACTCAAGTGAGACAATAATATTTATAATTATTACACTGGTTGCAGAATATTTTACAACAGAGTTTGGAAAGAGTTAATATATTGAGAAAGCTATAGTACATTAAGGGAATGTATTTTATAGTCATTGATGATAAACTCGTGTCAAAGTCCTGTTTATGGTTTCAATTTTATGTTAGCCAAGGAAGCAAAACAATCACCCCAAGGTGAGTAAAGATTCCACCCTACCCTCCAGTCCATATGACACTTTTTTCCAGTATAAAGGAAAATAAGTAAATTTTCCCCTGGCACCAAATTCAGGACTTAATGAGAATTTCCTTTTCTACCAAGGGTTGAAATGGTTACAACTAGAAAAAAATGTATTTGGACAAAATTCCTCTCTACATGGACCACTGGATCATGAGTGAGAGTTGTCTTTGAGCAATTTTTTTTTCTACTTGAATATGAGCCACAGGTATCTAGAAATAAAACAGTTACTTTCAATATTGATGGACATCAGACATTTACATGCAAAAATCAGAGTCTAGGATAACTACAGGTTTAAATATGTTTGCTTCAATTGGAATTTTATTTCTTTATATTTTGTCTAATGCCTTGACTAATATTATTCTTAATGAAAGTGAGACGATTGTTGTTTAGAGGGCAGTTTTGTATGCCAATGTCTTAGATACATGGAGTTAGCATTCAGAGGGGAGAGAATATGAGAGGTACTCTGGTGGACAGGAAGTTGGGAGTAGGACTCTTCCTCCTTCTTACTTCACAGCACCAGAGGTTACAGAGAATACTGCTGGTTAATGACAGTGGAGTCAAAAATAATATATTCCAGAAGAGTAATTCAAATGCTAGTTATTGTAAAATTTACTCCTAAGTAGTAGTTAGGAATAGGAAAAGGAATCCCTGAGTCATCTAGAGAATTTAAATTCAGTCCTACAGTTGTACACGTAATGCCTATTGTTAGTTGAAGGTACTGCTCTAGCTGAAAAGAGTAGCAAAATACTGGTCTAAGCAGTAGGCTATTGCGGGGAGGAGGAAAACATGATGGTGTGCTTGGCTATAAACCCAGTTCATCTGGTCTTGGAAGAGTTTCATTTGGGCTGTGTATCACAAGGTAGACTGCACAAAGCTGGACAGTCCTGGATCTAACTGACTTTTGTAGATTAACTGTCTTCCAGGCACTATAAGCAAATACTTTGCAACTAACTTTAAATATACATTTTCCCCTTGTTTTTTATTTCAAGATAATCCATTCCATATGTTAGGAACTTTAAAAAAATCTAGGAAAGATAAGGAAGAAACAAAAATGTCTATTCAGTGATAGGTCTGTTACTTAAACTGTATTTTTTTCTAATTTCAAACTTTCAGTAGTACCGAAATATGTAAAGTAGAAAAATCACAGTCCTTGCTAATCCCATTTGTTTCCTCTGATATCTGTTAATGAATTGGCTTAGGTTTCTTAAAACACAGTACAACTTCATTTTTCAAAACATTGAAAATAGAATAAAATAAGTCACTTATAATGTTACCACATTATATTCACCACTGTTTTATTTTGGTCAGTTTTATTCCATTTTTTTTTTTGCCTACAAATATATCTGCTTTTCATGCTTATTATCATTGTATGTATGTAATTTTGTACTCTAATTTCTACTTCATACTATAAGCATTTTCTAGGTTTCTATGCAGGTTTATTTCCGTGCCTATGTAGTATAATAATGGTGTATTAGTATATGAGAGGATTTTTCTTATAGTGAGATGTTTATTATTTCTTCTATTTTGTTAGTGCTGTCATTTATAGTTTTATATTTATAATTTTAAAGTATTTTAGATTATTTCCATAAGCTACAATCCTTAGAGAATATGAAGTATCTATTGTTCACTGTTGTGTCCTTAATACTAAGCTTGATGTATATAGTGTGTACTTTATAAAGATTTTGCTAAATAAATGGATCAATGATAAGTGAAGAGGAATTATTGGATTACATGGCATGGATCAATTTTTGTTTTAATTTTTTTATCCTCCCCCCAAAAATGTAATACTTTGAAGTGGTTAGATATTTTGCAAATGCTATTTCATTTAATCCTAAGAAAAATTCAAGGAGTCAGTTGGAGAAACTGAGATTCAGGGTTGAATTCGGAGTCATATGTCTTAATGGAGCCAATGTCCAGAATTTATATCCTGGATGCTAACCATAACGTCCTGTTTTTGTTATACTGTCTCTCATCTAAACTTTCTGATTAAGAGGACGGAGAAGACAAAGCTCTACAGGCTTATTGTTAGTAGGCAAAGATAGCTGGCTAGCTTAAGCAGATCTTGCCAAAGTGTGGTCTATATACCATTCTCATACAACATACTTGTACAGCTGGTCAGATTAGCAGATCCTTAGCCCTTTCCAAGACCTATACTATCAAAATCTCCAGGGCATGAGAGGTTCCTAAAGGGCTAGAATCTGCATTTGCTTTGTCTCCTAGAAGGAATATTGAAGTCCTAATCCCCAATATTTTGTGACTATAAACTTATTTGGAAATATATTCAATGAAAATATAATCAAGTTAAAACAAATTTATACTGGAGTAGGGTGGGCCCTAATAACCAATGTCCTTATGAAATGAGAAAAATTTGGATACAGATGAGACAGAGAGGAGAATTCTATTTGAAGATACGGAAGGATGAATGCTGTGTGAAAACAGAGGCATAGATTAGAGTGAGACATCTATAAACCAAACAGCATTATGAATTACCAACAACCACTAGAAGCTAGGAAGATGTGAAGAAAAATTTTTCTCTGGAGCACCCATTCACGTATGGCCCATTCAATGCCTTGATTTTGAACTCCTCACTTCTAGAAGTGTTGCCTGGTTGTGATACCTTATTATGGCATAGGAAACTAATATATTTATGCATCTCAAAGCAAATGCTTTGCATGCTTAAATTTGAGAGCCACTACTTAGATTTGACAGAATTTAAATCTTGAGTTGATCAAATACTAAAATAGAAATTTATAACTGAAAACAATCATGTAAAGGACAAGATTAAGGATGTTACATCATCAGTGGAAATAGGAGCTAATAAGCATGTTAAGTTTGAATACATACAGAAAGGTCCATTTTTAGCATATCTCAGTTGTGACTCCAACTTTCAAAAAGAAGGGAATAAACTAAACTGTATTTCATATGAAATTGGAAAAGAAGTAGATATATGTGAAACATTAAGAAGAAAGTTATTTACCATTTTGGGATATAGTTATAATGATTGAATTTCATTTTGATTCAAAGCCTATTATCATCAACACTGACCATCAGGTTTTTAAAGAGCCAAATACAGAGCTCCCATGTAACTGATGATAAACTACACTTAGCTAAAAACATCTGTTCAATAATTTTTCCAGAATTTAATAACCAGCATCTAAGATGTTTCCTAATGATCCCCATCTTCTGATATTCACATTTTGTAAAATCTTCTCCCTTAGATTTTTAGCTTTGACCTGATGATTTGCTTCTAATAAATAGCATGTGGTATTATGATGGTGTACCAATTCTGAGATTAGGCTCCATCTAATCTTTAGGTGGATGTTACTTCCACCTTGCTCACATTCTCTCTCTGCTTCCTTTTGCTTGCTCTGATGTAGCAAGCTACCAATGGAGCCGCCCACGTGGTGAGGGACTGAGGGCAACTTCCATTTAAGGGTCAGTAAGGAGCTGACTGAGAATCTCAATCCAGCCACCTGCAAGTTTCTGAATCCTGTACCAACCAGGCATATAAGTCTGAAAGTGTGTTCTCCATTTGATCCTTTGCATGACTGTAGCCCTAGCCCAAACCTTCATTATAGTCTTTTTGGATCCCGAGTCTGGGGATTCAATTAAGCTGTACGTGGATTTATAACCCATAGAAACGAAGAGCTAATAAATTTTACTTTAACACACTAAGTTTTGAGATAATTAATTATGCAGTGATTGATACATAACAAACACAAAAGCTATTAAAATACTTGAGTTTTCTCTCCATTTTGGATGTTTATAGAAATACTGTGTCTATCTCCATCATTAAGCAGGAAGCTTAACTTGCTTGGTTTTAAATATGAATGATTTTTTATGACTCTTTGCCTAATAGAGAAAACAAATATGTCAAGTTTCCCTTCTTGTATTATAAAGGAATGCAATAGTTTTTATGGTGTTTCATTTAGAGGTAGGTCTGTTATGACCTCTAATTGTCAAATGATGAGAGCTTGCACTTGCACTTCTCAAATGATGAAGCTACTAGGATGCTCAGTTAACTTTGAATTTCAGGTAATAAGTGAATCATTTTTAATGTATAAATATGTTTTATCTAATATTTGGGACATAGTTAAACATAATTTGATGTTGATTTGAAATTCAAATTTAATTGATGTCCTCTATTTTATATGGCAACCCTATGTCCAAGTCCATGCAACTGTAAGAGTCTGCCCTAGTAGCCAGATTCCTAGCCATTCTTCCTCCCACATGAACCTGCAATGCTGATGCAAGTTGTGCATTAGAAACTCATCTTGTGCTTGTGCATGTTTGAAGTTTTAATGTAATGCCATTACTGAACTGCTTTTGAAAGGAACTTGTGGGTCATTAAAGGACAAAACTGATGTTCTTTTACTCAATCAATGGGCCTCATTCTGCAAATAAAAGTTCAGTCTGATAGCATTAATGGAAGGTAGCCATGGATCCTGATGTTCCCGTAATAGCAAGCAAGACTAAATGATGTTAGTTTCTGACTTGATTCCATTAATTTAATGATTTTAAGTATGCAGGCATGTTATAAAAAGGGCAATTTGTAGAAAAAAATACTGAATCAATTTTAAGAAGCTTTCATATTTATATGTTTAACATATGCACATCTATAAGCATTAAAGTAATTAGTTGAAACACATGACTGTACATAGTAGGCATTAAGAAGCCCTTTGCTAACTGGTACTAGGAGACCGCAAGCCTCTATGATTACTCTCTAATTTGAATTAGCATCTTTTTGCTGGTGCTCTTGAGCTCAGAATGTCTGTGTGGCTTTAATTGTTTAAGTGTGTTGACATGGATAATTTACATGGCCTACTCTTGTTGATAATGGGTTTATGGAGAGTGTGGTATTCTGAGGATAAGTACAATGAGAAAATAGATAGTGGTAGAGTAAAAAGAAAGATCAGAGATTATGGAGACAGAATAAGTGCCTTTCAGATTTTGTCCTCTACTTGTTTATATTTACTTATACACATTTATTTCAATGTAGCCTAAGACTTACAAATACTTTATATTTTATGGATGAAAATAAAACTGATTATTTCCCTGATGCTTCACTGATAAGCCTTCAGTAATTTTGTTCTCTCTGGGAACAAAAAGCCAAATAAAGTATAAGCAGTAATTAGGAACTGAACTAAATGTTATGATTTTCTTTTTGTGCTAGAGTATTGTGTTTATCCTTTTTTGTAGTCAAGTACTTGTCTAAATTCACAATATTGATATTTATTCATGATGATCTTCAGGAAAATTCAGATGTTAAAATAATTCCCTTATGTTTGGTAATACTGCATAAGTGAACAATACTCTTAACAAAGTATTTTAGCTTAATTTCCCAAATCTTCATAATTACCCTGAAATGAGCTTAAAGAAAAAATAATTTGCTCGAGGTTACACTAATAAAATGGACACATCCTAGTCTCAATACATATTCTTTGACTTCAAGCCTACATCTTTACACTACACCACACTTTCTCTTGATTTCAGATGCTGATATTGTTTGATTAAATACTATGTTTATATTGCAAAAATAGAGCTGGTGTTATAATAAAATCAGGGTTTATTTATCACAAACTCTAGAGCCTGATTCTTGAAATTTAGCTTTGGAAATCTCTTGAAACTTAAAAATGACATTTAGAAATACTAAAAAAGGAGGAATGGAAATTCTTTTTTTTCTTTTCATTTAGAATTCTCATGGCTGATCTCTCCATTCAGAGTGGTGTATCTCTCTGAATATTTCATTAGTTCAGTTACAGTTGACTTGCAGTTGTGACTGCTCCACTGCCCTGAGCCCATGACCCTGGGACATGCTCATAATTTTCTGTTGACTGGCTCACTGACTAGAGGCTTTTAGGGCAGATGTGAGGAGTGCAAAGGTGGTGGAGAGAAAGTACAGAAATACCAGGGGACCAAGAAATGAGCCAGAAATTTAAAAAGATATAAAAATCTAATATCTGAAGAAAAGCTCTATAACTATTGGGTTTTCATTTTACTCCATCAGTCTCTATTTTCTCATTATCTTTGTCAGGGTTTGAGTTTGTTGGTGAGGATAATGTAAAGTTCAATGTATTTTTTGAAAATCTTCAGTGGTAGTGCAATGCGTTATAAACCAATAATCCTGTGGGTTTATCCTTTACTCTAAAATAACTATTAGACTTTACAATTGAGGCCCTGAACCTTAGTAATTGATTTCTCCCTTTAGTGTACTGAGCTGAAGAATTCTAGGCATTACAGTATCAGATTTATTTGAATCAAAAACTATTGCTATATACCTCCTGTTTCCGTATACTCCCAATAAGTTCAAATCCCTACATAAAGTTTAAGTTACAGAAGAATATGACTCCAGTCTTCCATCCCCCATTCATTCTTTAATACCTTCCTCCCAATTTTCTCTCCCACCATACTCATAGATGTTTCAGTACCATTACTTGTAACTGTCTCCTGAAATATCATCTTAGTGGCATCCAAACACCAGACTTATTATTTGCCTCTAGTTGTCTTTTTACTTGTGATTTTATTCCCTTTTAGTTATTTTTGACTCACAATGCAGCCTTGAAGTATCTCTTGTGGAATATTTTTGGATCTTTATTCTATTCTGAGCTCACTAACCTTTGCCACCTTCTTGATCTATGCTCTCTATTTCCTAGTAATAAAACATGTCTTTCCTATGCCTTTAGTAGTTTTGTGTAATGGATACTTTTAAAGTGTAGCCTAAGATATTTTTATGTGATCAAAGGACTAATGGGACAGTTGCAGTTCTGTTGACCTTTCAATAGTAATAGGCATTCACTGAGTATCTACTTTGTGCAAATGCCAAACTTTGTGTTAATGCACATTTAATGATTTTAACAGCCATAAGTGTTAGGTATGCATATTATGGAGAGGAGAGAAAGGCTTTTATAGACAAAGTCAACACAGAGGTAAAAGGTAGAATCAGACTTTGGATCCATGTCTCTCTGGCTCCAAAAATCATGATCTTTACTGCTGCACTGCAGTGACTCCTTTGACACATTTGTCTCAGATTATGGAATTCCTCCTCAGGCAGGGACTTTGCTTTCCAATAATCACAAAGAATATATCATGGGCATAATTAGAAAATGGCATTCTGAACATGAAAGGCAGGTATCTCTATATTTCTGATATGTGTTGGGGGGGAGACAATCTGTAAGTCAGTCCTCAATCAGAGCTGGACATGGTAGAACATGCATATAATTCCGGCACTATGGGGCACTGAGGAAGGAGGATCATGAATTTGAGCCAAGCCTGGGAAACTCAGCATCTTAGTGAAAACCTGTCTCAAAATGGATTGGGTTGGGGGAGACTGTTCATGACTGGGGATGTGGTTCAGTGTGAAAGTTCTGGGTCCAATTCCCAGTACTGGGAAAAAAGTCTATCTATGAAGATTTCTTAGATAATCATGTGCTCTGAGTACATATATACGAAATCCACCAATACTGGCTGTGATTCTCTCTGGATATTCTTTTGCCTGTACAACCATTTATCTTGTACACCAGCTCACCAAGGTGAAGGCTGAATTTTCAAATAGTAGTTCTAATTATGGATGAGAAAAATGCAATCTGGTCTTGCTTGAGGGTTTGATTTTGGGAAAAAAGACTACAAGAGACTAATCAAAGTCTTTCCAATCAAAATTTTCTATGACCTCTGTGCAAAGCACTTTCTCTAGCAAAATGAAAGTTTCAACTCTGGGCAAGCCAGGTGATTTCTAGAAATGATTCATTACTTTTCACAGAGTCAGGCCTGAAATGTTTGCAAAGCATGCAGTTACCAGTAAAAAACGAGAGATGAATCAAATGAAAGGCATGTGTGGAGAACCATTTATTAAGAGTTGCTTTGATAAGTTTGAATAGCAACCAAAAATATGGACATTAAGAAAGTACCTCAGAACTGGGTACAGTAACAACAATATTTTAAAAGAGATTAAATTAATAAAGTAAAAAGATGAAAGTCCTAGTTTGCGACTAGAGTCTAGTGAGTGGATTTATAGAAAAGAGGTTCAAAGAAACTTTCTTTGTAGTCAGTTGCTTTTATTGGAGCCTTCAGAGAGTATCCTGTAATAATGAAAGCATCAGGATGTAAGGATAAGTGTATGCTTTTCAGTGTTTCTAGAATCCCAGTCTTCAAGTGTACATGAGGTGTTAAATGGTTGAATAAACCACTCTATTCTGCTCTGCTCAAAACCCTTGATTTAGTGGTTTCGCATCTCGCTCAGAGGCAAGTCACCTACAAGAGCTTCTCCTTCCTGCTTCACATTAGATACAGCTTTAAAGAAATACTGACACTGGGACCTGTATTAGCCAGGTTACAAGAGTAACAAATTTCATCTAATACTCTCTCTTTCTCTCTCTCTCCATATATATATATATATGATATACACATTATAATGGATAAATCATGTATAAATGTATAATAGATATAATATAATATAATATAATATAATATAATATAATATAATATATATGTTATACAAGATAGGCCTATAATGGCCGCCTGCAAGGTCAGTTGTGAAAGAATGTAAAAGGGCCATCTTCATACTGGAGAGCCAAATGATCGAAAGGTGGAAAACCTGGAGCTCACTGAAGAGTCCTGTTAGCAGAGGAAAAGTCTATGTTGGAGGCTGGAGAGTTTGAACTAGAAGCAATGGCAAAGATTGGAGCTCCTCTGAAGTAACCAAAGTGAGACTTTCTTCTGTTCCCTTTTTATTCCATTCAGGCTACAAACCTATTGTTTTGTGCCACTCACACTCAGGGTGGGTCATCTGTCTTCAGTAAATCCATTCAGTAAATCCATTCAGTCACACCCAGAACTATACTAATCCAATCAGTTGGGTGTTTCTTGTTCAAGTTGACACAACAATTATCATAAGACCTGATCCCCAAATATTTTTTCCATTGGTTATATGATTGGATCATTGATATTTTTTGAAAATTTCCTAAATGATTCAAGTAGGGGTCCAAATTCAGAACCACTGTCCTCCATAGTATGCTTTCCCTTCCCCTTCTTTTTCCTTTCTCCTTCCTCTTTTCTACTTCTCCTTTTTTTTCAATTATCAGTTGACTTTATTTCTTCTCATATGGCATTACTAGAAGCATATATTTTATAAATAAAATATATCATCAAACTATTTAACCATACCATCAGTTATGTTATATTGTCCTGAATGAAGAATATTTGGTATCTGTAACAGTCTTATGGTATTTTGAACCAGGTTCTAGTAACAAATTTGAGTTTTTCAAATGATGACATAAATTCATATTAAAATAAAACCCAAATACAGGATGAATCTAATACAATTACTAAATAATGAATGGTAGAGTTCAAAGAAAACCATTGTTAGTGTCAAATTATTTTAGCGATGAATACATAATAATTTAGTGTTATAAGATCATTGATGAATAGCTTGGTAACTTGCTGAAAATGAAAAATAGCACAGATATTCCAATACAGTTTATAACCAAGTCCTCTGGGATGAACTGAACTGCCCACCTCTGCTCCAATTCATAAACACCCACTCTACACAGTTGGCTATCATGAATAATTACATAGCACTGAATGAATATGCCCCCAATCTCAGAGGCAGTGGGGTCCATGGTGGACTCATGGTGTTAGAACCTTGTTTTAATGTAGAAACAATGGCTCAGTTATTAAACATTCCACCAAATAAAACATTGTTAAGAAGACACTTGGCCACTCATTTCAACCTTCTGATTGGTGCTGAGGCCCAACATCAGAAGCGAGATGCCATGGAGTTACCAGATTATGTACTTTTAACAGCTACTGCCAAAGTGAAGGTGGGTTCAAGCTGGTACCATCTAATAACGTGCATGAAGCAACGGCCTGGTTTTGACTGCCAAAGAAACTTACCTTCAGCAATTTTGGGAATCTGAGAAAAAAGAAACAAGAAGATGGAGAAGAATATGTTTGTCTGATGGAATTGGGACAGGCATCAGGAAGTGTCTTCTTCTCCTTTAATATTCCCCATACACACAGAGGTTTCCTTTTTCTTTCTCAAATGCCCCGATATAGTCACACTGCAGTCTTTGGGCTGGTGGATGTGCCTTCCAAGTGCTCAAATGGAGCATCGTGAACCTCTTCCAGGTCTTCAAAATATCAAGCACTCTTTCAAGGATTCCTGGAAAATCATGAGGGGAAGGACCCTTAAAGCCTCTCATAATTTTTTCTACTGAATCAAATTTCTCAAGTTAGACCAGATTTAATTTTCCTCACATATAAGTAGATTTGCCACGTGATAATTTAGTCATCACCCTGGTGAACTCAGGGTACAAGATAAATGGTTGTGTAATAGACATTGCTAAAAGAAATCCATTGGTTGACTTTCTGCATGTATATTCAGAGAGCTTTCTTATATAACAAAAGTCTCCAAAGACACATGCATGTAACCTTGTGTACTTAGGAAAGATATAACTTGACCAGATAACTTTTTTTAATTGTAGTTGTTTTGTTTTTTTCAGAAGGGTCTTGCTGGCTATGTAGTTCAGGTGGTCCTTGAACTCTCTATATAGTCCAAGGTGACCTCAAACTCCAGGTAATCCTCCTGCCTCAGCCTCCCAAGTGCTGGTATTGCAGGCCTGTGCCACCATGCCCAGATCACCAGCTTTTAAAGTTTCTTTCAGTATAGATGTTCTATGATTCTATTAAAATTAATAGTAGCACAGAATTATAAAAATTGATGATGTGCAGAAAGACCTGAGGAGTAGCTTCGGTGGGTTTAGCCCTTTCTTTCCTTGTAATCCGCCAAATTGCTCCAGATAACCACACAGTTTAAGTAACAGCAGTGCCCTTTTTGCATGTTGAAGGTTCAAAGCCCCTTGGCCTCTTTTTTTTCAGAATACAGTACATCATTGCTTTTAGAGTGCCCCCTATGTAAACTTTTGGGACTTGCTTTATTAGGGTGAATCCATCTGTGTAATTAGGGTTGTGTGGTTTATTCATGTGGTTAAAAAAAATCTTTTGAAAATGTAGATACCTCTGGGGAAAGATACACTTTAAGTCTGATGGCTCATTAATATTTCAGCATATATTTATTTTTAGAAAGCTTGGTATCTAATGGAAGCTCAATGCTTTGCAGAATGAGTAAATCGATAGTGGACTTTTTTAGAAGGTATATGTGGACCCCACATTCTGAGAAAGACCTGGGCTGTGGTTATCTTGTGTTCATGATAACATCTGGAAGAGTGACCCAGCCACCACAGAGTAACCTGGAGGGACTGCCACATGCCCAAAGATGAGGCAGGAGCCCTAGCTGAGGATCAGAGAATTCATCTCCTGTGTCCGGGCCTATGCAGCTAAGAGATTTTTGTCTTTGTGTGCATGGATGAGTTTGTGTGTGGGTGATCTTAGGACAACCCACAAAAAATTTCATCTTTACATATTTGACAAACCTGGAGAGGAGCAACACTGGGTCAAAACAGTCTCACTCAAACACCATTGCTTTGGGACTTTCCGTCTTCCTTTCAGGTTTTCAAATTTAAGTTGTGGATAGAGATGTAGAAACACAATGTCCTAAAAGAGAGAAGATTGTTTGCCTTCTCCAATTGTAGTTTTCCCTCCTACTTCAAGCCTCAGTAGTGGGGAGGGAGAAACTTTGGCTTTAATTCAAATTTGGATTTTTGATTTATTACGGAAATAAAATGTTTTAGGATTTACAATAGGGACTGCTGAAATTTTCATCTGTAGGCAATGGAAATGGCCAAGAGAATAAATCTGAAGAGATAGTGGGAGATAAAAATGAAGTTGTTTATAATTCTAATGAGTGAGTCATTCTTATTACGTGTGTCTACTTCACAGCTCTGCTCTGATTAGTATGATATTGATTCTTATGTCAGCCTGAAAATATTTTTGTACCAACTCAAACACATTTTTAATTATTGCAGAAATTTCTCACAAACTTTATTTTTAAATCAGCATGGAATTATTAAATTGTTTTTTTTTTCAGCCTTTAAAAGAGAACTGGCAAGTATGTCTTTGCTCTGGGATGGTCAAAGTTAGAGTAAATCGAATTCCTGCTGTTAGCAGGACAGTTCTGCCAGCAGCAAGATCAATGCTCCTGTGACGAACTCACCATCACATAGAGAATAGCTCATGCTGATTTGATCTGTGCAGCTGACCTGTGCAGTTGTAAAGACACCAAGGAACTGTCTTCAATGGACTATAGATACATTTTTGTATGTGTGTGATGGAGATAGACCAGTTAACCAACAAAATGGAGCTTTCCTAAGAAAAATAAATGAGAATCATAGTTTTCTAAAAATCAATTATTCTCCTTAAATTTAGGGCAACAGAATTTTGCATTTGTTTATCACAGTAACAGAATTTCAGTCCTTAGCAATTATCGCCCGGGCTGGCAAAATGACTTCTTGTCCTCACAGCTTTCTCATCGAGTCTTGACATACTGAGATTTGCAGCTTTGTAAGCTGAAAGACAAGGGCTGCCTTGTGTTTCTTTTGTTTTTTCAGACAGCAGCCAGGCATGGTGCTCTGCACACAATGCGTGTTAAAGAATGCTATTGACCGAATGTCTGGATGTTTCAGTCATTAGAATGCATATCGCTGTCTATTGTTCATATTTGAAACCAAACAGCATTAATACTAAGGGTCTGTGGTTTCTGAATTCCTTTCACAGCTCTCTCCTCATTTAGACTAATTACTGGACAGAGCACCCTTTCTATTTTGACAGTTAAGATGGGGAATTAGAAAAAAAAAAAACATAAAGGATAGACTCTCAGGAAAAGAATCCTTAAAGCCATTTAAAAGTTATCTCAAAACCTCAGCACCCAATGTCTCTAACTTAAAATGTCTCGTTTTGTTAGAGCATTAATGAAATGACTCCTTTTCCCCCTCCTGAAGATCACAAAACTATTTCACATTAGAGATGATCCCCCTACCTTTGTATGAGTGTGCTTAAAATTGTATATAAGTATGAATATGAATAGGTAATCTTTCCCTTTGTCATTTCTAGAAGTGAATTTTCTTTGTGTGTCCTCTGAATGGATGAATAGAGAAAAGGCTTATGAAGAGCAAGCAATTGGGGTTGTTTATCCATCTGTAAGATTAACAGCACACCAAGCAGTTCTCACAGTTATTATATTTATGAGCAAGAATAGCATGTGGGGTGGATAAAACCAAGAACATTGTCTTTGTTACCAACATATCTTTATTCTTTTTACCTCCTTTGTCAATTTCCTCCTCAAACTTCTAGAACTTAGTGCTCACCTTTCTGCTGCCCTTTGTGTGCTCAAGTGCAAGCCCACTCTAGGTATACACTTCAGTATTCCTTCAGAAAAGCTTTGTGACAGACTTTTTGATTCCTTTCTCTTCGTTCTAAATCCGGTGTTTGGATCCAGTTAGAGCTTCAACCAAAATTTTGGAAGTATACAATTCTGTTCATAGCACCCATCTGTAAATAACTAGGAATGAACAAGAGCACAGATAAAAAAATCTGTTTCTGTTTTTTCAGTGTCAGTTTCTCCTTTCATTGTATGAATGTCTTATTGGGCTGAGTTTGATTATAAAATTTAAACCTATGTTAATTTTCTACAATATGGCCAAGTTCTTCATCTGACAGTCAGGTGAAAAAATAGTTCTCTATTCAGCAAGCATTAGAGATAAGAGCCAGGTTTGATTTGTTAAGAAGCGGCATGTATGTGGTGTATTTTGTGGATGATTTAAGGGATTTGAAGAATAATTTTGTGTGATTTTTTTTTGCTTCAGGAACTGTCTTTAGAATTGAATAAACTTCATTATACACTGGTGTAGAGAAAAGGGGTCTGTAAACAGGGAAAGGGCTCATTGGGCTTTCTGGCTAATCTGGACCAGAAAGAGATAAAACTTTATTGAGGGTGCAATTAACAAGACAAGTTTGGTTTGATAAACCAAACTGGGCACCCTAACAAGCCCCTCCCCACCTTACAAAAGAAACAAGGGCCAGCCACTTAAAAAGACAGCATACATACACATAAACATATACATATACATATACATATGCATATACATATACATATACATATACTTATACATATACATATACATATATTTTTCCCCCTTCACTGTTTTCCTTTACTTAATCGCTAATTTGACCTTGTATGTAGACCTCTTAACAAACCCATAAATTCTCCTGACAGGACAAAGGAAAACCAAATGAGGCTCACTTAGGAATTTTTGCATAGAGGATGGTACCTGGAGTGGGAACCTAGGGCCTAAAATAGCCAATCAAATTGTGAAAAATTCTAGGTAGGAAGAAAGCCCTAACATTCAATAAAAGCAGCCAAAAACAAAGGGCCCTTGAATCCTCCATCTTTCTAGAGCCCCCTACTCTGTTTTATCAGGTAGCTGTCTCTCCTTTTTCCCCCTTTCTAATAGTGTCCAACAAAATGTCTCCCTTTTCTTAAATTTTATATCTCTAATTTATTTTTTGTTCTGGGGAATAGACCTCAGGACCTTGCTCTTGTGAGGCAGGTGGCCTAAGTTTTTGTTGGTCTGAAGTTTACGAATCCTGGAGAGAGTTCCCACCGAGGAGAGGCAGTGCTTGTTCCCCCCTCGACCCAGGAGCAGGGCGGTGCTCCTCCCCAGGACGCAGCACTGGGATTTGAGCAGCCTTGAAAAGGATAACTCAAGATCATGATTAGCATGGGGGTTATAGATACTCATTAGAGTATATCGGGTAAAAGGACTGAAGGAAACTTGAAAAACATGCACAGAGAGTGTCCTACTCTGGCTGTACATAATAAACTAATTTTTGTATATGAATTCATGATATATAAATGTGTTTATCACCCTGTGTAGAATATAACATGAAGTAAACACCCCAAACTCCAGGTGCCTTATTTATTAATTCAGAAGCTATTAATATGATGAAGAGATTTTTGATCACTGAGTTCTGCACAGTGAGAAAGATATTTCCAGATGTACTTTCCTAGAAACTTGCTCACTTTTTATTAAAACCTGAGTTTAGAAAAGAAATAATTCCCAGACAAGAGGGTGTTGCAGAACAATGTATTTAACATCCTCTTATCTGGGAAATACTTGCATGTCATCTAAATGTCAGCACTGTTTTAGGTTCTAGGGAATACTGAAGACAAGATGGTCAGAGCCTGTTCCAACAGAGCTTATGTGGAGTGGGGAGGAATAAAGGCAATGAGCAACTGCAGTATACACAGTATCAATAAATTCATCTGACATAACAGAATGAATTGCTGCTGCAGATTGAGTGGTTAAGGAAAACCATTTTGATTTAAGACAAGCTGTGAATGAAAAAGAGTCAATCATGTAGAGAAGGGGAAGCACATTGCTACTGAGACCCATACTTAGTGCCAAGGCCTATGCGAGCAGTGAGTCCTTGTCTATGAGGACCTGGCACAAAACTGCATGTCTATCTTTAGCAAAACAGAAAAGGAGAGAGTACAGGGAGAGATGCACAGAGACCTATAATGAAGGGCTGTGTAAGCTAGAATACTGATCTTAAGAAAAGCTGCAGGAATTTGCTCAGTAACACCTTAGAGATGGCAAGAGATTAAGCTATAGAAAATAATTGATAAGGAATTCATGTTTAAAAAATATACTCTGAGCAAGTACAAAGAAATGAAGAATTCTCTGAAATTAATATAAATGACCCAATTCAGGGAAGTATTAATTTCAAGGTAGATAGGCCTGGCGACTGGGAAAATGAGGAGTAAAAACTTGATACATAGAAACACAGAATCAGGAGTCATTGTCAGGATAAGACTTTTTCCAGTAACCATAGCCTCCCACTGTTGATCTTATAGCAGTTTACCCCTGCATGATATACCAACATTACCATTTACAAATCAAATCTGTCATGGCACTGGAAACATGGGATCATATTGATTAAGGCTTTCCATGCACTACTGTCATATTATATCTGGAACATGGGGATGCTCTGTGTGTATTTATTACATAGGTATTATATGTTATGCATATTGTGTATAATATGTTTCAGAAGTTCATTCCATTTTTCAAATCTGACTATCCTCAACTAAATCTCCTGTTATCACTATGCAAGTTAGAATAGTTCCATTAGGAACTTCAAATTATAAACACCTGATTTGGTTGGACCCACCCCAAAAAGAATTACTTCATAAAATAAAACAAAAAAATCCTCAAAGAGCAAAAAGTCCAAGATAAATGGCTTGGCCTACAAATTTTTATCCCTTTATATATTCACAGATATTTCATGTTAGCAGGAATCAAATTCATTTTCAAAATGGGGCCTTGGGTATAGAAGTGCTTCTTTTCAAAGATGAAAATACCAACAGAATATCCTTTGTGTGTCTCATTTAAAAACCCTGAGAGAATCTACTTGGTCATGGCATATGCTGCCTGGTGCCCAATCGTACTCTAGATTTGGTGGGCTGTGACAGGAGAATGGGAGAGGAGTAACCATGTGACTGAGGATGTGGGTTGCAGCTTCTTCCAGGAAAGGGGAACTAGCAGTTACTACAAAAATACTCAGTACACTTACCAGTGAGGCAGGATATAGATGTATTTTTCAGATACTCAACTCAAGAAATAAGACCTCTACTTTAAGAAGTAGGTTTCTGGCAGTAGAAAGGGAGTTTTTAATTAACATCAGAGTTATTTTTAAAAACTCCATGACTAAAACTACCCTTGATCATTTTTTTGTTCTCTTTTGCAAAGAAAAATAGTACAGTATGTGTTCTTGGATATTTCAAAAAGAACAGGTTCTCAAAACAGAGAGGATGTGTAGGCTATGTTGTTGTTATTTTACTCCTTGTCCAAACTATGATATTCACACCATGCACACATTTACTTCTGGGGTCTAGAACAGGGAAGAATGATCAGTGTGTTGTCAACAGCTCCTCTAAACAGGCCAAACTAAGTCTGCCTGTCATGCAGATGCTGCTGTTAGGGAAGACCCTTTCTGAGGTTTATAATTATCCTGTTGCTAATCTGTTATGTGATGGAGGAGTCCATGAGAAGTTTCAAAGAAAAGAAATTGAAGTGAATCTGGCTGTGCTTATTTCATTGAAAGTTATGCTAAAAGAACAATAGCAGGGATGGAGGAAGATGGGAAAACTTCCAACTTTTGTGCTAAAAATGAGACTACATTTTTGAAAAGGACTTACTGGCAAAGAGTAAAGAGACCAATGACTAGTAGAACTCACTCTAATGTTTCTATTAAATTTCAATAAAACAACAAGAACTCAACTCCTTATTTTTCACATGCTCAGCTATGGAGTTGACATATTTGAGTTCCCTTATCCAGAAAAGCAAGTATGTCTGAAAAGCTAATAGCAATGTGGCCAGACTAATAGGTTCTGTCTTGATTAACAAATTACACCAGGTATATTCTTGTTTTGTTTTGTTTTGTTTTTGGTACCGGGGATCAAACTCAGAACCTTGCGCTTGTGAGGCAGGTGGCGGAACCACTGAGCTAAATCCCCGGCCCTCCAGGTATATTCTTAAGTGGCTGTAAACTGGCTGGGACTGGAAATCCTCCTTTCCAGAGGAGTTAAGTTGTAATCATTAGCAGAAATGAAACATTTAAAACCATAGGCTTTGCACCTTGAGAGCATAATGCTAAGAGAAATAAATCACACACACGAGCTAAAATATCACATGATTTTACTTACTTGAGAAACCCAGAATATAAATAAATTAAAGAATAAAATGAAAGATGGAAACAGAGAGATACATCTTTTACAGAAACGAAGGGGACTAAGAGATGGAGTGAAGGGGAATGAGGGGAGGAGAGGAAAATGAAAAAAAGAATTACCAAGTATTATGTACATGTACCAACTCCCCAGGATGAATGCCATCATGTACTGCAAACATCTACTAATAAAAATTAAAATGTAAGCTTTGAATTCAGGCACATTTGAGATTCATCTCTGATCATGTTTCCTTAGGCTGAGTCTTGGGTAAATTACTTTGTATTTCTATGTCTGTAGACACACTTTGTATTTCTTTGTAATAATTTGTATTACTATATTTCTATGTCTTGTATTTTTATGTCTATGTATTCTTTGTATTTCTATGTCTGTGTTTCTTTTTCTAAACAGTGAAAACCTAACTTGGAAAGGGTTTTTAGGAGGGCTAAATGAGATAAAACATATATGTATTATACATGATAAAATAAAGTGTCTATTACTCTTACACACTGGAGCTCCTTTAGATGGTGACCAATCTTCTGTTTGCACTGAAGGTCCATGTCCTCTATCTGTTTCAGTCTGAGTGACCTGATATGGTGATTACCCTAGTCATTCGTCTCTTGGACAAAAGACCCTTCATTCCAATAGGAATTTCTTGTTTTTTTTAATCCTCTATGGTATTTCACTGCCATGTTTACTAATATAACAGAGCCTACATAGTGCCTTGCATATGCTAGATATCATTTTCAGCTCTCTTGAGTGTTTACTAATTTAATCTTCATAAAAATTCTTCGAGATAGGTAAATATCCCTGTTTACAAATCAGGAGCCAGTAAGTGAATTACAAAAATTACTCATCTAAGAAGTGGAGAAGCTGGGTCTCAAATTTTCAAATTCTGGTTCAGGTCCATGATACTAACCACTAACTTTACACAGTGACTAGTACAATAGACCTTTGACTTATGAACTCGACTGGTTCCTGAGAGACAGTTGGTTATAATTTAATACAGCTGAGATCTGGATGTTTACCAGGGTACATGCTACAGATAACAATAGGCAGATGAATCTCCTATTAACCTAATTAACCCAAGTTGTTCGTATGTCAGGCCAGTTGTAACTTGAGGGTCCACTGTATATATATTCTAATTGGTGTTAATTGATACTAATTTTAAAGACCATTAGTACCTGGAACCAAGATGACAATTCTATTATAAAGTCACTAATTTAAAACTTGGCTTCACTCTGTATATCTGAGTTTATTGAGGTATAACCTGAGATAAATACTTAAAAGAGAATGTTAAGGACTTTCAGGAGAATGGGAGAAAGGATAGTCTAACAAGCAGGGTAGTAATATTGCCAAACACTACCCTTGATCAAATTTTCCTGTGTGTATCTTTTTCATCCCTGTACTTTTTTTTTTCTTATCCATTGCCATGGATGGTTTTCTTTAGAATGAGCTTGTATCTTTGAAAGAGGAGAAAAAAAGAAGAGATTTGATAGAAAATATACTAAATATATTTAAACAAATCAACTATTTTGACTCTATGAATTTGGGTAGTTAAGTAATAATTGCTAGATTAACCTAGATTTCAAACATTATCTATGTTATATATTGAATTAAATAATTCCTTTTTAATTGAAATCTATTATTCTCCTTCCTTCTACTCTGAAAAGTCCTCACCTCAAATTTGTGTGCGTACGAACACACACAGCTTTCCCAGACTCTTGACTATTGGCAAGTAGTTCTGCTGCAAGCCTTGATTAATAGTCGCATGATTTTACCACAGTAGCCTGAGGTGCTTTAATATGAATAGTAGTGCGGATGGGTTGGGGTATATGTTCTAAGTTCCCTCCATCTTCTTGCATTCCAATTTACCAATTTTTCTGGAAATATTAGAGAAAATGAAAGCTGATTCCTTTTTTCTGATTTATCTATAATTCATAGATTGCTTATTCCAGGATTTTTCTCTTTCATTTAAGTCACAAATTGGAACTCAACAGAAGGGACCCTATCTTCATTTCATGTTTTTTAATGTGTTTTGATGGCAGTTAGCATGAGATTTCTGAAGGGTAAGGTGCTATTTTGGGCACTTCCTGAAGTGAAATGACAGTGCTTTAAGATTATTCTAGGGCCATTTTACACAGCACCTTCTGTTAGCCCCTAGAATATAAATCAGAATTTGTCTCTCAGAATTATGAAGAATGTCTTTGTAATTAGCTTTTAAATCCATTTTGAGGGTTTTGAGGAAATGTGATGGCTTAGATGTGATGGCATTGTTTGGATGATGAGTTTCAGAAGGTGAGGTCTCTGATTTTAAGATACAAAGTAGAATCTGTTACAGTTTATAATGAAATTGCAAAGAGATACTGAAAGGCAGAAAAAGAAGAGATCATCTGTGATAGGGTAGGAGGAAAGGAAAAAGACTGATGGAGGCATTTTAGAAGAGGTAGCCTTGGATCACACTCTGAGGCACAAATAGGATATGAACAGACAGAGATAGAGACCGGATGCACAGCTGAAGCTCAGAGGATAAGAAAAGCAAAAGCACACCAGACAATAGACAAAGGAAGAATGGTGAGGGTTCTGAAGAGAATGTGTGACACAGAGGGATCTGAGTCCTGTTCGGCCAAGGAGAGGGGAGAATATTCACTTATGCTGATGCAAGTTCTTGGCATGGTTTCAGTATGGGCTTTGTTTTGTAGGCAGAGGGAGTAATTGCTTAATTGAGTAATGTAAGTGAGATCATCTAATACAACACAGGGCATAGAATTGTTGCTCAATAGATGACTGACTGTAAGTATCGTTATCTTTATTTTGGGGGGGTTCTGGTGAATATAAACATGTTTGGATGAAGTTCTTAACTATTTCCCTTCCACCTGCAACTTCTCTTTGGAACCGATAAAATGGAAAAGTGACCAGAAAAGACATCAAGTCTAGCATTTAGGATTTGGAAATCTTACTATCCACATCTTCTAAAAAATTTGTGTCAGCTTTGTGAACAATATATCAAACCAACAATTGCTTATCATGAGGAGAAATGACAATAATTATTAACATTATTATAACTAACATTTTCTGAGCACATATTATGTGCCAAGCACTATTGTAAGGTTCTTCCCACATATTACTTCATTCCTCACCCCCACAGGAACCCTATAAAATAACTAGTCTAGGAAGTGGAATTGGCAGAGATTTAATGGAGGGCACTGAATTTGAGATGACCTTGGAGAAAACTAGGATTGCCAAGGTAGTATACAAAGTGTGTGCTCTCACAGAGAAAATGTGAGCAAAGGTAGTGTCATGGCTTGTATCTAGATGTTCCTCCAAGGCCTCCTGTGGTCATAAGTGGGACTTTTCAGAGGTTTCTGTGACACTGGGTTTAAGGATGTGATGCTTGGATTAAGTGTGTGATGCTGGGATTAAGGAAGGCCCTCTCTGGGTGTGAGTGGCACCGCCCAAAAGGCAGATAGCCTGGAAGGGATAAAAGGGAGAAGCAGCCTGCTGTTATCATTGATTTCTGCTTACTGCCTTCTTCCTGCCTTGTTTTGCCATGGGCTGTTTTTCCCTCTTGATGCCCCTCTGGCATGCCACCCTGCCTCAGAGCCAGTCAACGACGAACTGGAACCTCTACAAACTACTTTAACTTTGTGTGTCTGATATTTTGTCTCAGCAATGAGAAAAGTAATTAAGACAGCTAGGTATAAGAATGCATTTTTAAGAAAGGTAAAGAAACTGAAACAGGGAGAGGTTAGTAACTTACCTAAAGTTACACAGCTGACAAATGGTACAGGTAAGATTTAAATCTATCAGGTATAACTCTGAAATTTTTTTTTATATCTTTAATCCTATGATTTGAATCTAGGTTGTAGATTCAAGGACCCATGTGGTTCATACCTATTTTTACAGTGTTCTGTAGTTGTAAAACCTATGGTTTTACAGATATTAATAAAACCAGTGCTTTTTATAGGGAACATGTACTCAAGTAACTTTCAGACTGTTTAGGGAAGTTGATATCCAATTGAAGTCTACATTTCCTTCACTTTCACATTCTCATTGAATCCAATAAAATAAAAAAAATAAAGGACATAACATTCATTGACCATTCAGTATGAATCTGATTTATACTTTAGCTACCTTAATTTTTAAAATGGCTTTATAGAGATGTAAGGTACTCATTTAAAGTGGACAATTCAGTGGCTTCTTGTGTACTCATGAAACTGTGCAATCATTACCACAATGTGCTTCTAAGGTCATTTTCATCAGCCAGCCCAAAACCTGGAACAGTCACTCTGTCCTACCAGCCACCATACCCTACCTCAGGCAATTACTAACCCAATTTCTGTATCTATGAATTTGTGTATTCTGTACCTTTTATATGCAGAATCAGGTAACATGTGGTCTTTTGTTATTGGCCTTTTTTTTTTTTTACCTCACATAACGTTTCTAAGGTTCCAGAAGGTATTGTTGTAACAGTATCATTAATTTTTTAAAAATTTTTACTGTTGAATAATACTAACAGAATGAATATAGAACATTTTATCAGTTTATCCATTAAGATGAAAACTACTTCCACCCAAAAACTTAGGCACAAATGTTCACTGCAGCATTATGTACAACAGATAAGAAAGTAGAAATACCCAAATGGCCATCAGTGGGTGAATTTGAAGAATAAATGTTTAAAATTTTGATAAAGACCAACTTGTCTACTTTTTTGTTGTTGGTGGTGGTGCTTTTAGAGTCACATCTAACAAGATGTTTCCTGACACAGGGGAAGACTTCAACATATGAATTTAGGTTGGAGGACACAATTCAGTGTATCCCAGTGTATCTATGTCTGATTTTAGTATCACAATAATAATGATTTCAAAATGAGTTGATGAATTTCTTGCTGTTCTATTTTTTTGAGGGGAAAATGTGAAGACTTGGTTGCAGTTTTTCTTTACATATTTGCTCATGGTATTCTTGCCACTTTTTCTCTTTATGTTTCAACATTTTTGTTATCTGTTTGGGTGTGGCTCTCTCTATCTTTATCCCACCTGAAGTTTATTGACCTTTTTGGTTGTATAGGTTATTTTAACCATTACTCATTTGATACTTTTTCTGCTTTTCCTCCTCTCCTCTCCTTCTCTTTTTTTTCTCTTCCATTTTGCATAAGTTGATGTAGTTGTGACCTGTATTTCTCTGGAGCTCAATCATTTTTCTTCATACTATTTTCTTCTCTGTTGATCAGAATGCATAATCTCTGTGAAGCTATATTCATATTCATTGATTCACTCTTCTACCAGCTCAAATCTACTGTTGATCATATCACTTTCCTTAGCACTGAAACACTTTACCTGCCACCTGCAACATAAAGGAGAAGAGGTTTATTTTGGCTCAATTTCAGAGGTCTTAGTCCATGCACGGTGGGCTGGCTCCAAGGCAAAAATGGTATGGTGGAAGAGCCTGGCAGAGGACAGTTGCTCACATCATAACAGCCAGGAAGCAGCTAAAGGAGGGAGGAGTCATGGAGTGAAATATACCCTTCCAGGTCACACCCCTAATGACCCACCCCTTCCGACTAGGCTCCACCTGTTAACAGTGCAGCCAGCTGATGAACTTATTATTGGATGAGTCTACTGTGGAATATAGTTCCCCATGGCCTATCCCCTTCCAAACACATGAGACTTTGGGGGAACATTGCAGATATGAACTATAACATTCTGCCTTTGGCCCGCCAAATAATCATGTCCACCTCAATATGCAAAAAAGCATTTAATCCATCTCTGAGTCATCAAAGTTTAAACAGTTCCAGCATTGCTGAAGAAAAATCCATGTTCAAAGTCTCCTCTAAGACTGAGGGCAAACTCTTAGCTGTAAGTCCCTATAAGAATTGAAAAGAAAGTTAAACACCACTGACATACAGTGGCACAGGATAAAGATTCTCATTCCAAAATTAAGAAATAGTGGGATAGAAAGGTATTAGACCCAAGCAAGACCAAAACCCTGTAGGGTAAGCATTCAATCCTATAGCTCTATATCCAGCACCTAGGGCAAGTAGTGATAGGATGTGAACTTTACCCCTGTGGCATTGATGGCTGCAGCTCTCATTTCCTCCCTCTTGGTGTGGCTCTACTTATAGCCTAAGGGATGGCTTTCCTCAGCAGATATTCCATATTCCTGGTTTCTCCAACTTCCTGGGGTCTTCACTGCAATTTCAGCTGCACTCTCACAGCTTCAGGAACTGCTGTCAGAAGCACAGCCCTGGCCTCAAAGGTCTTCCTCTGAAATCTGGTGAAAGCCTCCTTCCCTGACCCCATACTTTTGCATTCTGCATACCTGGAAAACCAGCACCATATGGATGATGCCAAGGTCTCCCACCAGTTTGATCAGTAGCCAGGTTCCCTTGGGCCAGATACAGAGGCATCTGAATGATTGAATAGCTGAACTCTAGGAAAAACTTTCCTAGTTGTGCCTGAATGAGCTGGAGTCCCTGGGGCTCTCTTCTTGTCCTGGGTTGGCAGCCAGGGTCCACAAGTAGGGTTCTGGGCTGGGGGAGCAGCCACTAGACTCAATTTGTTTTTCCTAGTGTGAAACTTTTGCACTATGAAAGAGGTGAGTGTGGGTCATCTCTGCCCAGATTGAAGGCCTGGGAGCTGGGTGGGACTTCTATCTTGTGAATACATGTACAGTAGAGTAGACGAAGAAAGCTCTAGATGTCCAGCTGGTCCTGCTTAGAACAGAGCCTTCTCAACACAGTGAGGGAAGGCAGTGGAAAAGGCTGGCAGCTGGACCTTCCCCCAGTGAGAAACTGCAAACGTCAACTGGGAGCTGCAAGGAGAGAGCCAAGTGTTGTTGGCTACCTTCAGTGGAGCTTCCATCAGGCTGAACTGGAACACAGGAGGATGGGAGAGATTTGTGTCTTAAATGCTGGAGACTCCTGCTGTTTTTACTGAAATTTGGTAGATTTTAAATGCTTTAATTTTTTTTTACCAGTTATAGTTGTTTTTCTGTGAGGGAATTCTCAGAGCTCTTCATACCACCATTCCAGAGGTCATCTACCTATGAGTTTAATCTTTATAATTTCTAATCCTACTATTCTATTAATCCTTGGAGCAATCTAAGATTAAGTTAGTAACTATCAGAGCTACAATTTGAATCAAATTCTTAAAAAGGTTGTGGTATGTGCTAAATAAAATGTGTTGCCTAAATTAATGAACTCAAAATATCAAACAATACAATTTTGACATGGATAAATTTTCAAATCTTTGATACTTTCATGGAAAATAACAAAAAGCCTACTGCAATTGGGTAAAAAGAGACATCATACAATTTTTATGGTTATTATGGGAGGAAACCTCTGTATTTATTATAGACGGCAGAATTCTCTATTTCCTAACAGTCTCTATAATCAAGATATGCTTTATTACCAAGACAGACAATTTATCAATTCTGCAGACATATTATTTGTAATAGCTTTCCTGTTGTTGGACAAAATACCTGCCACCCGCACTTTAAAGGAGGGGAAGTTTAATCTGGCCCATGGTTTCAAGGGGTTCATTCATGGTTGGCTGCCCCAAGCAGAAATGTGGTGAGAGTATGTGGTAAAGCAAACATGCTTAGTTCATAGTGGCTGGGAGGCACAGCAGGAAAATAGTACCAAAGATGAAGGGGCCAGAGACCATATATGGTACCCACAGCCATGCCTCCATGACCTAGTCAGACAGACTCAGAGAAGTGCTTTACTAATTCCCTTAATCCAGTCAAGTTGACATATCATGATTAATGGTCATATTATTATAATTACCCTTCAATTCTTTCACTGTGAAAGATGGTTCACTTGGTGACTTCACCTACAGAGCAAAAACCTTGGAGAGCAAGTGACTACTCAATGTTACCATTGCTTGAATTCTGGCACCTAGAGTATATTTGGGAAAGTCACTAGGGATTTTATTTACATGAGTGACCAGTGGTATGGATGGAAGCAATTGAGGATTACAAGTACATGAAAGAACAAGGGCAGAAATGGCTCTTTATGAAAGTATCAAATAATGTGTGCCTAATGGCCATGAACTTTGTGTTGAAATAACAAAGTATTTAAATAGGCAAATTTGGGCAAACCCACTGATGATTTGGGCTGCTAAGATGTGATATAATGTATATTCTTTAGTCTAATATTAGGAAAGAATGTGTCTTAAGACCTGTAAAAGATAATTCCTTTAGGGAGAGAGGGTGAGAGAGAGAGAGAGAGAGAGAGGGAAAGTTTTTAGCTTTAGGGATATTGCAGTATTTGCTTCTTATTGTGATTTTATGTGTAGAACTAGGAAGATTGACAAAGTCCTATGATAAATTAGTAAAGTCAGTGTGACAAGTCCAAGTCTTAAAGTTTTCTTTTGTTGATCTCATGGCATTTGATGAAATCAAAGGCAGAAATTAGGATATGGTATGTATTCTAGAGGACAACAGAAAATTGGAAGGAATTATGTTAATATTGTGAATCATTGTAGCCATCCAGTTTTGTAGCTTGTGAAACAGTAGTTTAGAAAGGAGAATGTTATGCTAGTTGGTAAACATTATAAAATATAGAGGGGAATGAAGAATGTTTTCAAGGATGTAAATGGAGAGGTAATTCAAACCATGTTATAAAGAAATTTTGGTGGCTGAAGAATAATCCAGTTGGGTGATTCCTTGCAAGGAAGGGACCTGGAGGCCTGGTGTTTTAAGATTATTTCTGGTGAACTCTCCCAGTCCAAGACTCCTGCTGTCATCACTTCATTCCTTGACAGTGTCTCAAGTATAAGGCAGGTTCAATATATATTTCCCTAAAAGTATTCTTTCTATGCAACAAGACTTCAATGGAGTAAAGAGGGAAAAAGGAAATACTTTTTTGTGCTTTTTAAAATGTCTCTTTCTATCTCTTCTTTTGCAAGAACTCTTTGGCTCATGCCTATTAACAGCTAAAGTAAAATTCCAGGATCCATGATTACAATTTTGTCTTGTCTGATTCCTTTGAGAGCAGGTAACCTTTTTGGGGGGCTATAACAACTATCTGTAGTAGAGTACTATATTAAAACACTGAAACCAAACTAGACCTGGATTTGAGACCTCTGTCTACATTAGATGAAACTTTGAAAATCAGCCACAGTTGTTTTAGCTCTATGCATCTTCCAAAGCAAGTAGCAGAGTCTGCCAGATGGAAATAGAATGACTTTGTAGATGGAAACATTTCTAATACTTGTGAATTGTATTACAAATGCTTCCAGTTAAAGTCTCTGGCACAATTTAAAATTGTATTATCCTGTACTATGTTATTTAGAATGCCAAAGATCACTTAAAATGTGCTCCAGACAACTCATTAAAAGTTTGCCAATGATATTTAGAGATCAACACTTTGTTGCCTATTTCTAAAAGGTTTAAAAGATTTTCAAGTATTTTTCCTCCCCTCAGCATATCTTTGAATGACAACCACAGATGTTCACCTTCATATCTTAGCATCCTCACCCTGGGCATTCACTGTCCTAAGCAGGAAAGTCTTCATCATCACATGAATGCTCACAAAATATTCAGCCAACTCTACTGTCCTTTGCCACTTCTAGCTCTTGTGAGGGTCATTGAATAATTAGATATTTGAAAAGCACCTTGAAATAAGGGCTATAAATAAGTCCTTTCTCCACTTTTAGAAAGCTCTATGGAAAGAAGCGTTATTGGAAAAATCCTTGGAACACCCTGTTAAAGGACTAGTATTTGTTTGGCTTGAAATAATTCAGGGGGAAGGGAATATGATGCTATGGAAATAGTTCCTGATAGAGGTAAAGATTGGGATCTAGTCTTGGCTCTTAATGTTAATTAGCTGTGTAGCCTCAAGAAATTCTCTTCACTTCAGGATCACAATATATGTAGAACAAGAGTATTGAACTTGATAATCCCTATGATGCTTTTTAAATATTCTGTAAACACTTGTTTTGCCTCTTGTGCTACCTCCCTAGTTTCCTTGAATAATATATATAGTGGTTTCTAGTTTGACAGTAGATAAGTGGTTCCTCTAATTATTATTTTTTTGTGTGTGATGCATGGATTTAAACCCAGGGTCTTGTCCATGCTAGGCAAGTACTTTAACACTTTGCTACATCTCTAGCCCTGCTCCTCTGATTTCAGAGGTCTAGTTTGAGAACTGAAATACTCAAAGTTCCAAGTTATCCATGAAGGGAGAAATTTAGTCTGGTGTACCAAAGTAGGAGAGCTATAGGAGAATTGGTGTCTCAGAAAGTGGCTGGCGTTGTCAGCACGCACAATTTAAGATGCTAGCTCACAATCTGGAATTCTTGGATACACAACTGTCCTTTCCCACAGAGCCTTCTGATAATAGGAGATCAGAAGAGGAAAATGTCTATGGCTGGGGGAGAGAAATAATTAAGATAATAGGTTCTGAAGTCACAGTGATCTGAGCCTCTGACTCCAATTTGCCACTTTCTAGCCTTGCATCATTAGGAAAATTTCTGAATGTTTTTGAGGAGTAATTGCTTCATTTATAAAATGAGATTATGTTAGCAATTACTTCATATATTTATTGAAGAAATCTTGTATATAAATTAGAATCTGACAAAGATAAAGTACATATTATGTGCTAGGCATTATTACTACAAAGATTTTTAATGAAACAAATTTATAAATTATTTAACAAATACATACATATTTAGCATTCTGTAGATATAAAGAAGCAAAAGCCATGGCTATATTCCTCAAAATTTTAAATTCTTGTTTCTAAGAAAAATTTTATCTATTATGGTGCTGAGTGCCTGGATGTGGATGGGAGATTTTGTTTTCTTAGAGAACTGTTTGAAAGACAGTAGGTACATTTGCAGTAGTTCAAATATTTTGTCATCAGAACAAAATACAATAAAACTTCCAGGATATCTAATTTTGACTGAAGGCCTATGAATACCATAATATAGAAAAAGATGTTTAAAATTTATATTCTAAAAAAGTCCAGATATATACATTTCAATTATATTAACAGAGTTACCAAGTGATGGTAAAAATGTTCTCAGTTAAAATATATATGGATCTACACTGCTAGTTATATAATAGTAATAATTCTTAAAGTTTAAGTCCTAAAAATTGAGCCGAGTTCTAAAAATATTTCTTAATTGGATCATTTTGGAGCCCCAGGTCCATGATTCACATATAATTTTGGCGTTGGGGTTTTCAGAGTGTGTGACTATCAGGCACCTGGCAGAGATGGATCAGGTCCAAATCAAACTAGATGCTCAGTGGCAGATGGCTCTGAATGTAGTTACTCTAAACTTGGAATGTGTAAAAAGTTAAATTCTCAGAGGCTGGAACCTAATCCATTATAGACATATGTGCACTGAGTTTGGGAAATTCGTGGCTACCAAGAACAGTACCGTGTACATAATACTGAACAAGGACCCATGAACTAGCATGACCTCAAACGATTAAAATCTAGCTCTCCTAAGCCAGTAGATGATATCCTAGAATGACAGAACATTATTCTTGGATGCTGCAAGTTCACAATTTAGTCTATTCCCATTCAGTTTATTTGCCAGGTTTCTTATATCCAGCTTTACTCTCATTGTCCCTTCCAAACCCAGTGGGCCAGATTTCCTTTTTATTCTGGGCTGGAGAAACTCTTGTTTCAGTATAAAGAAACTTTAATTGTTATTGCAGCAATTGTGGTCAATGATAGTCAAAGATTCCCAGATGTTCCCAACCATAGGGCACATGTGAGAAATGTGCTCATTGACCAAGATACTTGACTTTAGCATTCTTTCTTTTTTCCCCTGTAAGATTCAGTTCACTCAGTATCCCTGAATCAGACAGCCTTATATCAGGAGTTTCCTCAAAACTACAAAGATTCTGGTAGAAAAGACACTGCTGAGGCTAGAGAAGGATCCTTTAGCCTAGATGTTCAGGCAAAAAATAAAAATCATAAAGCTGTTTATTACAGAATAGAAATAGTACCATGTAGTGGTGATATTGCTATTTGCTCATGTGGCCTACAGTCCACTGGACAGTTCATCTCTTACAGTTTTTTCTCCTGTACTTTTGTCCACTGATTGTGTCCATCTTAAATTTGTAGTAAACTTAATGAACTCTCTCTTATTTTCTTTCTTACATTCCCACTGTATCTTAGAAGTGAGATAGTTGAATATAATAGACAAAAATACTAATTCATGTCTGATCGGTAGTTAGTAATATTTCACGAGGAACTGAAGTCAGGAGAAGACAAATGAGTCACCCAAGACATGTAGCTAAACAGACTCTCTTGGTCTTTTTGATTGTAGAAAGTAGTCTGTACACTGATGAAGGTGACTCCTTCCTGCTATGCTCTTGTCTTGGTTTCCAAGATCTGATCTTGATTGGAGCTTCGTTATAGTGGGAATGGAATTGACCAGCTGCAACTGGCATAAAATCTGCTCAGGTCTCAAACTCATTCTCAAAGTGCTTTCTTAGCAACAAACACATAACAAAATTAAATAATTTAGATTTTTGCTTTGTTTCTCTTTTCTTGTTCAGATGATATAAAGATACTATGAAGGAGGGAAACAGTAGAGAGGAGAGACAACATATTGTGGGAATATGTCACACTTCCTTCACAAGGAATTTAGGAATCACGAGAGAATTTTCCCCACACTTCTCCTAGAAGTTTGAAAATCAGTTACAATAATGATTAACAACCCTTAGAGATGTCTACAGTGATCCAGCAGAGCCATCTTACAAAAAGCAAAATTTAAAAGCAAGATGATTTCAGGAATTGAAAAGGCTAAAAACATTGTATTTAAGAGAAAGCTGATCTATAATTTTATTGCTTTTGCTCTACTGAAAACCAGATTCTTCTTGTCTTAACTATCATGAAGCATTAGGCATCCATTAGATGGCCTATGGAATATTTTGAACTTTCATTCCTATAAGAAAGAAAAAAATAACTGTAGAGGGATGGTATCACAGTAGCATTGTTGGAAGATTAATGTTTAAGTACTTAGAAGACCCAGGATGTGATTCAGAATTGCCTTTGAGTTATGGCCAAGCAATAGTAGTTAAATGTATGAGAAGAACTATGTTTAAAGGATAGATTCCTGTTTTCTAAGGTAATATTTTGACTGTTTTATCTTGACTAAGTTTGGTATATGCTCAAGCACGTTTTTCGAGAACTCTAATAGAAGAAAAGCTGCTGCTTTCTTTAAAAAATTCATTAAGAAATATAGCAAAGATAATCCAGAAGTAGTCAGAATGCTTCATATTTCATTTTTAAATAAGTCCTCTGTGGGTGTTGAATGCTTCTTTGGAGTACCTCTGGTACCACTAGGAGTCATTTATATTGAATACCTGAGAGAAACTGTCTATCTTGAGTTAATCCAAGCCCTGCAGGAGGGCACACACACCAGGAGTAGTATCAGTTTCCTAGTTAGGCAGCAGCTGCTGTCTCTCTTGTTACCTGAATGATTGTGTTAACAGATTTGTGTTACGTGAATCAAATCTTAAAGGCATAATGAGAAAAAGCAACACTACAGTTCTCATCCTGTGTGTGTGTGTGTGTGTGTGTGTGATTCTTATTTAGTTGTTTCAAAATAGGGTTTTGGAAAGTGGATGATGGCCCTTAGTCTGTTCTGCATCTGGATCCAGCTAAGTTTCCTGTGCAAGTTACAGTTATTAACTGGTGTTAAACTGAGCTCTTTAAATGAAGGAAGGCAAAGTTAGAAAGCCAAAGTTAGAAAGCTGTCACTTAGTTTCCATTGCTCATTAGGATACTTGGAGATTTTGAATTCCTTTTTTTCAGACTAGTTTCTGAAAACATAGCAAACCTTTTTAAAGAAAGAGGTATTTGATCCACAGAATGTTATCTTTCTAATGCTTTCAATTCTTTGCTTTAGAAACCGCCCCCCCCAAAAAAAACCACCAACAAGGGAAAATAAAAACAAACTAATTTCAAGAGGTTAATAACCAGGGGCAAGAGGATCACAGAAACTCAGAAATTCAAGGCCAGCGTGGACAATATACTAAGATCCTGTCTCAAAACAGGAAAAATAGCCTCAGGAATTTTACAATTAGAACATTCCTTCAAAGCAAGGAAGACAGAACTGTTGTAAATTTAAAACGGATGTGTATATGGAAAATACTTAAACTAGAGAAGTAAACTTGATTATGCACAAACAGATCCACTCGGACTGACTTTAAAGGGTGGTTTTATGATCTGATGCTAACTAAATTTAAAATCTATAAGAAAGATAAACTTGAGTCATTTGTAGGAAAAAGGATGTGCCTTGAGACCATAGTGTTAAGTGAAATAAATCAGACCCACAAATATCACATGGTTTCTTAAGTATCACATGTTTTCTCTTATATGAGAAACCCAAATTATAACTAAAGAGCAAAATAAAAGATGGATAATAGGAAGTAGGGAGATACAACTTTCTCAAATGGGAAGGGGATCAAGACATGGAGGAGAGGCAGGGGAGGGAAAGAGGATGCAAATAGGAATTAAGATAGCAGTTATTATAGTTATTGCCCAGATTATTTATGCAGATAACTGATTTCATGATCACAGCAGCCCTTAAGGTATTGTTACTTTTGTTTTATAGATGCAAGGGTCAGGTACAGAGAGGATTGGCCGCTTACTTATCTGAGGTCCTATAGGAACCACTCCCTCACCTCTGACTCTGAAGTCCATGCCTCCTGAGGCAGAGACAGTGCTTTATGTTTCCTTTTTTTCCCTTTGGCATCAAAAAGACTGCATTTTCTGCCTTTCCTACTATAGGATAGAGATCTGGACAATGCAATGGAAGCAGAAGTCACTTGTGTGACAAAGGGACAGAGGTAGTTAAGAGTTTACAGCCCTTATTCTGGTTCTTTCTTCTACTTCCATTGTAATTTTTTGACATGTCACTGTCTCAAGATGGAAGGACTTTGAGTCACAACTTAGGAGACTCACCAAGGAGGTCCTTCTAACACGTTTGTCTCTGATGCAGGCAATAAATAAACGTTTGCTCCATTAAGCCACTCAAATTGTGGTATATATTTGTTACTACAACGTAATTATTCTATCCTAATACATTTCACCCTTGTACTTTATCTTCTTTCAATTTTAGCTCTAAATATAATATACCCTATGTTTTATTCTTGCACATAAAGAGTTGGTACATAATACAATGATCAAATTGAGTCTAAAAATATCTTTAGGAGAGTCATCTAGAATAAAACAATGCAGTAATCTAAAAAATTTTTTTAAGAATGACATTTTGTCTGAAAATAATGCCTTAGGGATATAGTTAACTTTCAGTGGTATAGGGGTTGCTTATCCAATTTATGAAGAGTTCATGGTTTGGTATCTCTTCTGTCTCTGTATGGCTTGTGATATCTTGTCAGCTTTGCTGTAATCAGCATGTCTGTGGAAGAAGGAAACAAGTGGATTGATCTAGATCTCGTCTCCTTCAATAACTTTTTAAAAAATCTGAAGTACTATACTCCTTGAGCTACTTGACTGTCTAACACCTTTGGCTGCAGGAGATAGACTTTGTAGAAAAGGGAAATTTATGACACATTGGTTTCACTAGAAGGTACATAAAAATATTGACTAGCTCTTGTATTCTGATAGCGTGGGCCTAACATCTCTATTTGTAAGGTCAAAGTGATTTTCTGGGGGAGAAATAGTACTAAACCCTAATATTAACACCTTCAATTTGGCTAAGTATTCTGAAATGTATAAAATAAAACTCCAAATGTTTTCTGATAATGAATCACCCTTTTATTTTCTTGTAATTTGACTATTGTCCTCTTAATAACAAAATGCTGATTTAGCAAATGATTGATGTAGGCTGCAGTGAACCTGTCGCACGTGTGTTATTGTATTTTTCTTTTAAGACAAAAGACGTTAATGTAGACTTGTTTTTTCTAAACTAAAACCTCAATATTCAGGTTTAACTGCAGTGTTGGCAATTTGTGATAAGTAAGTGGGTTTTGGGTTGGAGTTTTGCCATCACCGTAGGGAAACAACTTCTCTCCAGGGGACCTTATAAGTGGGATGTAGCAGACATAGTTGACTTAGATATGGCCAGGTAAAATATTGAATTCAACTGATAATATCAAATTCTATGGGGAAATGTTAATTAAGGAGGACCTTTGTTCCTCACCACTTTCTTCTATTAATTCTAGATGTACTCTTAATGACCTCTGAGTCAAGAACACAGAAGACTGGACCTTTTATTTGAGATACATTCTATTATAGGTTTTTAAAAAATAATATACACATTCGTATCTTTTAAACACATTCTCTTTTAGCTCATATGTCTCCAGTGAAGGTGATTTGATTACATCTTCCTTAAGCAATAGTGGAAATTGAATGAAGACATATTCAGGATACATTCAGGAAAAGGAGGAACTGGTAGTTTTTGGTGGACAATGAAAGTGTTTGATTTTTAAATGTGTCCTTTATGTGATTGTTGTCACCAGAAAACTCAGTGATATCAATTCTTAGAATAGATTTGGTATATTTCATTTTCCCTTCTTTTAGTTTTTGTAGATAACTTAGCTCTGAAATCCCAATAAAAACCAAACACCATTATCTAAATCTCTTTTCAAAAATTAATTGTTTAATAATTACCAATCCTGATTATATCACTGTAACTGATTCTCGGTTTGAGCTGTTATAGGTTAGGTCCAGAATGTCTCCCCTAAACTCTTATGTGGTCAGAGGTGGGACTTTTGGAAGGTGATTGAATCACGAGGGTGCTATACCCATCCGTGGATTAACCCACTGAGGTATCCATAGCTGATATGTTTTTAGGAGGTAAATCCTACTCTGAAGAGGCGGGTCACTGGGGCTATGACCTGGAAAGGCATATCTTTCTTTCTGGCTTCTTCTTTCATTCTCTCTGTTTTCTGGCACCATAATGTAAGCAGCTTTTCCTCCTCTATGCCATTCTGCCATGCCATTTCTATGTTTGAGTGGGTTGAACGTGGACTGAAAAGTTTGAAACTGTGAGCCAAAATAAACCTTTTCCTTTAAGTTGTGGTTGTCAGGTATTATGTCTCAGCAATGAGAAAGAGACTAAAACAGGGGCTTAGGGCATGATGCAGCTGTGCTTGAGAATAAAAACTTAAAGATTTGTTTCTTTTTCCCCTTTGCACGGAGGTAACGACTTTGCTGGTTTTGATAGAAAGTAATAGTTATGTCACATTGACAGTAAAGATGAGGCAAGGCAAGGCATTAACTGTTCCATCTGGTGTTTCTTAACTAGGACAAACTATTCTTGGAGCTTTGTAAAGTGCCTGCTTCATCTCACAAGATGTGGAAATGACTGGGCTTCTCAGTGAACTTATAGGGAGAAAATATAACTTTTAAAGCTAAATGGGAAAAGATGGAGACATAGGTCATTTAAAGAAGATGTGTCTTAAAAATGATTCTGCTTCTATGAAAACTCAGAAAATAGGAGTTTTAACCATAGATATAATCCTGTTCTGAATCCAAAAATCTCATTTTTAATAAAAAAGTAATCCATTTGACTCTTTTGTAATCCGTTTTAGACTATAATTGCAGCTTATCATTTGCAGTGATAAACTCAGCAGTCTACAGGTGTTCAGCACAGGATTTGGGGAGGTGAGAAAATTGAATTTTTAAAGCTGCTAACTCTGCATGTGCCTCATGACATTTCTGGAAGCTATTGCTGGAATAGTTTTCTTCTATTCTCTTGTCTCAGCTTTGAAAGAATTAGTGCATTGCAATGAGTCCTGTGCAACTGGATGTTTTGTGAGATTATAAGGTTTTTTTCTCATTCATCTGTCTTACAATGCATTTGTTTCTAAATATCATTAGACTTCATGTGTTTGATGAGAAAGTCCTTGAATGTTTTCTTGAGACTCACCATCTTCTAATATGCTTAAAAAGACAACTCCTGCTTTGTGATCGACTTGATTAGTTATATAGGAGTCAGGGCCGAGAATGGTACAGTTCAAGTACAATTTTCTTGGTTTCTTATATCCCTCTATATGTGTGGGAAGAGCTCATTCACTACAGTACCAAAAACTTTAAAATATGTAGAAGTAAATTTAACAAAACGTTCATGGTACATATTTTAAAAGGAATAAAAATTTATCTGGAAGTATTCAGAAAATACTAAAGAATAGAGGTGTAACACATTTCTGGTTTAGATGATTGAATATAGTAAATACATGTATTCTTCAGTGAATATATAACCTCAGTGTAATGATTATAATACAGTCCCTAATGGTACTTTTCTTCATTAAGTTTATTGGTACATTTCAGGTATACGATACAGTTACATTCATCACTGGGATCTTGTACCTTTACGTGACGTATCTGGGTTCTTATTTTTTTCCCATTCCCCTGCCCTCCCTTTACTCTCTCTACCCTTTCCTATTTACAAGGAATTTGTTTCCATTTTTTCCTTTTCTTATATTTTTTCTTTTCCCTTCTTTTCTTTCCTCTACCCCTCCCACTTCCCCTACTTCTTTAGACATTTTCTTCCTATTTCACAATATCTATTATACATTTTGATTTTTATTTACACTTGTAGTTTCTCACACCAGAGAAACTATTCAGTATTTACACATGAGTGTCCTATCATTTATAGCTAAGTGGATGCACAGTGAGGCACTAATGGTACTTTTAATTAACTTGATTTTAAAGTTCCAAGAGAAGAAAAAAGTTTTTAAAAATAGTTAAGAAATTACTGAAAAAGAATAAATAAGGAAAATTGCCCAATACTCTTCTATTTATGTGATTGCTGTTACTGGTGATAATTTTATGGACATGTGAGTTATTTTAAAAAGTTAATACACAGTTATTTTTTTCTGTCTCAAGGGATTAATGTCACATTTCATCAATGCTTTCCTGATTGAATAATTCTATTTAAGTCAAATAGCCCTTAAAGTTTTATCAATAGGATTTTGTAAGAACAAGACTCTGATATATTTGCTAAAAAAAATGTTTAAAGGTTTATCATGCTTCATTGTTTTACTACAAAAATGTCTAATGCTGTGAAGTGATATCAGTTAGTTTGAATAATTGGTGAAATTGAAGTTAAATTTATTTTAGTTTTAAGTCATCTGTAAGTGAGCTTATGACCAAAATAAATATTTCATCATAACTAAAAAAATGAATCAGTGAGAAAATGGTCATTCATTAATAATTATGCCTAACTACAAAAAAATTAGTCTATTCCTGCCTTTTAAACTCTGTGTCAGTTACATTCTACAAGGGACTTCAAGCTGAGAAAAAGATGCAAATTTGTTGTCTAATTTATACCTAATGGAATAATAGGAATTACAGCGAATTTATAAAGTGTTTTGCTGTTTCCATGACCTATAACTTGACAGAGATGTTCAGAGGAAAGCATGTGATTTCAGAACATAATATATTTATGAAAATGCACTTCTGTAAAAAATCTTGAATTTCATCTTCAGTGAACCATCTGAAAACAAGCTGGTCTGGCATTTGAAATAATGAATGTTTTACTGAGTTCTATGCCAAAGTCAATTTAAATCAATCTGAGACAACATAGTGTTCCTTCATAATAACTGAGTTTCTGATGATCACTGTGTTTGTATTAAGAAGCAGCCTTGGGATTTAGAAAGAATGTACCAGCCACCTTGTGGGACCTGACCTTGTGAGTTAAATAGAGCTAAGGAGGCTGGATATAGAATTGGGATTTGGGACAGATTTATAGGTAAGGGAAAATGTAATGACTTTATTTTATTCATTTGTTTATTCAAAACTATTTATTGAGCACCTTGTCTAGGCCATAATCTTGTTAGCCACAGGGATATAGTGATGAACAAGATAAACATGGTCACATATTCAAGGAGCTTATAATCTAGCTGAGGGGGTATGACATACTCCATTTTCTGGTAAAAATTCCTTGTACAGTTGAAATAGAGTAATTCCTATAGAGAGGGTAACATGTTGTAGTTGCTCAGTAAATACTAGTTTTCCTTTCTCCTTTACATCTTTGTATAGGAAATATCAGTTTGTGTTCATTTGACAAGAAGATTTGACATTCATGCAATATTGCTTTTGATTACCTGTTGAATATGAGTCATGAACTTATGAATGATGCACAAAAATGTGACAACACAAATGTATTCTATAACTTCTGAGAGAAAAAGAGAGATAAGCATATGTCCAGAGTAGAAAAGCCATCATTTCAAAGGTAGAATTCTAGATAAGTACCAGAATAATTCTAAGGGGACAGAAGAGAGTGGTTAAAACTCTCTTCCCACTCAATCAACTGATTATAAATGAAGTAGATTCCCTTGCTAAAAGCAGACTGTTGTCTTTGGAAGTTGATAGTTCTAATGAGAATGATGGGAGTCAAGGTTCAAGGTTCTTTAGAAGATTCTCCCTCAGAGTCCTTTGTCCTGTAGGGAAGGCATCACTTCACAGAGAGATGGAAGAGGCAATGTCTGTAAAGAGGGGGTGGCTAGACTATCAGGTAGATGAGAGATATTCTAGATCAAAAAGCAGTAAAATCTTTCACATGGCTGTTTGAATCACTTCTGTCCTACACTTCTTTTTTCTGGCAGTTTCTATTAAAAAGATATCAGCAAATTCTGCTGCATTAACTCTTTGATCTTGTTCACTTCTGTTTTGGATACTTCTTATGTACCATGTGATATCTCTGGTCCAAAGGCTGTGTCTCTTTGACCTGCTCTTGTTCTTGTGCTGCATAGTAAAAGAAGGGATCTGCCTGACAATATCAATGACTTCATTATTGCTTTCACTTATTTAATTAACAGCATGCATTTACTATTTGTGAGGTAATCTAGACACTGAGGATCAGTGAAGAGGACAGACAAAAATTCCTGCCCTTGGGAATATTACCTTATAAGCTAAGAAGAGGTTTGAGATAATAAAAATACACAAACATAATAATAGTTAAATATATATACTACTTAAGAAGATGTATAAAAACAGTTGTGAAAAATTGTTCAAGGTAAGGGCCCTTGGAGGAGGGGAGGAATTTTAAATGGAATAGACATATTAAGTAGACATGTAAGCCAGACTTGAACGAAGAGAGGGAATATGCCACGAGGATATTGGAGAGTATTTCAAACAGAGAAAAGAAGTACAGATGCCACAGGCAGGAGTTTATGTGATATGTGAGAAGATCATCAAGGAGGCAAGTGTGGCTGGAGCAAAGCAAGAGTGAGGAAATGAGGAATGGAAGGGACTGAATTTGGGTATTTTTTTTTTTTAATGTGGTGCTGGGTATCAAACCTAGGGCTTTGCACATGGTATGCAAGTGGTGTACCACTGAGCTACATTCTCAGACCCTTGGTTAAGATTTTATAGGCTCTTGTAAACCATAGTAAGGCATCTCAGCTTCCATGCTTGCCTTGCCATATCTGATGGCCTTGGTACTTTGCAGCCATCAATTGACTGCACTTGTTCTAACACCTAACAAGGGTCAGGTCATGGTACTTGGCTAAGAAGATGGAAAGAATTGTAGGGGAAGAGAAAGAAGACTTGCTGTTTCCAGAGGCTGATAATTAGTTTGATGGATGCTAAGAGTGATTGCTGGTCAGTCATTTATGTTTCTGTGAAATCTCAAGGTATTCATGCACCCCTCTTGACGAAACTTTGTCATGAGGTCAAGGGTGATAACTGCAAAAACTCACCATCCAGGATCTCCTAGAGAGACTCCAACTTCTGTAAGTCATAGTACTCTTCACTCACTATACTGACAGATACCAGTTATTTTTGAAGCACTTAAGTGCACTCAAAGAGACTTGTCTTGGTCTAAGGTCATGTTTGTTTGAACATACATAATTTAAATTTTAGCAGAATTTTCATCTGTTGTTTTAGGATGTTATCCTGTGATCTACTTTATTATTTAAAAAATAAACAGTATATTTTAATTATTTGCTTTGAAGACATGCAACAGGATTCATCAGGATAAAGGAAAAGTTCTGAGAAGTTTATCTTAAATCCTGGAAATGCAGGTCCCAAAGTTTGGGTCTTAAATATCCCCCCAAAACCCATGTGTTGGAGGTGTGGCCTCCAGACTGAGAGTGTTGGGACTGTGTGGGGCCTTTAAGAGAGGGGTCCCCATAGCGGGAGGCTAGGCCATTGGGAGCACATCCTTGAAGGGAGAATGGGATGCTGGCCTCATCTTTCCTTCACTTTCCTGTCCTGAAGTGGATAGTGTTGTTCTGCAGCACCCTTCTGCTATGAGGTGCTGGCTCAGCACAGCCTCAAAGCAATGGGGCCAATCAGTCATGGGCGGGAAGCCCTAAAATTGTGCACCAAAATAAACTTTTTCTCTGTATAAGTTCACTCAGATATTTGTTCCAGAGATGGAAAGCTGACTAGCACAACAGTGACTCCTCCTCCTCCACCTCAACTCTATAAGGTTTTTTATGATCTTAAGACATATTTCTTATTCCAGCCTCAGGTGAGAAAAGGCCATTTCAAGAAGTCAGCCCTCTAGGAAGTGTCACACTTCCACTACAAGTACATAGAACAGAACAAATAGCTGAGCACTCAAGAATGTGCTTCATCTTTCTATTTATATTTGCTTCTTAGTAGTTCACAGAAGCCTTTATACTTATATGAAGATGATATGTCTTCCAGGAACTAACATTAAGTTCAGAAAAAAATCAAATGTAATGAGTTCAATATAAGTGAATCAGTTCTACTCATGAGGTTCAAATTCTCCCTAAAGGTGCTAGGTAATTTAGAAACTGAGATAACACTACATGTCTTTGGAGTAAGCGGAGATGACATCAAGGCACCAGTACAAACTGTGGCCAATCAATCAGTTGCACCTAAGAGGCTGAGGGACATAACACTGAGTAGAAAGAACTCATGGCATCTGAAAGGGGAGTGAAGCTGAAGAAAAGGCACGTAAGCAGATAATTTAAACAAATATTTTATCCAAAAATATGAACTTTTCTAATTATTGTCCTTTCCATATCAGATTCCACTTTTACTGCCATGCTAGAGATTTTGTGCTTGGCTGTTTTCGTTTCTGAGAAGTCTGACTGTCTTCGCGGTAAAATAAGTCCCATTTGTCTAATCAAGGTCCTCAGTGAGTTAGACAGGAATGACTTCCAGACAACCCAAGGGGGTAGTCTAAATCTGAGGGAAGGTGAATAGGCAGACAAATAACAGTGGGCTTGACAAATTGTGCCGTGTTTCGGCCTACTCTTGGTGCTTCAACCCTGGGAATCGAACTTTAAGACTGCCTTATTCTTTGAGCATGAAGAAACTTCTCAAACAAGTTTACCTCATCATATTTTGGCTTCTTTCTAAACAAATGACTTCTTCAAGTTAGTAACGATGTCATCTAGGGTTTGGGTCTATCTCAGCCTATGCCTTCTCCTGTCAGAACTTCAATATTTTTTACCTGGAATTTGGCCCTGAGTCTAACAAGGTTGATTTTTCCCAAGAAGTCACTAAAGCATAGAGAATGCCAGAGAAATGAATTAGCATTCTGAGTAGCAATTGTTCCATCATTCACTTTGTCTCTTAAGGACATTTAAAATGTGGTCAGGCTAAGAAACCAAAGCCTAATTCTACAATTCCAAGTAGAATATGACTTCCAGTCTATCTGATTCATTCACATGAAGTAAATTTCATTTCTCATCTATTTTATTACATTTTTAGTAGAACCTTTTAAATAGTACTAGTGTGACAGAAAGTAATATATATATATAATGTTTTCATCTCCCTTTTCTAGAGATAACTGCTACCAACAAGTTCTTATTTATCCTTCCAGAAAAAAGAAAAACAGGTATATGCAAATATACGTGTATCCTGAGCCTGGCATGGTGGCACATATCTGTAATCCCAGCACTTGGGAGGCTGAGGCAGGTGGATCTCTGTGAGTCTGAGGACAGCCTGGGCTATATAAAAGTTCAAGCCCAGCCTGAACTACAGAGTGAGACCCTTTTTAAAGAAAAAAATATATATATTCCATTTTTATATGACTGGGAACATCTTATCTTTACAATCTGTCTTTTGTCTTTTTCATTTTATATTATAAATAGTAATTATATATAGTAAATATTTTATTTACTATATAATGTTGTTTGGAGGTTTCCTTAAGAAGATGAGAAAATGTCCTTACAATAATATGAGAACAAGTCTGGATATAATTGCTAAATATTTGTTGATGCATATTTAAGTTGTTGAGCTTCACTGAAGCATAATTTACATATGGAAAATTTTACATACTTAATAGATAGATAGATAGATGAGCTTTCATATATGCATATATCTGTGATAACATCACCACAGCAAAGTACTAAACATATCTATCACTTCTTCAAATTTCCTTGTGTTCTTTTGAGAGTGTGAGTGTGTGTATGTGTGTGCAAAGAACACATGAGATCTATTCCCTTAACAAGTTTTAAAGTGCCCAATACTGTCGAATTAACTATAGGCACTGTGTTGTACCGCAGATCTCAAGAACTTACTCATCTTGCCTAAGAGAACTTTATATTGTGCAACAACTCCTTATCTCCTGTATTTTAATTTTTTGATAGATATTAACAAATTTCCTCCCATTGAGTTTCTATTCAGTTTCTTTTTTTTTGGTACTGGGGATTGAACTGTGGACGTTGCACTTTCGAGGCAGGCGGCGCACCACTGAGCTAAATCCCCAGCCCCTCAGTTTCTATTCTTGATCAAAATATCAATAGCATTTTCTGCATACATCCTCCAACACAGCACTTTCAAACTCTTTGATCTCTGACAGTATGCTGATAGAAAGTTATATGTATGTTTGAATTATTACTATATGTCCTTGGTCACGAGTCAGGTTGAATATCTGACTTGCTTATGAACCAGGCATAATTCCTATTGTGAATTTTCATTTGGATTGACATACTGCCTTTCAATGCCTTGGAGGACAAGAGCAATATATAAACTTTATGGTCAGGAATTGCATTGATGTTGCCCATGACATTTAGCAGTTATGTGTAAATATAGTACAGTAATACCTCAGTTCGCCAATGCTTCTGTTCAAGAACAGTTCAGTTACAAATAAGTGTTCAGCAAAACTTTGCTTCCCTTTGTAAACTCCCATCTAGTGATGAACTTGACCATGGCCATCTTCCCTGAACAAATATGACCATGACCATCCTCCCAGAATCATGGAATGAATTAAGTTTGTGAACCAAGGCACCACTGTATTATTTCATTAGAAAACTGTGTTGAAAGATGATTATATTTTCATTATTATAGTGGGAGAGAAGCATTATATATTCCATCCTACATGCACTTGATTAGTACTGCTATAGAGCGCAATCTTTGCTCTGTAAAATATTTGTGTTTCCCTTTGAAATTGATTTTACTCCTTTACTTCTTAAGTCAAAACATTCTTCAAAATACACATTCCACAAACTGCTACAAACAGCCAGATTTATTTTTGCTAACTTGTATTTGAAAAAGAAAGTCTTTTGCAGCATTATTTTAGTCTTATGAAAAAGCAAATTGGTCATAATTAACATTTAGAAGCATCTTTTTGGTAAGCAAACATTTTCATTCAATCTGTTCTCTGGCAGTGCCTTTCATTTGAGCGGTTTGGCTTATAAACACATAATATACACTAATTGTGGAAACCTGGACTGGCACTCTTACTTTGATAGAAATATAAGTTGCTTTTCATAGGTTGTATTTATTAGCCATTCTGGTGACACATATTGCCTGTGACTAATGTGGAAATGCTAACAGTTGACAAGGAGAAGATGAAATAGACCCTAGGATGTGAATATATAAGAGATGGTACATGTTAAAATAAATGCAATCATATTCAAGGGATCAAAGATAAAAGTAAAGAACAAAGGAGAACTTTCATCAGTATGATGGCCAAGTATTGTTTTGGGATGGGGGCAAGGTTGGGGATTGAACCCAGGGCAAGACACCTACTGCTGAGTTTCACACCCGCATATCTTAAATGGTTTTCCTAGTAATGAAGAATGTCAGCTACTCCTTGGTGTATAGCTAAAGCAAATAAAGTCAGAGTATTATAGGGATACCTGCATATCCATGTTTACTGAGGCACAATTTACAATAGCCAAGATATGGAATCAGTCTAGATGCCCATGAACAGATGAATGGATTAAGAAGATGTGGTATATATACACAGTGGAATATTACTCAGCCATAAAGGTGAACAAAATTCTGTCATTTGCAGAAAGTAGATGAGTCTGGAGACATCATATTGAGCAAAATAAAACAGACTCAGAAAACAAATACTTCATGTTGTCTCTAATATGTAGAATCTAAAAAAGATGACGGGAAAGCAGAAGGGAGACTATTGGTAGACAAAAAGAAGGGAATAAAAGGGAGGGGGAAAGGCTTAGGGGAAGGTAATAAGGGGGATGGGTATGATCAAAATATATTATGTGCATTGAAACTTCACCTCAAAATGTGAAACTAAGGGAGAAGGCAGGGCAAAGGGGACAACTGGGAGTTAAAATGAACAAAGTATGTTATGTGCAAGTACAAATCTGCCAAATGAAACCCATTAATGTGTAAATCAATTTTTAAAAAGAGTGAAAAAATAAATGGGAAAGAATAAATAATCTTAAGGTCTTAATAATTTTAAGGTAGAATTCTTACCTGTACCGGGAGCTATAGTTCTGGTCATGATAATATTCTTAGTAATGCTTTTGGAGTATGTATTAGTGACATACAAGAGTTAATAAACAAATATGGTGCATATTTAAATTTAAAAATAACTTCTTACAGTAAAAGACACATTTGCAAGATAATGGGGTAAATATTGTCCAATTGAGGGGGAGTATTTCGAGAGAGACTAATAATATATTTATTGTAATAACTTTTTAAAAAGTTTAAACATTAACTGCAGTTTTGGATCACACCTCATTGATCAGCCATTTATGATTATTTTTGTCAAATAAAAACATTATAGTGTGTTCTTATCCACCTTATTCACTGGATCTGGCTCTTCCCCAAAGTGAAAATGACTGCAAAAGGTAAACATTTTGAACTAATTCAGGGCTTTGAGGAGGTCATGACCAATCAACTAAAGACAGTCATGAAAAAAGAACTTCCAGAACTGTGTCAGAAAGTGGCAAGAGCAATGGCATAGAGCTGGGATTGGTGACATACATTCATAATCCCAGCATTTGGGAAGCTGAGAAAGGAGGACTGCCATGAGTTTGAAGCCAGCCTTGACCACACAGTGAATTAAAGGCCAGCCTGAACTATATAGTGAGACCCTGCCCCCCAAAACAAACACAAACAGAGAAACAAAAACAAAAAATGAATAATGGGGTAAGTGTATTCGAAGCAGGGGTGGTGGTGTTTTAAGGGGGCTTGAAGGCAATGTGTCTTTTACTGTCATAACTTTTTAAAGAATTTAAACATTAACCATATTTTTTATCACCCCTCGGAGTATAATCACTAGGAGAAGTCCAAAGACTCCTCACTCATTCCCCACAGGTCACCTCTGAAGACAGACTTTTAGGTGGCCTTCAGGATCTCTGTCTTCTTGTATTCAGACCCCTTGCACAATCTCCTCTCCTAGAAGTGGGTGAAATTGTTGCTTTGTTTCAGAAAATGGTAAAGATGATGGGATATCACTGATGATTTTAAGTTATCTTATGAAAAAACATCTTTCTAGCGAGTGTGGCCCAGAGACTCCTGTGATGGCTCTGAGGAAGCAAACTGCCATACTGTGGCCTACCTTCATGAGCGGGCATTCATGGGAAGGAACTAAGGGTGGCCTGAAGAAGGTGAAGGTCTCAGTTCTACAGCTGCAAGAAACTGAATTCTGCCAACAACCTTGTGAGCTTGGATAGGACTTGAATGCTCAGATGAGACCAAAGCTCTGGCTGATACCTTTATGGTCTTGTGAGACCCTAAATTAGAGAATCCAGATTAGAGATGTCCAAAGTCCTAACTCAGGGAAACTGTGACAGAATGAATATGTGTTATGTAAACTTCTAAGTTTGTGGTAATTTGTTATGCAGCATAGAAAATAATGCGCCACTAGACAACAGATACAACCTGAAGTATATTGCATTTTTAAAATGTGTTCACTGCCCTCCCTTGGGCCCAAACTATACTTCCATTGGCATTAAAAATGCACGATCTCCATTTCAGCAGAAGGGTTCTACTTCTTGCCATTTGAACTCAGGAGTGACCATCTGATTTGCTTTGGCCGCTAGAGAGTGAACAAAAACAGAACCCTTGATATCTAGTATGGAGTTATCCTTGTTTCTCTTTTCTTTCTGCACCTGACTGTGTCTGAGCTATGTTGAACTTACAGGGATAGCAAACACTCCCCTTTCAAAAAAAAACAAAAAACACTTTTCTTTTGTAAGCCACTGAAATTTTAGGTTACTACAGTATAATATGGTCTTTCTTCCTGGAAAGGAATAATTTTGTCAATGATACAGTTGGGTCAAGTTGGTGTGCAGAGTTTTAAAAATTTTGTCTTCCAAGTAGCTGTCCTTAGATGGATTCCCTCATTATATTTTCTTCCTTTAGAGATTGTTTCATGTATCATTCTGCTTCTGTTTCTTCAAGAAATAGAGACCTGCTCAGTGGGATAGCCTGGGTATACAAGGGACACTAATTTGGAAAGTCTTTTTTTTTTTTGTACCAGGGATCGAACTCAGGACCTTTTGCTTTCAAGGCAGCTGCCAGAACCACTGAGCTAAATCCCTGGCCCTGGAAAGTCATTTTGAAGTTAGGGAGGTAGAGTGTAAGGGGAAGGAAGGACGAAGTAGCATGCTACTTAAACTTTAGAAAAAGTTTATTTTTGTGTGATAATTTTTGCATCCTCCTCATCTTTGTAGAAGAAAGATTTCAAAGAGCAAAGTCAAGATGGAGCAAGTTTTGAGGAAAAGGGCCAAAGAGGCCATTTGCTTTGCCTCTTGCCTGGACTTATAAGTGATACAGCCAAGTTCATCAGGGTAGAAATTCCTGCCAGGCTATGGCCTCTCAAAATTTAGCCATGTAAAGTGGCTAAATGTTAAAATTTAGCGATTTAAGCTGGTCAAGGATTTAGGGAATTGTAGATTCCAAGCATGTCTTGTTTTAGAGAGTTCATGAACCTTGCTAATGGTACTTAAATATTTAAGGATAGGATAGTGGAATAAAAGTAAGAGAATATGTTTCAATCAGATGCTACCTAAACTGATTCCCTAATATAAGACAGAAAATTTCTAGAACTCAGGTTCCCCTACCACAGAATGGAGACCATTCCTAAATTTCTTTGGAAGTATTTTAATATGGAATGGAGTAAATAGGAATGTGTGCATTCATTTGTACATGGTACTTAACTTTGACTTATGTTGATTTAAGATTACCCTAACTCAGATTACATGAATTTGTTATTCTTACTTTGCCATTTATTTTAAAGTACAATATTTTAATTCTTTTTCATCATGTATATTTAGATATAATTGACAAAATTTTATATATTAAGGTGTATAACATGTCATTGTGATATGGCTACATTGTGAAGTAATTATCACTGTCAAGATAATTACCATCTCCATCACCTTACATAATTACCAGGAACAGGTGTGTGTGTGTGTATTAAGAATATTTAAGATCTATTCTCTTAGGAAACTTGGAGTACGCATATAGTTTATAATGCTGTACCGTTTACCATGTAATTGGCTGAGTGATCATGGCTAAATTTCTTAAACTCTGTGACTCTGTTTCCTTATCTATAAGATATACATATCTTTTATGATTTTTGTGAGAATTAGCTAGTATGTGTAAAGCACATGCTTAAAGAACCAGTCTTCTCTTTGCAAAGTTTATTGTATTTGTATATTTTTGTATCATATTTTATTAGTGTATATTTGTTATATAGATTAATAGATTTCATTTTGGCAGATTCATACATGCACATAACATACTTTGGTCATTCTCACCCCCATTACCCCCTGGCCCTGCTCTCCCCTCTATTTTCATTTTTGGGGAATTTCAATCCATAAAAATATATGTTGATCATATCCATCCCTCCTACTACCTTTCCTCACACCCTCCCCCTTATTTCCTTCCTCTTGTTTAGTAGTAGACTCCCTTCTACTTTCTTGTTATCTTTTTCAGACTCCACATATTAGGAAAGCATGCTCTTACTGTTGCTACCTGACCTTATTGAAGGGAAGATCTCATGCATCCAAAGTTGCATTTCATTCATTTTCAGTTCTTTTCCTGTCCTTCCAGATTGGCTCTATAGCACATTTGTTAGAAGAACTGTAAAAATCACAGCTTTCTTTTAAATCTTCTTTCTTGTTTTAGTCCTCCCACCAGCTGTTTGCTCTCTAGCAAAGAAGTTGGAACTACAGTTTAAAAAAACCCAGTTATGCTAATGAAGGGGGAAATGGTTTTGCTTCTGAGGCAGTCACCTGCTTTCTTTCTACCAACTCATGAGGTGGCTATCAACAAATACAGGTTCTCTGATGTGCATCATACCAATTTGTCATTAGCAGCCCAGCCTCGCTACATGCCATAATGACTTCTTTCTAGGGCAATAGGATTGCCTGGGAGCCAGGTCACTATTGGTAATTAATGGGTGAAGGCTGAGAAAAATAGCCCAGGCACTTGGAGCAGGCAGATTTTAAAATATAGTCTGAAACAGTGTCAGAGTGGGGTCAGATCTAAGTGACATTAAAGTTTAAGTGGTTTCTGATCTGGGCGGAAGGAGTTTGTGCCAAGGGAGATGGTAGGATGACCATGATTCTAGTTGGTGTTTGGTATCAACAGTATAGGAATGGAAGGGCTGATTGAAATAAAGTTAAGGAGCTGACAGCATGACTCCTGTAGAAAACATCTCTATAGAATTTAAGAGAAAAAGTTAGGACTGTAACTGTCCAGGGTAGAAGGCTAAGCTGAAGTAGGTCTCAGGGTCCTGCATTGATGAAGGGAGTAGGATAGGTTCATTTTGGTACCAAGCACACTGTTCACTAATGGCTACATCCATGACCCAGTGACTACCAAAAAACTCCCTTGGCTCAAATTCTGTCCACTCAGATCAGAAACCTCTTAGCCAGGCCTGAGGATAACTGAACCAGGGCCCCGCAATGGCTGAACTCCCTGGAGGAAGACACTATTGATGGCATTTAGGGAAAGGCTGATAGAGATACATAGCTTAAATGTTTATTGCATTATTTTTTTTACCTTCTCAAAGTACAGCCTTTTTATTTTTAAAGGGGTCAAAAGCATAACCTCTGCTATTATTAGCATCTAGTTGTTTGCTGACTTGGGTGGAAATTGAAATTTGAAAGGAGTTGGTCCTTGACCTCATCAGCATGTGTAGTTTCACCTTTCATATCTAGAAATGAATTTATGTAAATAACTCTTACTCAAAATTAGGTTTGGATAGCCTGTTTATTTCCAACCAACTGATTTTAATGTTTAAGTAAAGCCAATTTAATTAGGTAGTATGGGTAATTATAGTTATTACCTAACTTATAAAATCCTGTTAAATTCACTTGGGAAATTTAAGGAAAATGGTGGTTGAAGACTTAAATCTTAAGAGTATATTTGAATACTACATCACTGTAACAAGCTAAATTAGGATTTTTTTTGTGAAACAAAACCGAATAGTTTCTCTGGTGTGAGAAACTGAAAGTGTAAATAAGAACTAAATGTATAATAGGTAATGTGAAATAGGAAGAAAAGAGGCAAAGGGGAAAGAAGTGGGAGGGCTAGGGGAAAGGATAGAAGGGAATGGGATTAATATGAGAAAATGGAAAAATAGGAACCAAATCTTTGTAAATAGGGAGGACTGGATGGGTGGAAGGGAGGGCTGGGCAAGGGTGAAAAATAAGAACCGAGAGACTATGTAAAGGTGCAAATTTCCAATGATGAATGTCATTATATTGTATACCTAAAATGTACCAATGATTAGAATGAATAATCAATAATGTAAAATAGGAAGAAAAGGTCCAAAGGGGTAGGGGTAGTGGGAGGGGCAGGGGAAAGGAAAAAAGGGAAAGGAAAAAATGATGAGAAATGGAAAGAATGGAAATAAAGTCTTTGTAAATAGGGAAGGGTGGAGGGGATGAAGGGAGGGCTAGGAATAGGGAAAAAATAAGAACCAAGATGCATTCTGTAAAGGTACAATTCCCAATGAGAAATGTAATTGTGTTGTATACCTACAATGTACCAATAAAAGAATTTAATAAAAAAAAAAAGAAATAGAGATTATAGAATAAACCTAATTTTTTCTTAACTTCCCCCACTCCATATTTTTATACATATAAATATATTTCTTTTGATTAATAAAACTAATATATCAAAGAAAAGATTCTTTTAAGCTAATTTTTAAAATAAACTTTCTCAAAAGAAAATTATACAATGTTGAGCTTTAAGGGATTTTATTATATATCAAAGGAGTGTGGAAGATTTGACCTTGAAATTGAAGGATTTTTATCTTTGAATCTACAGTTGTCATAAAAATAAATATGTATATGGTTATACAAACACTGTGTTATAGTTGAAATCTGGAACAGATGATTTTTGACAATATCCAGAAAAATTTATAATTAAAAAACTGTATTAAAACCAAATAGTCACACAGGAAAAAGGAAAAAACCACTTATTATAATAAACAAAACACTGCTAATAGCCAAATGAGGTATTAGGTGGCCAAACAGAGACTAACTTCCAAATATGTATTGGCTCTGAGGCACCTGAAACAACTGGAGTCAACATTATCTAAGAAGTGCTATCTCATTTGGAATCCAGAATATATAGCTCACAATATTTTGGTGACAGACTAATTTTAATTCAGTGGGTAAATTATTTTTGCAATATATTTCTCTTTTACATTCCCATGCATATGTCTTCTGCCTAGTCTGATTTATCCATTTGCCTAATCTAGCAATCATTTAGCTTTTGGTTAACAAAATAAGATTTTTACTAGAGAAAATAATTACTAAAGCCAGACTTTATCAACAGATAAAATTGGTTTTTATATTCCTGTAATAACTTTAGTCTACACTTTTGTTGGCTTACTCTATAACTACTAACCTTCTCTTCTTCTTCCTAATGGAAGCCTGATTTTGTTTGGTTGCTTCCTGAGCTGTGTGCTTTAAGGAAAGTATGCCCCTTGTACCACCCCAAGGACAAACCATGAGTGGTCTGAGGCAATCACAGGGGTCTCCTTTTCTTTACCAGAGACTAGTTTACATATAAGCATGTGGTACACTTTTGAGATGTAAGGTACTGTGACTACTTCTGCTCAAGGTTTTCCTTGTTATAAAATAGTCCCCTTTCACAGCCAATTGGATGTATAAGTTCACAAGATTGTTAGAATTAATTTAAAGAAATCGTATGATATATAAAATGATTATAGAATAAGAACGCTAATAATCTAGTTAGCATGAAATAATTATTTAGGAATTAGAAGAAAACCCATATTGAGGTACTCATTAGAATAAGTAAAATACAAGTGATGACAAGTATATGGGGCAACTAACTCATACTTTGTTGGTGTTTATTATACTTCATTAAAAATGTTTATTAAAAAACCCCAAGACAACAACAATAAACTCACCAAAAAACCTAACAGAGGAAAAAAAAGGTACAGTATCTTGTGCTGTGTCGTATCTGGCTGTGATACCTAGAATGGTGGCAGTTGTCTTGTGGACATCAGTTGGCTAAAGATGGCAGGGCAGAAAGATGTACGGAATCTATCTTTAATGATATAATTGAGTACTGAATTAATACACCTGGAACAGCTCTATCTTTGGGCAATTCCATCAGATAGTACAATTTTTTATTGTATAAGAAAAATTGAGTTGGTATTTTCTTTTAAATATAGCTGAAGATATTTTAACTGAGATTTGTATAGTAATATGGCAAGAACCAGGTATGGCTATCTAGTTTATAGAGGTACTTCCATAACATAGAAAGGATAATCCTTCCATCATTAAGAAGGAGACATGGAAATAGTTCGCACTATTTCCAAAGGAGGGTATGCTATTCTTTCTCACATTCTTGTGAGAAAGGAGGAGAAATGCACCATTCAGGTGCAAGCAGTTATGAGAGTGAGACAGAGAGGAGGCTGGACTACTTTTGATTGACTGAAATCCTATAGAGATTGAGGCATAGTAGATGGGAAATGTGTGTTAGGCTAATCCTATATTATAAATAGCACTCTACCTACACGTGTGAAACTACATCAATGTTAGAGGGTTGCAGGCAAATGGAGGGTCTCAGTGTGGTTCCTCCGAACAAGATGTTTTGTCCATATAGTTAAGATATATTCCAGGAGTCTCCTGAAATAGGGAGACAGAAATTTAGCTGTGAGTTTGGATGGGAAGCTTAACAGAAAAGATAAAGACAAAGTGACACTGTATCCCAGGACTTATGGGAAGATAACTTGAAATTCACAGACAATGCTCAGGGAAACTTTGAGAAATGAAGTGGGTCCAAGATAGTTGAAAGGATTACTGGGCCCTAATCCAGTGGCAGGACAGCAGGTAATGAGATCTCTAGTGCAAATGACAGCAGGGTGAACAAATAGCCCTATTAAGATGAATGTTTTGACTATTATATTACTGTGCTGGCACTACTAAAAAAAATGTCACAAAATGGGTGGCTCAAAACAACAGAAATTTATTATTTAATAATAGACTATAAGTCTAAGTAGAATCCTTCTTTGGTTCTTCCTAGTTTCTGATAGTTGTACTGGTAGCAATTTTTTTATGGCACTTGAGATTAAACCCAGGGTCTTAACACAGAGCTACATCCCCAAGCCTTTTTAAAATTTTTTATTTTGAGACAAGATCTCACTAAGTTGCTATGTTCCCAGGCTGGGCCCTAACTTGCCATCTTCCTGCATCAGCCTCCCAGAATGCTCGTTACTGGTGTAAATTGATAGTCCTTGATTTGCAGCTGTAGCAATCTAACTTTTGCCTCTGTTGCCATATGACTATCTTCACAATGTCTTTCTGTGTGTTTGTCTTATTTTAACTTGTTTACTTCAATAAGGATCCTATTTATAAGTAAATAAGGTCATATCCTGAGGTACTGTGGGTATGTCTTTTGGACAGGGAACCCAAAATAGTTCAACCCCTGCAAATTAATGTTTTTCCTGTGTGCAAAACACAGTCAGCCTAACTGAACATTCCTAAAATTCTTCATTATTCCAGAATAAACTTCTAAATCCCAAACACCATCATCTAAATCATTAAAATCAGTGAAGAGATACAGTGTTATTTATGGAGGAGGATTCCTCTCCAGTAATGAACCTCTGAAACCAGATATGTTACCTGATTCTAAAATGTTGGAACTGGCATAGGACAGATACTGCTGTATGAAATGAGAAAAACTGGAAAGGAGAAAGAAGGGCCCACATGTCTGAAGCAAGTTTGAAATTTAGGAGGGAAAATTGTCTTACATTTTAATGATTGGGAATAATTTTCATGAGCTTCATACTCTGACCTCAGTCCCCACTTCAACCACTTGGCCCCAGTTGGCACCCGTCACACGTGGTTCTGAAGCTCAGAAAGTGGGGGCCCCGTGCCTGGGTCTGTGCCCAGTGGGTCCATGGTGACAGCAGCAGCTCTGCTGGCTTCTTGTTCACACATAGTGGTGGGCCAGTCTTCCTTTTTCTTGAAATTCAATACATATTTGCAAGCAAATAGCCCTATCAGTTTGTTTCCTTTATGTGAATCCCAAAATTGTAACAGTCTTCTTTTCATTTTACCCATTTCTCCCCCCTTTAGTCCAAGCTGGCAGTATTTCTGTTGAGATAATTAATTTGGCCCACAACTCATGTGCTTAATCTCTTTAACAATTGTCCAGCAATGCTATTGTTTTTCTCTCCAGGGCACACTTTCATATTTTTTACAACGTGGATAGGTTGAAAAATTTCAATCTACAAGTTCTAAATGTTTTGCATGAGCATGCCTTCTTTTATCAGTACTATTCCACTTGAATTTTTTTTGGTACCGGTGATCAAACTCAGAACCTTGCTCTTTTGAGGCAGGCACGGTGCTACTTAGCTAAATCCCTGGCCCTTCCCGCTTGTATTTTAATACTAGTGATTTGAAAAAACATAGCCAAATTTTCAACGCTCTGCTTAAAAATATCCTCAGATAAATATCCAACTTCATCACTATGAGTTCCATTTTCTACCCAACAAAACAATTCAATCAGGTCTCTGACAATGAGAATAACATTTCCTCACTTAATCTTCTGGAAGATAGAATAGGTAAACTCTTGAAGACATAGGGGTAAGCAAGGACTTTCTGAACAAACCTCAACTACCCAAGAAATAACATTAAGAATCAACAAATGGGATCATATCAAATTTTAAAGCTTCTGTATAGCAAAGGAAACAAGCAAAAAAGTGAAGACACAACCCACACAAAGGAAAAAAAGAGTTTTGCCAGCTATTTCTTGAACAGATGACTAATATCTAGAATACATAAAAACTCAAAACAATTAGATCCCCCAAAAGAAAATATCTAATCAAACAATGGGCACCTGCAATGAACAGACAGTTCTCAGAAGCAGAAGTACAAATGGGCAATAAATACAGGAAAAAATGTTCAACATCTCTGGCCATTAGAGAGATGCAAATTAAAACAGCACTATCTTTCACCACAAAGAATAGCTATCATCAAGAAAGCAAATAATAACAAATGCTAACAAGGGTACAGTTTTGAAAAAAGGATCTCTTCTACACTGTTGGTGGGAATGTAAACTAGTATAACCATTATCAAAATTAGTATGGAGATTTCTCAGAAAACTAAAACTTGAAATCCCACTCAACCCAGCTATTCCTCTTCTAGGTGTCTTCCCCAAAGACTTAAAGACATCTGTCTTAGTTAATTTTCTCACCGCTGAGACACAATACCTGACACTCATAATTTTTTTTAAAAGAGGAAAAGTTTATTTTGGGTCACAGTTGTAGAGGTTTCAGTCCATAGTCAGCTGGCTCCAAGGCAGGAAGGCATGACTAACTCACTGATGAGTATTACACTCCCATGATCCAATCACCTCTTTAAAGTTCCACCTATGAGTGCATGAGACTTTGAGGGGACATCTAGATATAAACTATAATAACATCATAGTACAGTGATATATGCACACCAGTGTTTGTAGCAGCACAATTCATAATAGGTAAATCTTGGAAGCAGCCTATATGTTCGACAGATAAATGGATAAAGACAATGTGGTATTTACACACAATGAAGTACTATTCTGTTATAAAGAAGGATAAATGAGTCATTTTTTGGTAAATGGATGCATCTCAAGACCACAATGTTAAATGAAATAAATTAGACACAAGATTAAATATCATAGGGGTTTTCATATCAGAGAAACCCAAAATATAAATGAAAAGCAAAATAAAAGATAGATAATAAGAAATAGGGAGATAGATCTTTGGCAAATGGGAAAGGGACCGAGAGATGAAAAGAAGGGAGAGGAATGTGGGAAGGGAATGAGAAAAAATTAATGTAAATGCACCAACTCACCACAAGGAATGTAATCATTATGTACTGCCAATATTTCTAATAAAAACAAAAATTGGAAAAATTTTAAAAAGAAAAAATTCATGTTTCCTCCATTCTCCAGAAATATATTTCTTATTTATGTCTGAGGCCTTGCCAGAAGTATTTCTAACATTCATTAAGCTTACCTTTTCTTTTTCCATGAGGCATAATTGTTTATTTGTGATCTTCCTTTTGATATAAACATTCACTCCTTCTGGAGGAATGCTTTTGCTGTGTCTCATAAATTTTATTATGATATGTTTTCATTTTTGTTTGTCTCAAGATTTAAAAATATTTTATCTGATAAGACTGTGCATATTTTATGGGATATTGTGTGATTTTTAATACATGTATACATTGTATAATGTTTAAATCAGGATAAACCTACCTTTTCAATCATTTATCATTTCTTTATGACTAAAGCACCCAAAAATTTTTCTTCTAGCTTTAAAAAAAATATATTGTCATTATCTTTAGTTACCCTATTGTACAGCAGAACACCAGAATTTCTTTTTCTTATCTAACTGTAACTTGGTACCCATTAATCAACCTTTCTCTTTTTCTTCCTCCCTCTTCCTAGTATTCTAAAGGATCAGTAATCACCATTTTATTCTAAACTTCTATGAGATCAATGTTTTTGATCATATGCATGAGTGAGATCATGTGACAGTTATATTTCTGTGCTGACTTGATTTTTAATTTGTATTTCGCTCATCGTATACAAAGGTCATAAATGTAAGATGTTAAACCATGAAGCTACTATAAGAAAATGGGAAATGTTTCAGGACACTGGAATGGGTAAGAATTTTTCTAGATAAGACTCTAAAAGCACAAGGACAAAAGTAAAAATAGAAAATGGAATTTAATTGAACTAAAGTTTCTCTATATCCATAAAAGGAGAGAGAAATTTTTAAAAAACCAGAATAAAGAGACAACTTAGAGAATGGGAGAAAATATTTGCAAACTATGTATCTGAAAAAACCCAGAATGGTCAGGGAATTGAAACAACTCAATAGAAAAAGCAAAGAAAAGCAAAGAAAGAAAAAGTATTGATTTTCCTCATTGACTCACTGGTTATTTGGGTGTATCTTGTCTAATTTCCATATTGGTGTTTTTTTCTAAAATTCTTCCTTTTATTCATTTCCAATTTTATACTCTTGTTGGAAAAGGTACTTGACATAATTTCAATTGTAACCTAATGTATGACATATTCATATACTAAAGAATGACATATACTGGCATATACTGGAGACATATACTGGTGGATGTTTAATGTGCATTTGAGAAAAATGTATATTTTCATGCTGTTAGATGGATTATGACCAATTTAATCTTATTTACATAAGATCATAATGCTATATTCTGCAAATATAAAAGATTCTTTTCAAGTCCACATGAAGATATATCAAAATAGACTTTATATTGGACAACACAAGAAGAAAAACATGTATTTCAAAGGATTGCCATCATACAAACTATATTTTTTGACTAGAGTGGAATTATAATAAAGAAATTAAAAACAAAATGATAACTGAAACACTTATAAACAATTACATGTACCAATTACACACAGTGACTTTATTATGTACTGCAAACATGTATTAATAAAAAATTTTAAAATTAGGCATCACATTTCTAAGTAACTTATGAAGAAGAAATAACAACCCAAAATAGAAAACAGTTTGCACTGAATAAGAGTGAATATATGTATAACATATTAAATTTGTGGAATGCTGCTAAAACAGAATTTAGAGGGAAATAATGGTTTTAAAGTAAAAAGATTAAAAATCAATGCTCTACAAAATGATTAAAGTAATCTTGAGAAAAAGATGTTGGAGGCATCATAATACATGATTTCAAAATATTCTTTGGAGACATTTTAACTTTTTAAGCTTAGTATTGGCCTAAAAATAGACATATAGACCAAAAGGAATAGAATGGAAGACCCAAGAATGAATGCTAAATCTGCAACCATCTACTTCTTGATAAAGGAGCCAAAAATATGTTGCAGAAAGGACAATCTCTTCAACAAATGATGTGACAGAAAATATGTCCACCCATAGAAAACTGAAAGTATATCCCTATCACATTGTACAAAAATCAACTCAAAATGGACTGATAGTCCTAGTATAAGTCCTGAATCTTTGAAATTACTGGAGGAAAACATAGTAAACACTTCAAGATATTAGTGATAGGCAACAATTTATTGAACAGGAGTCCATAGCTCAAAAATTAATAGCAAGAATTAACAAATGAGATTACATCAAATTAAAAAGCTTCTGCATGGCAAAGGAAATAATCAATGAAGTGAAGAGATGGCTATGGGATGGGAGAAAATCTTTGCCAGCCACTCTTTCAACAGGGGATTAATATCCAGGATATAGAAAGAACTAAAAATCTTAACATCAAAAAAAGCAAAAAATCTAATAATAAATGGGAAAATGACCTGAATAGATGTTTCTCAAAAAAGAAGTACAAATGGCTAATAAGTATGTGAAAAAATGCTCACATGTTTAGTCACCAGGGAAATGCAAATCAAAACTACGTTGACATTTCATCTCATTGAGGTCATAATGGGTATTACCAAGAAAATAAACAAACAAACAAAATAACAAATACTGTAGGAATTCAGGAGAAAAGGGATTCTTATATACTTTTGGTGGAATATAAATAATACAGCTACTATGGAAATTAGTTTGAGGATTTTTCAAAGAACTAAAAATAAAACTACCATATGATCCAGCTATACCATTCTGGATATAAGCCCCATGGAATCAAAGTCAGCATTTACTAGTGATACCTGCACACCCATGTTTGTAGAAGCTTTATTCACAATAGCAAAGTTATGAAATCATCCCAGATGCCCATGCCCATCATTGGACGAATAGATAAAAGCATGTGATATATATATATATAGAGAGAGAGATAGATAGATAGATAGATAGAGAGAGAGAGAGAGAGAGAGAGGGAGAGAGAGGGAGAGAGAGAGCGAGAGAGAGTTTATCCATAAAGAACTTAAAATCATATCATTTGCATGAAAATGAATAGAACTAGAGATTATCATGTTAACTGAAATAAACCAGGATCAGACAAATATTGCGTGTTTCCTCTTATATGTGCAATCTAGGGAGAAAAAGAGATGACATGAAAGTAGAAAGGGGATTATTTGGGAAGGAGGTGGGGACTAAGAGAGAGCATTAGAGAAGGTGGATATAATCAAAGTATGTTGTTAGCATGTATGAAAGTGTCACAAAGAAACTCATTATATTGTTCAGTTAATATTTACTAACAGTTATAATTTAAAAAGTAAAAAGGAATGGTCTAAGCTTCCATTTCAAGAAACTAGAAAAAGAAGAACAAATTAAAGGCAAAGAAAAGAGAACAGAGGAAATGATAATGAGTAGAAACATGACAGAGAAAAACCATAAAAGTCAGGAATGTATTCTTTGAAAATATTGATAAAAATTATAAACCTCTATAAATACAAAGAAAAAGGAAACACAGAACAACAAAAGTGAAAAAGGAATATTATTAAATATCCTTCAGAGATGTAAATATAGCTTGATATTTTAAATTTCTGGTAATAAATGTGATAATTTACATGAAATAGAAAAACATGACTTTCTAAGATTGCCATAATCATTACTGGAAAATATGAATAGTGCTATATGTATTGAATTAGTTGAATCCAAATTTAAACACCTTTCTTGTAAAAAAATGTTTCTGGCCTGAACAGCTTCACTGCTGAATTTTTTTCAAATACTAAAAAAAAAAAAAAAGAAATAACAGCTCTTGTATAAAAGGACTTTGAAAACAGAGAACGCTCTATTCCTTTACTGAGCATAATATAATAAAAACTGGAAGTAAACATTATAAGAAAATCACAATCTAACATCTGTCTTAAATTTGAACACAAAAATCTTGAACAAAATACTAGCATATCAAATTATATATATAATATATATATATAATTGTGACTAAGTGGGATTCATTTCATTTCACAAAAACAAAATTGTTTTAATATTTGAAAATTAATTAGTGTAATTTACACATTAACAATATCAATAAATACAGAAGAAAGTATTTCTTAAATATCAACACTCAGGCATGATTTTTTAAAAAAATCTGCAAAATAATAATAAAAGAAACTCAGTTTAATAAAGTATCTGCAAAAATATGAATACTATCATACTCAATGATGAAACAGTAAATATTTTCTCCAGATGTTGGGAAGAAGATAATACCCACCTTCACCACTTGTCATCTGCCTTAAAGATTCTAATAACTGTAATAAGGGAAAAATGAAAAGGAATTAAAAATATGAAAGAAAGAATTTAAACCACCATGAAGGATAGATAAAATAAATGTTGCAAATCCAAGAGGGTCTGAAACAAAATGAATAATTAGTAGAAGTCAGCAAGTTTGCTTAGTACGAATCAACATATAAAAATCAATTATTTCTATAAAATAGCAAAAAAAGGAAAAATTTAAAAATTATTTAGCACAGGACTGCAAAATCAAATTCTTAAGAGTAAATGTGTAATAAATATATGTGATCTACACAGAAAACTAGAAAACACTGCTCAGAGAAATTAAAGATCCCAATAAAGGAGAGATATATTATCTTCCTTAACACTAATGGTGTTAAGATATCAGTTTTCAAGTTGCTCTATGGATTCAATGTAAGTTTAAAAATCAGCATTCATTTTAAATTCATTTGCTAATTTCTCTATTTTTTTGTTCTTTTATATTTTCTCCAAACTCATTCTCTGTCTCTCTTTCAGTAGATTAGAGATGTACTAATTCTAGAATCAGTATATCTATCCATTTTCTATCACAGAACTTCTGGGGAGAGCTTCACAAGTCAGAAAACCTTTCAGATATTCAGTTTTCAATAGACAAAGAGGAGATGGAGCTAAATGATCTTTAAGTTCTTGTACAAGTATTAATTTTATAAATGCATCAAACACAAATAAAACATGTGTTATCTGCCTTACCAGCTAAACATGATAATACTTAAACCTAGAAACCAATTGTTGAAAAGTCAATTTCTGAAAAAGAGAACAGTGATAGAAAGATTGTTATTTCCTCAGCATATTTAATTTTATGGTTTTCTTGTTTGGAAAATGTTTTTAAAAATGTTAATTTATTCTAAGTGAACAAAAAATTTAAATTTAATATATAATAGTTTTTATTTTATATTGTGAGAAAATTCAATTTTATCCTCTATTGGGGAAATCTAAATCCTCATTCACAAAGTAAAAATGATAGAGTTCTCAAATAGCTTAATTGCAGCAGTAAATATAGCACTTTAAATTTTCTTAAAAATTTAAAATCAGTAGTATATAAAATAATAGTGACATTAAGCCAATTTCCCATATGAATCAGGCATAATTCTAAAATGGGTTAAGGTTAAGCTTTAATGTAATACAGAGTAGAAGACAGAAAAGGTAATGTTCAAAATGTCACTGTCTATTCATGAAAGATACATGAATCCTAGTGCAGTAGCAACTATCTGAGCAGATTTACCTAACTCCAGGAACTTTTCCCACTAGTATTGTCTGAGAAAACAGTTTGTGTTCTGTAGGCAGAAATATGTATTTACTTATAATGAATTTTGAAAATAATATTTTTTAAATTTATTCCCTTGGAGAGTAGAGAGAGGCCAGAATAATGAAGAGATTGAGTGATGGGAGAAAAGTCTTTTCCAATGCAGTACTTGTCCTCTCTTGTAGATTATAATTTAGATTATTGATCTCTTCCTTTCTGTTACATTTTTGCAGATTCAGAGTTCATTACTAAATTCTCATTACCTTTCTTGCTTTTTTGGTTTCTTTACTTTTAAGTTTCTCTCAAAGTTGATCCTGTTAAGTCTTTAGGCCTCCTTTTTTGCTAGGTGAAAGGCAGTAAAGCAAGGATATGGTAACTGAAAGTTTCATCTTCCTCAGAAAGTTTGGGTTGATAATGTCAGGCGTTATTTCCATGACCTAACCCCTTCAAGGAGCACTGCCCTGTGATCTAGACAAGCATGGTCTCTGTCCAACCAAGAACCCTGGGCTTTGGAGAATATTATCAAAATTTTCTGAATGTCCTTTAAATGCCTGGAACTGAACAGGGATGATAGAGCCTTTTGGATGGGGCCCACCTGACATTCATGTAAGTCTTATACCTATTCCTACCTTTTGGGACACACGCAGGTCCTCTACTCAGCAAGGATGGAATTGACCAGTTGCCCATAAATGTTCTGTAATTTGACCTAGAGGGGATATCCCAGGATCTCCCGCCCTGACAAGCAAGTTGCTCTTGCTGTATGGTATATTTTCTTCATAGTAATAATAATATAGGGCAACAAAAATGGGTCTGATTTTAGGTGACACTTCTGAATGTCAAAGGCAAAGAAGAGTTTATGGCTCTTTGTTACTAGTGTTAGGCATTCAGCCTTTAGTTTGAGCAAAATTTGGGCCCATGTACAAACACCCATGTCTGTACTGACCATTTCACTGCCTCTGGTTGACAGTACCCAAGGGTGGAGGCCACCCTGAGGACTTTGGAAACTTCTATTGCCTCTGATTGCTGTGGTGTCATCAACTCTTCTGGTCTTAAGCCATACTGGATCAAGGGCAGTTTTTGAGCAATAGGGCTGTTCTCCTAGTTCTGCTTTCACTGCAAAGTAGAGGTATAGTATGATCAACTCTGAAAACAATCACATTCTAGTAACTATGTAATTACAATATAAAGAATTCAATAGAATCTATCTTGGTTCTTATTTCATTATATTGTATACCTAAAATGTACCAATAAAATTAATTTAAAAAAAGAATTCAATAGAAGAGATGTTTGGAAGATATGTTGTGATAGGTTCATGTTATAAAATTAGGACAGAGTTGAATTACCATTACAAGGAAAACAATAAACATTCACTTTTCATCATACTATTGGTAAGACTTTCATTTATGGTGATCATCAAGGTAACACAGTAACAATGTTTGAGTGAGTCATTGAAGCCAGTATTCATGAGGCCATGAGGGATGAGGTAGTATCATCAGAATCAATATAACCAATTTTAAATAAATATTATTAGTGAATGACAGATCATAAAGATCTATGAAATTTTAATGCAAGTAGATTCAAACAGCCATGGAATTTTGGGTAAGAACAGCATTGCTACCTGTTTTGTGTGGTAGAATATATGAATGTTACATTTTACAATAGAAAACATGATTATATGATTCCTGAACATGAAGAGAAATAGATGGCACATGAATATTATAAAGAATATTTTGTACAATGATTAGATAACAAATATTTAAATACTTCTTTACCCATGTTTGAAAATATTCATTGAAAAATGAAAATAATAGGCTATTTGTCTGATCTCAGAAAAACTCCAAAAAATATTCATTGATAAATAACCATGCCTTGCACAGATCCATAAATTTCATAGTAAATTTTCAGTAAAACTGTGACTATAGAGAGAGAGTGGTCCACAAAAAATACATGTGTAGGCATCATATACCATAGGCCAGAGCTGGCTAACATAAATAAAGTAGACTCTGAAATTGATGGATGATGCCTTGGCTTTTGGGCTGGACTGTGAGGGAAAACTCAGGTGTATGAGAGTCTTAGGATTACACAGAGCCAGGAAGGGCAGATGCGTAAGACTTGTAGGGATACAACGAATCAGAAAGGGCATGTCAAAGACAAACTAAGACTGTGGTGCTATCAGGAGAAAGTCAAGAGTTGTCACTGAGAATAAAAAGAACATAACCAGGAAGACAGCACATTATTCCAGGTGTGTTGGTTGAAATAGTGCTGGAAATGTAAGAATCAGTGATGAACTTGGTGGTTAGTAGAGTTGAAGGCAGGTTGGGTCAAAATGTGGTGAACAGTTCATTTGGATCTAAAACCAATAGTAATGTCCTCAGTGTAAAAGCTTTTATGGAGCGTCTGGTCAGTGCCACCAAAGCAATAAATGACACTATTTAGGAACCGTTGTTAACTGATCATGAGAATTAAGACTGTGTGGTCCCTGCAAATTGGGACTGATTCTTAATTTTACTGGAAACCCTGAATCGGCTTCATTTCCTGAATCACTAGCAAAAGGTCTGGATATGCTTGTTAAATAAATGAGTAAAAACTCTGAATACAAAGAACAAACATTTCATTTGAGGATTGGAAACATTCCCAGAACCTATCTATCAAGGTTAGCCCAAATTTCTGCGTGTTTGATTCCACTTAAATTAAAAAAAAAATAGGCCATAGGAGATCAGGTCATAGGAGAGAAGGATCACCATAGGGTCCTTCTGTAGGAAACTTAGGCTAGGGTTCATAACTTCTGAGAACACCCTGTGATAATTTGGGTGTTTTTGTTCCCTGCAAAGTTCATGTTGAAATTTATTCCTTAATGGAACAGTACTGAGTCATGTAGCCTTTGGAATGTAATTGAGTAACAGTGGCTCTGTCCTCATGAATGGGATTAAGTACCCCTATAAAAGGGCTTGATGGAGGGAATTCATTACTCCTTTGGCCTCTCATCTTTCTCCATGTGAAGACAGAGTGTTCCTCCATTTCTCAGCCTGAAGAACTTTGAAAAATAAATTTATATGCTTCATAAATTGCCCAGTTTCATCAGGAATGGGCTAAGAAATAATCACTCTACCAAACAACAACAAAAAAGGCCAAATTGAATACAGAGGCTCAGAGGGAGGTGATGCTGTCTGTTGCTGTTAATAGGATTCCAGTTTTTCTTGTGGTTCAAAAACAGGAGTTAACTAAAACATTTTATTATGATCTTTCTTGTATGCCTTTCATAGAGTGAAAAGTTCTATTTAAATCACAATTTCCTCTGAAATTCTTCTGTTTTCCTAATTCTGTTGATAAGACAGAGTCACACAATTCCATCTGGTCTCACATCTGCTTGTCACCATCTGTATGTCCCAAGATGAGAATAATCTTGTTCTCTGCAGCATTTTGTGCAGCTTACCCTGGAGATGTGGCACAACACTCTGCAACTGAGACTCTCTGTCACTGGGGGTCTGTCATTATTTTGAGTTATGTTGTGTTTATTTCCTATAGGATGAAGGTAGATAAGGTGGTTGCTTATCTGTTTTGACAATTCCCTTCAAGAAAGAGCCTACAGAGAAAGGAAAGCTGAAAAGTAAATTGATCAGTACACTAATTGTTTTCCTTGCCCACAAGCATGTTTCTTTACCCGAAGTATTTATAGGTTGGAATCATACTGATCATGTTTTTTACACATGTAAATGGCTAGTTAATAGAAGACTTCTATGTAAAGATTTCTTTGAGAGCACATAGTTTCTTCAAAACTACTTTACATGGAATATGGGGAGCATGCTTGACTGCAGCTCTTTTGTTATCCACCAGTGTAGTCAATCTATATCTAATTCATTTCAAAGCACAAGGAATGAGATCATTTCCTAATGTATGATGTAAATGGTAATCCATTATTTTATGCAGCTTCACACAGTATACAGGTGGGCACTGGTCACCAGTTTACCCTCGTCCTGGTAAGGCTGCTGTGATGTGCACCATTTCTGCACCACCTTCTTCCCTGTCACATGCAGTTCATGGGTTATCTAAGGCATGAGTAGCTGAACCTCCAAATCTTAGTCTCTGTTGTCTTTCATGTTACTCAAAATAGGCAAGCCACTATTAATACTAGGATTCCACAGTGTGACTCCTCTCTCCTTTCATTTTGTTTAGGGGAATCCAGACTGAGTCTTCTAAACATGTTGCTTCCCCACCCCTACTTTCTTCATGCAGCATCCTTCCACCTCTCTTCACATTTTATTCGTAACTATATAGGTGTGCTTTTGAACTCATAGAAATGTATAAATAGTATAGAAAGAAAAATGCTGGGAAGCAGTGGAGGAGAGCACAGTACCCAGATAGACTAGTTTGGTGAGATAATCCTAAATACTCGGATTGACACTTGTGAAGTCTGTGGTATAACTGATGACACCCATGATCATTCTTTGCATTCCTTTTTAATCCATTTACCTGATGCTGATAATTTACTGTACACTTTTTTCCTATTTCAATGTTATATGTTGCTCTTTGTGGTCCTATTTTAATTTAGGATTATCATTGTTAGCAAATAAAAATATAAGATGCCCTGTTAATTTGAATTTCGAACTAATTTTAAGTATATATTCCCATATTAAAGACCTATGACAGTTTCACAGTAAGAAATGTCACATACAATGACCCAGCACACACACATGCACACACATGCACATATAACACACACAGTAACAAAAGGCAAAGTTTCTAAAAGTAAGTTGACTTTACCTATTGGTATTGTATATACTCTAGAAAATGGTCCCAGTCCTGACCTTCTGCAAGTGTTGAGAATGAATTCTTTGTTCTATGTTCTCTGTCCTTTGTTGTTCACAAATAATGCAGAAACATATGGAAACTGTGTTTCAGTAGTAATGCAATAAAACTCTTAAGGAAAAAAAAGATGTTTTATTTTCATCAGTGGTATAATTATGATCTTTAAAGAGTGTGCGGAATTATCCTAACCAAGAATAGATACAAATGTTAAGATATTGATTCAATTTTTAAAACAGGCACTTAAAATTTTTTACTAGATATTCAAAGTTTAAAAATGGATATGACTGAAATTTCTCTTAATAATTTACTATGAAATGTTAAGGAATATTATACTTTAATTTTTAACTCACAGTGGATAATTTTATTTTGTGCTGCTCTCATTGTCAGGGTAGATATTGATTTCCCTCTTTGGCGTTCATCTGAGTCTGGCTCACTGTGCTCTCGGTGTCCCCTTGTTGGGCAACATTAAGGCCACTTTGGAGTCTGATTCAAGAGTCATGAAGGACACTGCATGTCTGCTTTCAGGAAGGTGCGGTCATGTATTCACTCTTAAAAGATTTAGGATTCATGATTTAGAGTCGATGATACAGTTCTCATGGATCAACCTGAAACAATTCTTGTGACTCTCATTCCCTGTCCCAATAGGATGATTTGTTGTCCTGGTAAAATAATGTCCCTTAGCCTTGCACAGTTTCTGGCAACAGAAACTTTTGATGGAATGCATTTTCCCCTAGTGTCCTGTAATATATTAAGGAGAATATAACTAAAAACTTTATAGTAAACGTTGATATGAAAATTTGACAGGCAATATTGTTAATATCTATTGAGCACTTCTTGTGAACCAAGAACTAGGCTAATAGTATCCCAAGGATTATCCAGTTCATCCTTTACAGCATCTGGGAGACAGTCTTCTTACACTCTTACACTTATTTTATAGACAAGCAGATTGAGGCTTCGAGAAGTGACTTTTTTTCTGGGAAATGGATAATGGGTTGAAAGGCCAGGATTCAGTTGTAGGCAGTCTGATTCCACAAACAACGTTCTTAGTCACTGCGGTACACACTTGCACTGAACATTTGCTTGGGACTAATTTTCCACAGCAGCTCACTTAACAAATCTTTTAAATAAGGAGAAATCTGTCTTAGATTTCGTAACCGTATGCTATCTTTTTATCTCTTTCAGTTTCACAATTGTATCAAGAGCATGACTTAAAACACTTAAACATAACACATGCTTTTCTAGAAGACTTCTGCAGTACTTGTCAAACCACACCACTTGTTATACTGCTATGTGTGACTTATGACAGAGCAGTTTTGGATGCCGGTAAAATTCCACTTATTGTGTTACTCTCACCATCTTTATTTCATTTTAACTATTCTCACAAAATCATTACAACAATAGGGCCAAGATATGCGGAACACGTATGTATGAGAGAATGAAAAAGTCTTAGAAAATAAGAGATGGTATTTGAGAGTGTGAGCAGGTGTGATATGTAAGACTATGAAGCACGCATGATAGCGTAGATGCATAAGATGAAAATATGAGTGAGAAAGTGTGAGCTGTAAGACTGGAAAAGTGTATGTGACAGTGTGAGAAAGAATGCAGAAGAAAACAAGTGTAGTTGAGTGTTCAAGAAAGAGTATGTGAGAGAGAAAAGGCATGGAAGTACACAGAAAATAAGAGAAGGTCAGGGGGCCAAAAATTACATGCGAAAGTATTTGATGGACTGAATGTGGGAGGTTGAGAAGTGTGACCATGTGCGAATGTAAGAGAAGATGTGAATATATGAATGAATCTTTATGTGAATGTGTTTCAGTAATTAGCTATGTGCATTTGCTGAAGTGCCAGGCACTAGTTCCATTCCCTACCCATTCTGTACCCATACTCATATAATTCATCGTCCTGAACTATGTCATATGGCTGCAAGTGGATATGTGACAGGAAAGAGGATTGACAGGAGTGAGGTAGCTGAATCATGATTATGCCCTGGGGTTGCCATTATTGCTTCCTTGAAGCCACTGCAATTCTTTTCATAGGAGTAGAAGGGATGGATGGCTTTTAGGGTGGCAATGACCAATGTGTGCCACAATAAAACCAATATATTTTGGGAGAATAAACAAAATTATTAAGATATGGGATGTGAATTTTGATTTTCACTATACATATAGATGCACTGTTTCAATTTTTATGTGAGCACGAAATACTTTATCCTTAATAAAAGTGAGGAAAAGAAGGATCTCTATTTAAGAAGAAATTTTAAATTATTTATTGAATGATAACTTTTTCCTTTGGTCCTTAAACATCTTCAATAACAGTTCTTCTATGTATATTTAATAAATACCAATTTTTGATAAGAATCAAAGAAAAATTGTTTTCCACATTTGGATTGATGTACTGGTAGAGTAAGTGCTGTAGGTTCCAGAGTAGAAAACAGAAATTCAGTTAGAAAAGAAAATCCAGAGATAAATCTGAGAATCCATGTACCTTGGAATTGGAAGATGTCTTGGGAAGACACTAAACTTGCAATAATTTGAAGTATTACTAAGTACATCTTAAAGAATCTTATGAACTAGCTGACATCTGTGTGAAAGATGGGACTAAAATCCTTGAGATCCCCACATAAAATTCATGTTTTTTATCTTACTTCCAAATACCTAGTGAACAACAGATTTCTATTTCACTCAACCAACTAATTTAGCTTTCAAAATAAGATTCAAATCAAATAACAATGAACAAAGAACATTATATTTTGTTTTGATGAAAAGTATCCATACTTTTCACATTCCTCCAATAAAAATTTCTAGTCCCTACTATTTTTAAGACATACTGCTAGGTGTTATAAAGTTAAAGAGAAAGAAGCTACTACTCCTGTATTGCAAAACAGAACAAATACACAGATATTCTAGAGGACTAGAATAATCACTTCCATAGCTGAACAAAATATTTGACAATGGCAGCTTTATATTTGTTCACAGTTTCAGTGGGCTCAGTCCATGGTTGGCTGGCTGCAAGACAAAAACAGCATGGCAGAATCACATTCTAGGGACACAAAGTCACAGTGCTTACTGGAGACTAAAGCTTCATCAGACAACCAAGCACTTCTCCCCATCCACACCACCAGGAAGACAAGTACAGTAGTACATAACAAAAGCAATAGTAGAATATTGCAGAAAGAGGAATAGCAGAGAGACATGAAAGTGGAGGAGGATAATCTGAGATAGAGCTGATAAGGAAGACCCAAAGCAAAGGATAGAACAGACTTTGATAAATCTTTTGGCCACTGAACTCCTTCCTGCAAGAATCACAAGATATTCTAAGAGGATTCTGAAACCTAAGTTTCTCTCCAGGTATCCATAGCAACAACAAACCCAAACCCAGTTAAACTGCAGGCTAGAATAGCTCAAGTAACCACATTAAAACCTTATCAGAAGGAAAAGGGTAGTCATTTTCAGGCATATATTCATTCATCTTAGTCTCCATTGTTATGGATAATGTATAAATTGTTAACGACAAAAAGGAGACATGTAAAAAAGCAAGAAGCAAACCCTGCTCTATGAAAAGACTTTAAATTCTATCAGATTTACTGCAAGTATGACATATTAAAAATATATCTAATTGTAGTTATTAGAATTATGATTCATATTTTTAAAAATTTAAGCAAAAAGGTGGAAACATGTAGAATAAGAAGTATTATTTCACCAAAGTTGGAAACCTTAAGAAGTAATCAAGGAATAATGGTAGAAATAAAAAAATGCCCATGATGAACTCAGTTTTAGGCTGTAAACAACAGAGGAAGGAATCGGCGAGCTTGAAGATAGATCAACAAAAATCACCTAAACAGAACTATACAGAAAAGAAAGAGTGAAATAACAAACAAACAAACAAACCAAGTTAAGACAGAGCATCAAGGGGCCTTGGAACAATATCAAACTATTTAACACACTACTGAAATCACAGAAGAAAATGAGAGTAAAAAGTGACTAAAATCATTTAAAAATTGACTAAAATTTTCTAAAATTAAGAACACATAACAAACTATAAATCCAAGAATTTTAACTATAACAGAAAGGATAAACATCAGTACACACACACACACACACACACATACACACACACACCATATTTAAACTGCTGAAAATAAAAATTAAAGAAGAAATCTTGAAGTCAAACAGAAAAAAGATATATTCTGTAAACATTACATGGAGAGCAAGAAAGAATTATAGGTGACTTCTCACTGGAAAAAAATGAAGACCAAAATAATGAAGTGATAATCTTAAAGTGGTAGAAGGAAAACAATTGCCATCCTAGAATTCTATACCTGGCAAAGGTATCTTTCAAAAAATGAATGGCAAATGAAGAATATTAAGAGAATGTTATGGATATTATAGCAATGAATATGATGGTCAAGATTAATAGAACAAATTCCTCAAAAGACAAAATCTAATAAAGCTTTCTCAGGAAAAAAAGATACTCAAGATAGTTTTTAATTTATTAAACAATTGAATTTATAGTTAAATACATTTGTACAAAAATGCTTCAGACCCACACAGCTTCACTGAGGAATTCTACTCAATATTGGGTAAAAATAGGGCAGGAATTTAGCTCAGTGGTTTCACCACCTGCTGTGCAAGTGCAAGGACCTGAGTTCGATCCCTGGTACCCCCCAAAATATATATATATATATATTGGGTAAAAATAATACTTATTCTGTGCAAACTCTTCCAGAAAAATTGACTGGACTATTTCTCATTTCACTTCATAAAACCAGCGTGGCAGCTCAGAAGTGGAAAGAGTGAGGGGAGGAGCCAGCGAGAAGAACACACCCTTCCATGTCACTACATCCCCTCTTTAGACAGGGCCCTTTCTTCCAGGAGTTCATTCAGCTATGAATGCATCAACAGATGTATCCACTGCTGAGTATGGTGTCCCCATGACCCAGTTACCTTCCAGAAGTCCTATGTCTGAACACATGAGACTCTGGGAGGACATTTTAGATCTAAACTATAGCACCATGATACCCAAACCACACAAAGAACAAGAAAAGAATTCATACAACAATAACACTTATGAGCATAGATGTAAAAATTTAAGAAATTGAATCCAGCAATGTATAAAAATGATGATATAGCGTTACAAAATTGGGATAATATCAGGAAGTCAAGAGTAATTTAACATTTGAAAGGAACCAATATAATTAATCATAGTAATTAATTTAAAAGGAAAAACTCTATAGCAGACTTAATAGACAAAGAAAATATTTTGAAGAGAATCCAGCACCCATTCCTGATAAAAATTTATCAGCCAAACAAAAAGAAAAAAGAAAAAAATAAACTTCCTCAAATTTATAAAAGATCTACAAAATTCCATACCAAACATCTGAATTAATGGTGACAGACTGAATGATTTCTTTTTTATATAAAGAGCAATGCAAGGATTTCTACTCTCAGTCTTATTTAACATTGTACTGGAGGTTTCAGCCAGTGAAATCTGATAAGTAAAGGAACTGAAAGATATGCATATGGAAAAGAAAACGTAAAACTGTCCTTATTCACAAATGCCACAATACTAGAGAAAAGCTGATTAAATCTGTGTAAAACCTATAAATAGAAGTAAATTTAGCAAGTTTATACTATACAATTAATTTTATTTTTCTATATTAGTAATGAACATTTGAAACTGAAAGTTTAAAAATGCCATTTACAACATCATAAAATATGAATTAGGGATAAATCTGGGAAAAAAAGATAAGTAAAGCCTATACAATGAAAATGAAAAGAATTGCAAAGAGAATTTAAAGGAGACCTCAATCTCATGCCCATGGATTAGAATATTTGCTCTTATCAATTACTCACCATTGTGGTCCTCCCCTTGCTAACTACTGAGGCACCAGTGGGCTCTTCACTTCCGGATGAAGGAAATGTGTGGCACATCTTGATCTCCAAGAAGGACTCTGGGAAACTGGGGGCCTCACTGAATTCCTCTTCAGACTGGCATTAGTAGACTGAGAGGCTAGTTCCGGAATCATGGAGACTATAGTGAACATAGCCAAAGTCTTCAGTGGGAAAGGCCTGGGAATGGTAGCTCTGAGAGTGATGATGTTATTGAAGATGGGGCAGTAGAAACAGAAAGACAAATACATCAGCTTGCTGAAGCCCAGAAGAAGAATGAAGAATCACCCAAGCTCAGCAGTGCATACTGCACAGGGCCTGAGGGAGGAGTGGCATTTCTTTTCTATGGCATTTCATTGGTAGATTTGGTACATGAAGAAAGAGTGCTCCACTATCATGAGCACTTACTACATTAGTCATAGAAAAATATAATAGTTCAGGTATACTAAGAGTTAAACAACTAGTAATGTGTCAGGGATGCTGTGGACTTTGGCTTGGTCAGTGGGAAGGATGGCATCACCAGTAGCTGAGGCAGAGCAGCCAGCCGGGGGTGGGGACTGTGAGCACCCAGAGGCCTGGGGCAGTGGGGAGGAAGCAGAGCCCCAGTGGTGTTCGGGAGAGAGCCAAGCTGCGTGCCAGTGGTGGTTGATGTGGCCTTTTTTTTTTTTTTTTTTACAGGTTTCACCACCAGTTTATTAGAAGCAACATGGTAGGATGGGAGGCCAGGCTGCCACCATCTGCTCTCCCATGGAAGGGATGGTGTGTGTAGGACAAGAAGGTAGGTCTCTTGGAGTCCCATCATGGACCCCACTGCTAAAGGCAAGGGGTGGGTCACTGTAGCATTGCAGGTCCCCAGCTGCTTCCCAGGCAGTAGTGGGGCCTCAGGCACTAACTAGTGTGGGCTCAATCCTCCCTGCCCCTAGGAAGGTCGTGGTCATGACCTGGCCCATAGCTGGTGGGAGCAAGAAAGGCAAGTGGGAGAAGAAGGAACCATCAGGAGAGGAACCACAGGAACAGACAGAAGGTTGTGAGGGTGTAGGAGCACTCCCAGGCTGGGGGAGGACTGGCAAAGTGGCGGGCCACAGCTATATTGGGGTTGCCCTCATCAGGTTCAAGGCACTTCTGGAGACAATGCCCACTGTTCCTGTGCTCTGGGCTTGCCTTGAAGGAGTTGCTCCAGACCTTCTCACACAGGTCGGCTGGGTTGGGGAAGTAATCTGGGGAAGGATGGCAAAGGGTCTCTGCAGGGCAGCAGCTTTTCCCTTAACTCTAGTCCCAGCCTCCATGCCAGTTGGATTTGCAAGTATAAGAACTGCTACAGTAGGCCCACCACTGCTCACAGTCCTCCTGGCACAGTGGCATGCCCAAAACTCACCCCTCTGGACCCTTCATGTCCACCAGCTGGATCCAAGTTCCCAGATTAGGGGAACACTCATAAAGCAGGTGGCCTGGATAAAGTGATTCTGACAGCTTGGGGTAAACAATCCACAGTGCATCAAGCTGAAGTTGTGGAGCTGTGACACTGTGAGGGGGGCTAGCCAGGTTGTGGTGGCTGTGCAGCAGGCATTGTCCTTCCAAGGGACGCACTGCACAAAGAGCTTTGTCTTCTGGGCCAGGTTCTCTCTTGGTGGTGCTTCGCGTTCACACAGACATTGAGCAGCTTGTCCCCAGTCCAAGAGGGCATGACTGTCCACAGCCCTAGCAGGAGCTGCCACCACTGTGCTGTGGCCTGTTTTGGTTCAAAAGTCCTTCTGGACTCCTTCTAGTTAACCTAGAAATTAATAACATTAGACCTGTGGGGGAAATGTGTTCTGTAACCATTGTAATACAAAGGAGTTTTTTTTTTTAAAACAACCAGGTGATGAGTTGGAACTATTGTCTGTATAAACTCACAATAAACACATAGTTATGAGGAATTTAGGCTACAATAGTCCATTTTCATCTTAGTAATTTTAGATCCATAAGGCTTTAAAAATACTGCATATATTTTGCTTTTATTCAAGATGTATTTATTTTAAGATCAATTTAGAGTCTGCACATTTCTGGAAAAATTACATCTTTGCTGTACTTTCTTCATTTGGTGAGTTGATTAAATATAATCAATTATTAGTAACTCATTTTAATTAATCAAATATACATGAATAATTGGATTTATTAAAAAAATCAACTTTACTACTGGAATATTTAATTCTTGGATACAGTTTTGGGCTGAAACATTATTTTCATTGTATGTTAAAATACTAAATACCTTATGTGGCGCACCGAATTTAATAGTATATATGCTCAATAAAGACCACTGAAAAAAATGGATAGATGAATGAATAAAGGGCCTAGTGGCACTCACCTGTGATCCCAGCTACCTGGGAGGCTGAGGCAGGGGGATCACCAGTTCCAGGAAGCCTGAGCAACTTAATGAGACCCTGTCTCAAAATAAACTTAGAGAAAAGATCTGGGGATATAGCTCAGCACTGCCTTATCTTTGGATTCAATCCTCAGTAAATCTCCCTCCCCCCAAGAGGGATATATATATATATATATATATATATATATATATATATATATATACACATTAAGGAAGTTTCCCAAGAGAAACCAGAAAGGAAATGAGAGAAAAAGCCAAGCAAGGGTCTGTTTTCCAGTGAAGCACCAGCCTCAGCTTATATATGAGGCTCTGATATATATGAGGCTCACAGCTTGTCATTTCAGGGAAAATGAACTGGGAATTTATTCACAGCATGAGTTGGGAAGGGTGTTGGACACCTTGGCATCTCTGGCTCTCCCCTATAGACAGCCAAGGGCAACTAGAGGCCAAGGGCAACTCAAAGCTCAAATCTAAGCTTTCTGAAATGAGCAGTTAGCAACAAAGCACATGGACTCTGCAGGGATGGCATCTGAAGATCCTCAAGAGAGATCTGACTGGACCTCAGTGGAGTGCAGCAGTGTTTGCTCCACCTAGAAAGTGAGATGGTGAAGATTTTAAAGTGAACTCTTAGTTGATGCAATGAGTTTTCTAGCATATTATGCCATCCACTTCTTTATCTAAAATATAAATATTATTGCTTGATTAGCAAATTTTACAGAGACTATTCACAAAACAAAATATTATAAAAAGTCATCTTAGTACACCAATGGTTTAATTAAAAGTTTGTATTCTTTTTAGCATTGCAAACATTTTGCATGTCTTTAAATCAATGTGCACATACTTATTTGTAGTCTTTCTCTTTTTTTCATATTAGCATTTATAATTGTACTGGGGACTTCAAAACGGGTTAACTGGGTTATTGAGTCCACTTCTGTCTCACTGGCCCCGTGCTGCTCGTCTCTCCTTCTTTCCCCCTATGTCTCTACCTTTGGCCACAGTGGCCTTCTTTCTTTCAGGTCTTTGGAATCACCAAGACTTTCCAACAGCTCAGGCTGGACTGAGTTCCCCTTTCTTTGAATGTCTGGCTCCATCTCAGTCCGTACATCTCAGCCTAGAAGTAATCATCAAAAGGTACCCCTTTCATCTTTCCTTTCTTACATTTTAAGCTCTGTAAGTACAGAGACTATCATTTGCTTACTACTGTCTATCTACCTTGTGACACAGTAGTAGCCCAAAATAGCCCCAATAATATTTGTGGAATGAATAAAAGACAAAAGATGGGACTATTCAGTGATATGATTTTTTTTTTGCAAATACATTAGAACTTTGACCTCTAAATGGTCATTAATTTCCTAAAAAGTATCACTGAAATGTTACACATTTAGTTAAACTGCACTCTCATTGTCCAAAATATTTTTGAGATTTCTGTATTAGATTACTCTTCAGAGTACATTTTTTGAATGTCCTTAATAAGGATAAATTATATCTTTTTTTGTAAAAATAGCTGATTTTATTTAGTGGTCAAGTCTGAAGCATAAAATTAATATTACTGTTTTTGATCATATTAAAAGTTATATGGCTGATGTTTTTTTTCTTTTCAAAGGTTTCAAAACTAGTCTAGAGAATTTTTCACCTCAATATTTTAGATAAGATGATATTCAAGAGTGATATAATTGGAAATGGTACGTGGTGTCTTTAGGTAAAGGATAACACACATTTGGACACCCTTTTGATTTCTTGTTAAAAACAAATTTCAGCTTCTTTACTTTAGAATTATAAATTTTCTTGAAAATAATTAAGCTGAATAACTTTTAACATGTCATGTAATTGTGATCATTATTCCAAATAAATAGCACCCTCAATTACTTTGAAAATCTAAATTATGTTGATCTTAAGTGCATAAAAGGAAAAGTAAGATGTAGATTCTCTAGAACTGTCTCTAAATGCAATAACACAAGGCTAAATTATATTAATTGAATAAAAGGCTGTCTGTTTACTGACAAGTTGACTTCAAGCATTCATTTTAGATAATAGAATTTTACTATTTTAAGTGTTTGTATTTACATTGCTGAGAAGAACAGAAAAGGAGAAAGTAGGTTTTATCTTAAAAATTGTGTAAATATTTGGCAATTATGATTATCATGTCTTTACCTTTAAAGTGGTTTTATAATTATCTAAAAATAATTTCTTGGATTTCAATTCTAATCAGGGTAAATGTTTGCCTTTGGTAGATGGTTTTCACAATTAGGTTTTTTTTAAATGAAATAACAAGGAATTTTAGCTGGTACTAATTAAAATTATCCCAGTTTCTTAATGAGTGTAGAAAGAATTGAGTCTTTCTTTTAGTTTATCCAATAAACTCATTAGGAAACACTTTGATGCTTATATATGTCTATATTTTTTCCTCATAGTCCCACTAGTCTATGAGTAACTCTGTGCTGTACAAACTTTTTGTTTATTTTCTTGTAAATATTTCTTGCTCTGTTGAAATATGTGCTTTGGTTTGAGCAGAGGCTTGGGGAAGGCAGACAGGATGGATTAATTTGGGATTATGTTTTGCCAGATGGGAAGGATGAAAGGAACCAAGGACAAAATAGCTTAGGATATTGAGATAGAATGATTGCTATGTGTAGTGGTGTGATCTCAGTTTTCTGAGAGGGTAGGGCAGCAACTCAGCAACTTAGCAAGACCTTGTCTTAAAATTTAAAGAAAGAGGAAGGGGTTAGAATTGTAGTTCAGTGTGAAGTTCCTAGGTTGAGTCCCCAGGACCACACATACTCACTCCCCTACACACACACACATATGCATGCAGGGGCACACATGCACACACAAAGTATTGTTGAACTTCTGAGCTGAAGCTGCCTGTGAGGTTATCGACCAATTGTGAGATAATTATGTAAACTTACCAGAAGAATGGGAGTTTGGGGGTATTTATTGAGACATTTGAATACATTGTCTGAGTTATTATCACTTTTTGGTAATGACACATTTCAACAGTACGTCACTGGGAATATGGAAAGTAAGAGAGCCAGTGGAGTACAGATCAGGTGGTCAAAGGATGATAGTCGACAGCACTGGCTGAGTCATCCATGTGGGAATTGGAATCACACAGGAAAATGGCAGGGCTTTGGAGAGGAAGACTATGAATCTAATATCAAACTTTTCATAAACAGAAGTGTGATAGGTCAGGAGATAGTAGACAATAGCCATAGAGAGAGTTGGGTGATAAGTAAAGAAAGGGACTTTCCTGGAGACTCCTACAGTAAGTCTCCAGTCCCCACCTGCCCAGTGTGCGACCCAGGCCTGAGAAAAAAAATACACTAAGACAGAACTAAGGGAGAGAAAGCAGGGGCCAGGACCACCAATGCTGGTGTAACTGACAAAGGCACTGGCTAGTCCCAGGCAGTGACTTTTATTGGCAATCAGGTGGGGTAAAGGCAACTTGTGATTTCTATGGAAATTAATGTAAACAAGGCTCATAAAGGACAAGACAAGGCATTCTTGAATTAGGAATAGAATAGACAAAATATATCATTGTAATTAGAGCACTGTCCTTCTAGTCTGAAGATTTTAGTTGTGTGGGAACAGAATTTGGGTACAAGTTACTCTGAGTTTGGCATGTAGGCTTCGGCCAGACTCAGTTCTATAAACAAGACAATTGTGGGGTTAACTCTTCACAGCGTGCTTTGGGCATAATCAATATTACAGTCCTCTGCAGGACTTTATGGATTGGTGGAGGAGTAATGGTTTGGAAGTGGTGCTGGAGAATGAAACAGGTGTGGCTCCTTTTCTCTTGCCTCTGTACCTGGGATGTGGAAATGATTCCCACTGAGAATTTGTCCTGAGGGATGATTCAGGTTTCAGTCAAAGCTGACAACACTTGGCAAAGAATAAAGACAAGAGAAATGTGTTGATCCCTGTTTCAGTCCTCATCTAAGCAGTGTGTGGGTGGGATAATAGGAGCAAGGAGTTGAGCAAAAGTGCAAAGTGGTGTGAGGGCAGAGGGTATGTGGAACATACCCCAGGTGAGAGAGTTTTTATATTTAAGGATATGCCCAGGGGAAAAGGAATGAGATGGAAGGCTTCTGACAGTTCTGTGGACAGAGGAGTATTTGGGATTTTACTGAATTCAGTTTAGAAGGGGACTGGTCTTGGACAGATTGAGGTGCAGCCTTAAGGAGTGGACAGTGGCATCGGCCAACTGTCCTTGACTGGATTTATGATTTTAGAGGTAGAGGGGAGAGAGTAGATCACTCCACAACTGCTGATAGATTCAGCCTAGCATTTGGCCTGCAGCTGGTGTCGCAGTCCTGTCCTCAGTGAATGTTACTAACAGAGAATTCTTTCCACTTTTCTACAGGGTCTCTAATGAGCATGTACTACTTGTAGAAATAGGGAAAATATTTAAAATAAAGTTAATTTATTAACAAATGTTGATGAATGGCCCCTAGGTGTTAGGGTTTGCCAAGATGGGAATATAAAGACAGATAAAATGAACTTTTTGCTCTTAAGAATCAGTCAGCTTAGTAGAGAAAAGAATAGTGTGATAGGAGTCTTAAACCTAGGCCATTTCTATCTTAGAGATGAGTGTGGAAAATAGATGCACTACTTGAGAAATTTATGCTAAAAATAAGCCACACCCCCTTTTTAGCCCTGGTGTCTTTATAATCAATAGCATTTAAATATCCACAAAGTTTTGTTTGTTCTTCATGTCACTGTGTCATTGCAGCCCTAGAGAACCTTCTTCAGAAGGGTCCTTAAGTTTATATAACATTGTTGTAAAAATAATCAAATGTTGAGGAAAGATATTAAATACTACATTTTTGTGATATAAATAAAATCCTTTCAAATTTAAAAAAAGATCTTGAGCTTATTTATGTGAAATAATTTTAAAAATAAAGTTTTATGTTTGATGTGGTCTTGCCATTCCTGATTATATTTCCCTCAGGTCTGGACTCAAATCACTTTTTTAAAGTAAGGCCATCCCTGGATCCCTGCTGATCCTGGTTTAAAATAACCCCCATAACTTTCTCAGATTAGATTTTCTCATTAACAATCATCGTTATCTTAAACATGTATATCTTACTTGTTTATTCTATTCATTGTTTTCAGTCTTCTAGGAAGACAGAAATTTTTGTCTCTTTTATTTACTACTATACTCTCCTAGAGCAGTGCTTGGTATATAGAAGGTACTCAATAAATGCATTGAATAATGGAATTAAATTCTCTCCAATTGTCCAGACTGTTCCAACAAACAGTGATAACATTTCTTTACAACTATTTAGAATGCACAAGATTGGATATTATTTTTTTAAAGAAATTGCTCTTTCTTTTCTATTAGCAAATGGAATATGGAAATTTCATGCCACAATATAAATACATTATGAATTTAATATCACTTTTTTCATGTCAAGTATTCTAAAACATTGAAGATGCTTTCATATATATACTGTACATACACTGTTGGAGGAGTCACTCTGGAACTGGACATCAGCGACTTGGATATCATTAGAAAAGGCCACACTGGTCACAAAGAGCATCCATCACCCAATATACAAAGAGAGATTCCCTACAGCTTGCCCAGAGCTGCATTTATCAGACCTTTGTTCTGGCCTATGTCTTCAGTCTCCAACCTACCCACTCTTACTTATGCCTTCTTTCAGGTTTTCTTCTTGATACCTGGAACATATCTCCAGCTGCTCCATCATACCCTTCTCTGAGGCTCTATCTGGCCACTTGATGATGTACCCCCTCGAATGCAAGCTGTACATTGTCTTGGAGAAGCCAATGCTTTGTCCCCTTGGGGCTGAAGGGTAGGTTTGAGTTACCCAAAGACCTTCCTAGCCTGAGAGATAAAGAGCTGTGCATCTATGGCACACTTGAGACTTATTCACTACTTACTTGCTTAGTTGACAGCTCTGTGTAACCTAATCTGAAACTTTCTATTTTGATAGTCCTTAATACCAGTGTGTATAATAGTAGCTGTTTAGATTTCTGTGGATGTTTCCTTCTTTTACAGTAACATCAGGAGAAACCCTAGATTGTCTAATATATATTTGGAGCTCCCTCAAGTTGCCATTGGTTTTATTGCTGCTGTCCTTTTAGTCTGGATTATTGCTTCATACCTCTTTTGTTGGGTTTATTCTTTGTCTTGCTTACCCAGGGACACCTATTTTAACTTTGTTTGAGGTGTAGAAAATGAGTGGTCTCCATTGCTCCATAGGAGAATGGCTTGGGTAGAGTTTTGTAGAATTTATCCATATGCTTTTTAGTTTTACTCACTGGCTTTTTTCCCCCCTTAATATTCCCAGGCATGGCTGGCTCAAGTCAAGCTCAGGAACAGTCACCACGTGTCTTAATCATTTTCATGTTGCTGGGACAAAATATCCAACATTAACAATTTAAAGCAGGAGGGTTTATTTTGGCTCACAATTTCAGAAGTTTCAGTCCATGATCGGGCAGCTCCAGTGCAGAAACAGAATGTTAGAAGGGCCTGTTGTGGAGGAAAACTGGTCACATCATGGTGGCTAGGAAGCATAGAGAAGAGAGGAGCTGGAGAAGGAGATTTACCCTTCCAGGTCATGCTCCCAGTGACCTGCCTCTTCTGATCAGGCTCTATCTCCCAATGGCACACTCAGCTGCTGAACTCACCAGTGGATGAATTAGAAATGAATACAGTACCCCCATGATCCAACCACCTTCCAAAAACCCTGCCTTGGAGAGCACAGGAGTTTTGGGGCTCATTTTTTATCTAAAACATAATATTGTGCTACACTGTAGACTATAAATCCCTTCATTCACCATGCCTACAGACCTTTTCCCCCAAAATGAATAATCTACCAAGCAGCATAGAGTATTCCTTAGTACAATCAATTTGATCTTTCTTCTTTTTGACTTAACTACAAAATGAATGTTTTGAGTTCTTTTATTAGTAGGCTTCTATTCCTTTGCAAACAAATGGATACAAACGGGAATAGAGTTTGAAGAAGAGAGTCACCTATCTAGACGTGGTAGGTCACGACCTATTTGGGAGATCATTACACTGTCAAAGATATTCTCTTTTGAATAAACCTGCTTGTTGGCCAGTAAAAGAGAAAAATGGGGTTGATTTATTTTATTAGTGTTGATACCCATGGTAAAAAATGACTTAGGTCTGATATATATACTGAGCAAACTGACACCAAGACTACTTTAATATTAATACATTGGAGAACTTTAATGTTTTTTGGTATAAAACAGAATTTGGTATAAATTTGGTCTGGTTTAGACTTTAACTAAGGGAGGGGAGTTACTGAAATCCTGTAGTTGGTTTGCTTTTCATTGCTTGTTCGAGCCCTTGTTATTTCATGCCTGGAGGAATTCAAATGACATTTTTTTCTGATTTCTATCACTTCAATTGTCTCTTCATCTTTGTTCTAAAAGAGCTGCTGAGATACTTTTTCTTACCCAGAACTACAGGTTCAGTAGCGCTTGTGGAACAAACCCAAGAAACATCTCTTTAATACAAGCTTAAATAAAAGTTTTAATTTGGTCAATTTTAGTTAAAGAATGTACAGTTCTTTCCAATTATCTAATCAGGCAAACTCAAGCTCCTTGTTTTGGTTTTCTCACATTTATTGGTTCCTTTATTCTATTTCCCTAAAAGATTGTTTACTCATTTTAGTTGAATTCGATCAAATATCAAATCAACTCAAGTAACCCCATCAGTCCTATCAATCTAATCCATCCAACTGAACCAATCAAATAAGATCTTTTCCATTCTACAGTATTTCATTCCAGTAAGCCTTAATAGGTACTTATACACACTAGCAGCTGCTTCAAACACCTTAGCAATTTCCAGTTGCTGTGACCCACACAGTGTAGGGTCCAAAGCTGAGGAGAATGGTGGGAGATGAAGAAAGATGACAAAGACCAAGATTACTATTAGCTGGGACCAGGTGGAACCATAGCTTCTTGGGAGCTAATGGCCACCTGGAGCACCACGTGCTCTTTTTTTTTTTTATAGTGGAAGGCAAACAGGAAGAGAAGGCAGGGCAAATAGTCCTATGTGACCTATGTGGCCTAGGCGGAACGTAGCATGATGGTTTCATGATCAGGGTATGTGCAGGAAGGGAAAAGGGAAGGATACAAGGTAGCTGTCTCCTGGGGCTGTGACATCCAGGGTCTACAGTATGATTCACAGTCTGTTTGACTGTGTCTCTAATCTGTGGAGGAGAAAGGGAGTAGGGAAGAAGCAAAGGACCAGCTTCAGGCTTGGCCCACAGCATCCACTTTTTAAAAATTCAGTACTGTTTTACTTTACCCTAAAAGTTGTTTTTGTCTCCCTTGATTGAAATGATTTATGTTTAAAACTTTATGTAAGACAGACTTTTTTTCCCAAAGGTTATCCAGAACTTTCAGGATTAATAAAACGTAAAATAATTTTTTAAAAAAATTTGAGCCATGGTTTTACTTAGTTGCCCAAACTGGACTTCAACTTACTATTTTCCTTCCTCAGCATTCCAAAGTGCTAGAATTTACAGACGTGTGCCACTATGGCTGGTTTAAACATATTTTTTCTTGAGTTATCTAATCAAATTTAGGAAAATGATTACTTTTCCTTTTCAGAGCCTAGTGTGTCCTGAATACTTGCTGAGTACAAGAATTGGAAAAAAGATATGTATCCTCCTGGAAAGGCTATTGTTTAGGAAAAAGAAATAAGAAAAAATAGTAGCCTTCTCCTTTACAAACACTGGTGTCATCTACAGGTTGGCAAGCTGAAAGTACAGATCATACTACCATAATAAAGAATCCGAGTTGGAATAACATAGAAAGGAACTTGATGGTTTGTTGTGATATTTAAACACTAGAGATCACTTTTCAAAGTGGACACTTACTTTTTTTTTCAGGACTAGGGATTGAGCCAGGACCTTTGCACTGAGCTACATCTCCACTCCTTTTCTGTATTTTTTATTTTGAGAGAAGATCTCATATAATTTAAATTGCCCAGATTGGGCTTGAAATTTTGATCCTCCTACTTCAGCTTTCCAGAGTGCTGGCATTGCAGGTGTGTGGCACCATACTCAGCACAACTGATTGTATAATTCTTTTTAGTGTCAGGTACTAACAATGCAGGAGTTACACCAAGAAGCAAATTTATGGTGGCAAAGGTCAGTTTGGAGAGTCATCCTGAAAGGAACTTGGATTTTAAAATATTGAATGATAATTATAACTGAAGAGCTCATTAGATACAAGATTAGAAAGGGCAAAGAAAATTTATATCTGAATGGGAAAAATAAGAAAGGTTAAACCTATTCATACCTTCAAGTGTTGGCTATATTAAGGTTTGAAATTGTGATGTGATTATGAGAGCCAGCTAAAATAAGCTCAAGAAACATTCAGTTTTATGTGCATCTCTCTATCTTTTTAAATTTTTTATGAGGGAAAGTTGCAAGCAGTTTTTTTTTAAATTTTTATATTTTTTTGGTACCAGAGATCAAACTCAGATCCTTGTGCTTGTGAGGCAGGTGGCAGAACCACTGAGCTAAATCCCCTGCCCTCAAGCAGTTTTTTTTTCTTTTTAAAAAATTCTTTTATTGGTACATTTTAGGTATAAAATACGTTTACATTTATCATTGGGTGCTTGGACCTGTGCATGATGTATCTTAGTTCTTATTTTTCCCCCATACCTGTGCACCCTTCACCCCTTCCATCCTTCCCTATTTAAATAGATTTCATTTCCATTTTTTTTTCTTTTCTTATAGTTTTTCCTTTCCCTTCTTCCCTCCCCCTCCCCCACACCTTTGGAACTTTTCCCATTTCAAATTATCAATTATTCATTTTAATCCTTATTTATACTTTCAGTTTCTCACACTAGAGAAACTATTTAGTAATTACACATGTGTGTCCTATTTATTTCACTTAAGAGGATGACCTCAATACGCATCCATTCAGCTATAAATGTCTCTAGTTTCTCATTCTTTATGGCTGAGAGGTACTCCATTTTATAAAAAAACCCACAT
>NW_004624732.1:12719142-12778129 GCF_000247695.1 Heterocephalus glaber | reverse complement strand
GAGTTCTATATGCCTCACTTATCTGTATGTCCAATTCTCCACCTCTGTCTGGGAAGTTTTCTACTATTACTTCTCTGAACAGTTTTTTATGTCAATTGTACTTTGTCCTGTTTTTTTGTGGATTCTTATCAGTCTTTTGTTATTCTTTTTTGCATCATCTACCAGCTGCTGGATTGATTTCTCATGGTCCCTTACTATCTTTAAGAAATCTCTGTTTTCTTGGTCCTTAACTGCAATTCTGTCTTCTATATCTGATATTCTATCTTCAGATTCCCTTGATCTGCTCTGCATGCTTTCAATGGAGTTTTTAATCTCCTGAATATCTGTTTGAATCTGTTTCATGGATTCCATTTCTTTCTTATGTTGGGTGATCATGGTTTCCATTTCTTTCTTATGCTGTGCATTCATGGCTTCCAGCATGTTTCTGGTCTCATCTATTTTCTTATCTGTTTCTGTTCTAGAGTCTCTAATCATGTCTTTCACTCTCCTCACCATCTCTGTAGTTATCTGGGAGATTATTTCTGATTTGAATTTTTCTAGAGCCTCATGCATCTGTTTTATTACTTCCTGTGCTATCAGTTCAGGGTGCCCAGGTGGTTGATTAGTAGACTTTCCAACCTCGTTTCCCTCAGAATTTGTCTTTTGTGGGGTGGAAGCCTGAGTTTGTGCCTTGCTTAAATGTCTTCTCATTTTTGTTTTTGGTACTGTTCTTGGTTTAATTTCTGGGTTGATATTTCAAAATTGCTTAATGTAGGTATCTTTGTTGCTTGTTTTTAAAACCTTCATGGAATGATTGCTTTTCAGAGGTGCCTTCCAGATATAGCTGGTGTTTAGGTTTTGAGACTCTGATGGCTCTGAGGCTATTTCATTTTCACTATACCAGGAGGGACAACTGATTAGATCAATCACAACATCTTAGCCCAAATGATACAATCAGCAACACCATAGCATCAAGCACAGCTTAGAAAATGACAATTTGTGGTAGTTATTAATCTATCACATTTAACTGTGTGAATTAAATCAAAACCAAGGACCAACCCAACGTATGTTTATAGTGAATAAACTCTTCAATATAGCAACTTTACCCTTTGGGATGGGGCGTTAGAAGGAGTTGGGAGGGAGGGGCAGGTAGAAAGATCAGGAAAGGTTAGTGGTGAAGCCAGAAGACACAGGAAGATCACACAAACTTTAAGAAATTGTTAAAGGCAAGAGAAAAAGACAGAATGAAAGAACAAAGATGTGAACAGAACCACCTAACAGCAATAGGAAGGCTAGATACTGTATTTACTTTCCTTTAAAACTACTGGTAATCAAGAGAAGGAAAAAGAGAAGAAAAGAAAAATAAAGGAGAAATCTGAATTCAGTCCAGAAAGGAACAAATAGGTAGATGAAGGGCAATGTGGGACAGTGAGAGAATGATAGAGAGAGAGAGAGAGAGAGAGAGAGAGAGAGAGAGAAAAGATAAAAGAAAGAAAAAAGAAGAGAAAAATAAAAATTTGAGAAGAGTAGAAAAAATTAAAAATTAAGAATTAAAAATAAAAGAAAAAAATTTTTTTTCTTTCTTTGCAAATAACAAAGAATGAAAATGAAGGACCTTCTTCAGGGTATGTCTCTGATGTCACAGTAGGCAATGTCAGCAGTAGTGTGTGCATGTAAGTCAATGAGTCTCAGCAAGCCAGTAGCAAACGCGTGAGATTCAGGCTCATTTCTGGCTGCTAGTCCCAAGTTGAGTTCCCTGTCCTTCTGCAGGATTGAACTCTGCAAAGTTCTACTGCAGGTTCCAGCCTCTCTTCCCTCGGAGATAGTGCAGGTTCTGATGGGAGGTGATGATTCCTCCAGCTTGCCAAGTATGGTGGTCTAGTGTGTCTTTATTGTAGAGGTTCTCTTTACTTTTCCGCTGAGTTTCAGTTTTCATCGAGGAACCTGAGAGACTCTCTTTCTGTTGCTAACTTCTGCTCAATTTCTTTTGCTTTCTAGTTTACTGAGAATTTTCAGAATGTTGGATTTGGTTAGATTCTTTTTTATGTCTATTGAAAAGCCTGTATAGTTTGTCTTTGTAGTCTATTGTTATAAAATACATTTATTTATTGTTGTATGTTGAACCAACCTTGTATTCCTAGGATAAACTTTGATGAGTCATGATACATTATCCATTTTACATATTGCTAGCTTTGATTTGCTGCAGACTCTGTATTTCTCCTCGTGAGACATGAATATTGCTTGCAACCTTTACCTTTTTGTATGTGAAGTCTTTGTCTAGTGTTGATATTAGGAGTATGCTCACCCAACAAGACAAATTTGTAACATAATAATTTTCCAAAAGCTTTGTTAACAAACAGCTAAGCAAAGTAGAATTTTGTAAGTGTAGTAGGGTTTTTTATATATATGTTGAACTAGACTGTACAAGAACGGCCAAAATTTTTAAAAAAATCAATATTGGATTTTGTACTTCTAGCATGATGATATTTAATTACATTATATTATGTAGTATTTGTGAAAGCACTCAGCTTTACTTTTGATCTCTGGTAGGTTCTTGATAAATATTAGCTACTGGTGATTATAGTAATAAGTACAATAAACAAACAACCATACTTTGTTCCTGTGCTATGCAGAAAATTGTTGTATATACATGTCACAAGAAAGACCAGATATAACACATTTATATTCAAATATGTGGCAATTTGCCATGTACTCATTTTGGCCTTAATGGAATTTTAAAGGTAAGAAAGTACTCCAGTTCTTGGAATTCTAACCTCAATTATTCTTTTAAAACTTCTTCCAAAATGCATAATTTCTTCTACAGTTTTAGTAGTGATGAGATAGCATAAAAGCAAAAGTTTCACTATTTTCCTTTTTAATGTCAATCTTCATGAGAAGGGAAGAATAGAAGTTAAAAGCCTCAAAGTCTAAACTACTTCCTTCTCTGTGTTCTTGGAACTTGTGTACCCTGGTGTTGACGTAAAGGAAAATATACAAGAATTGGCTTTACCTGAGAGTTGTTAAAGCTGCAGATTTATTCCATGGACACTAAGTCAATGGGTATGGCTGAAATCTGTGTTTTGATAATCTCATCAGCTATTGTTGCTCACGAAAACTTTGAAGCACTGACTGAGCATGTAATTGGCAAGCTAAGAGGTAGCTGGGAATATAGAGAGTTAATCATGGACCACTAAGGTGCAAGCTGATTCCCCATCTTGATTTAAAATACACTGTTGTCAGCTGCAGTCTGAACCACTGAAAGAGGCACAGGTTGCTTATTGTAGCTAGTGTGCTTAAAGACATGTTCCCTCTTCTTCCTGTTCACTTATGTTATCTGCATAAAGAAACACTGAGGAAAAACTCCAGAGTTTTCAGACACACAGAGAAAGTGTTTCAAAACAGGATAATTAGGAATCATGGTACTTTACATATCCTGTCCTTTCCCTAAAAATCAGCACATTCAACTGTTAAGTGCCTACTGAATATTTGAAAATGACCCAATATTGAACAGGATTGCCATTTTTCTTTCTAGGTATACCTCCTTGTCCACTTTTCTTCATATAATTAGTCTAGCAGAACTTACAAATCTATCAATAGCTAAAAAAATAACCTAGGAAAGGAGAAGATGAACCATTTTAAAATGTCTACTTCTTGATTTTATCCCTCATCCAAAGCCTGGCTTAATTTATCCACACTGTCTAATTTGTTTTTATTCTATGTTGTCTTCCAAAGAATAGTATGCTTTGCTCATTGTGCTCATTGGACCATGATGCTCATTATTTAAGTCAAAGGAGTTTAAAGATCTGAGACCTCTAATTTAGGAAGATAAAGTCTAAAAGCAAAAAAAATGGATGATGATTAATTCTTACTGGTATTTGCAGTTTAAATTACTGAAAACAATGACAATTTACTGGTGACTCAGCTGATGTTACAATTTTAACTAGCCAAGTAATAGATCTCAAATAATGCTAGAAAAATAATTGTTTTCAAAGTAAATTATATGCCATCTATTAATAATTAAACTCTATAGAATCTGAAATCTCACTTCAGACAGTGGGAATTAATGATTCTTTTATTGTTATTACTATCACTAATCCAATAACCATAATTAATTTACATATTGGTCTGGCTGTTCAGAATAGAAAATGCATTTTATTTTTTAGAAAATGCAACTTATTTTTTAGTGTTATAAAAGATAAGACAACTGTATTATTATTTAGTGGGTTATAATATTGTGTTATTGTATATCAAAAACTGGATTTTCTGTATGAACAAATTATTTTTTAGTGAAATATTCACAAGGAGATTGTGTATATTCAAGAGTTACTAAATTTCAAAGTATTTGAACACTGCCTAATGAAATGTATTTAAAAAGTAAATGAGTATACATATAATACCTACTATTGTCAGGAACTCTGAAGGGCCCATGATTTTGTTCTACTGCAAGCAAATTAATTAACCTGTTATACAGACCCCTGTGAATTTATTACTCAGCACCACAGGAGAAAAAAGCTTTACATTTGCATTGGTTAAGTCTCCACCCCTCCCCACACGTCCCATGGGGGTTATGAAGAGAGGCTCAGATGGATGATACACACACAATAGGTTTGTCACTGCTAAAGATCAATAAGTTAGAGAATCCCCAATGTTATGAAGAAACTGGTAGCAAAATCTGCCCAACCATTCTCCTGCAAGAAGACACAGTCCTTACTGTCCGGATCTGGAAGCTTGTTTTCCACTACCCTGAAGAAAGCACGTCCTCTATTTTCCAAGGTTATGCAAACATCACTAGAAAGATAAATGAAGGATGTGAAGCAATCCCATGAAGAAATTTCTTTTGGCGTTATGTGTTTATCATGCTAGGTAGTATAAGGAATAAGGGAAGGAGAAAGATACAAATGATGTGATTTAGTCTTGAGGGGAGAAAACAATAGATTGGAAAGAGCTCATTTGGGAAAACACAGAGGAAGTTTCCAGGCCCATCTGTATTAACAGCTGTGTGATGTTAGTCAATTTTTTTTTTAGTTTTCTAAGTCTCAGTTCCTTCATCTGTAAACATAATTCTGTACATTAAAATATTTATTAATTTAATTTTTCTCTATGTTTATCAAATAGATGAAATGTTTCAAAGTATTTTAAAATAATGATGTGTCTACTACAAGAACCCTATAGAGTGTTAGAGAAAACGTTGGATAGTGGATTTCCCCACAACATCTCAGGTCTATGAATTTCCTGGGCGACAGTAGCTTCCAGTGACAAATTCTATATTGGCACAGACAAGCTGAGGAAACACTTGCCTTGTTAGGACTGCAGACCAGAGCTGATGAATGGCAACAAGCTATGTAGCCCTTCTGTTGAAGAGCACTCTTACAATATTTCAATAACAACTTGAAATAGAAAAAGGAGAGTTTGACAAGAGGTAACAAGAAGCTAGATACTCCATCATTGTAATTTCTATTTGATAAATGTATCCACTGTTTGTGAAATCAATTGCTTTGAAAATCAGACTGCATGCTATTGACACATGGAAGCACACTGTCACAAACAATTACAGGATACTGTATTAAACTGCCATGTGCTATATTATAGGCCACCACATCTCAATGTTCTATTGTAAAGGCTATTATAATGAAGTTAGTTTTATGTTTTAAATGAACAGATCTCTAAATTTTTACTTGAAACGTTAAATAGGCCAGCATTTTAATATTTAGAATAACACAGTTTGATCAATTAGACTTACAATTTGTTTTGTAAAAACACTTAACAAAAAAATAAATAAATAAGTACCTGCTAAAGCAGAAAAATGAGTAACTAGAAATTGAGAATAAAATGTTCAGTCAACCGGGATGTTCTCTTGGGGAAGTCTTCATTTGTAAATACCTTCAAACATCACCTAGTTGTTATTGGGTATCCAAATGGAATCAATCAATGAGACTATGCTAAGATTATCTTTTGTGACATTATTTGCATATTTGAATGAACATCATTCTTTTGAATCCTTTTTAGACTAGCTTTATTGAAATAGTGCTTGCCACCATCTCTTTCAGAATATCTTAGTGCCTTCTTAGTGCTAAGTTCTGGGATGGATTATTAATATGTTATTAATTCCAAGTTTGTTTGTATTTTGAATGATAAATGGATTCACATGATTTATTACCAAACATTTCAGACATTAAATTGTAGAAAAGTCTTCTTTAGGCTCCTTGCTCCCTTCTAACAAATTTCTATTGTCCATATACCAAAAGTAGGCACTGTAATTACTTTTTTGTCATCCATCAGAGATTTTTTTATATGCAATTAAATGTGAGAGTATCTATTTTTACACAGCATCACAAAACAGTGCATTGTTAAACAGAGGACAATTTACATTTTTTAGGACAGTATCATTTGAATTGCCATATTATAGATGAAATTGGGACTCTGAAGTTTTATAGCTTGCCCCACATCATATAACATAAAACTGAAGGTGAGAGGATTTGAAATGAGGGTTGTTTGTCTAGTTCCAAAATTTATGTTGTATCCTTATAAAATACTAACAATTTACTTGACTGTGGATAAAACAAATACTAAGTGACCATTTCAAGGACATAAAGGACAAACAAAGGGGGAGTATGACTGAATCTTCTAATGCTTTCTGTAATGTCCCTTCATGACAGCATGAGTCTTTTTGGATATTTAATTTCCTGTTGATATGTGTGAATTTCTATGTCTGTACTTCCAGTAGGAAAAATGCAAACTAAATCTCTACCATTTTTTACTCTGCACACTTTTTTTTCCCTGGTATTGGGGATAGAACTCAGGACCTTGTGCTTGTGAGGCAGGTGCATTACCACTGAGCTAAATCCCCAGCCCATCCTCCACACTTTTAAATTTTTTTAAGTCTAATTTGATTTTGGCTTAGTTTAAAGGTTATATAACAGTAAAATTAATAACTGTGGGCATTGTGGTCTATTTACAGAGATTTTTGACAAATACCTAAAATCCTGTATTTACATCACAATTATAGTACAGAACAGCTCCATCAACCCTTAAACTTCTTCACACTGCTGGTTCTAGGTCAGCATTCTTTCCACCCCACTTCCTGGCAACCACTGATGTTTCTTTCATCCGTATAGTTCTGTCTTTTCCAGATTGTCAAACAAATGGCATTGCACAGTATATATTTTGGTTGGGCTTCCTTTGAAACTTTCTTTTGGGTGGTGCTACGAATTATACCAAAGATCATGCCTACTTGCCAAAGCAAGCACTCTGCCCTCAGTCTTCTTATTGGGCTTCTTGTAATTAGCAAAAATTGCATTGAAATTTTCCCAGGTTATTGCATGAATAGATATTTCATTTTGGATAATATTGATAATATCTGTTGTAGAAACATCCTCCAATTTGTTCACCCATTCACCATTTGTTTCTGTTTTTTTGATTATGAATAAAGCTGTTATAAACATTTCTAAGCAGGCTGTTGTGAGAACATAAGTTTTTATTTCTCATAAGTAAATATCAAGGAATTGGATTGATTGGTCATAGAGCAGTATATATGTTTACTTGTATAACAATCTGCCAAATGTTTCCTAATCACTTTACACACCCATCAGCAATATATGAGATGTTCAACTGCCTTGTATCCTTACAAGCATATGCTATTATCACACCTTAAAAAATTGAACCATTGTAATTGGTAGGTAACAGTACCTCATTGCATTTTTAATTTGTATTTCCATAGTGACTAATGGTGTTGAGCACCTTTTCATGTGCTTCTTTGCCATCTGTATATCCATGTAGTATTAGAGTTCTCTAGAGGAAGAGAATCAATATAAAATTATAATTATACAAAGGGCTTTTTAAGGTAGGCTTACAGTATCAGAAGTGGAAGAGTCCAAATTGCTGTCTGTGAACTGGAGAACCAGAGGATCCAGTATCAGTCAAAGGTTGAAGGCTTGGAAGATCACTGTGGTCACTGGTGCAGATCAGTGTTAGAAACTAAAGACTTTAAAAACCTGAAGAATTTAGATATCAAATCCAAAGGCAAAGCAAAAACAGGACCTCCTCCAAAAATGAGAGAAATTCCTTTGTAATTCCCCTTTTATTCCATCCAGGCTACAAGTCTATTACTTGGTGCTACCCACATCTGAGGTGTGTCTTCTCTCAGTTTGCTGGTCTGCATGTCAGTCATCCACCCAGACTTCTACTAATCTGCCAAGTGAGTCATACTTGTCAGGATGACATATCACAATTAATGATCACATGACACTGCTTGTCAAGTTGATTACCAGATACATCTCCTTAAAACATACTTAATCTTCAAATAAAATATCAAGTTCATAATTATGCCTATCTTGATTCAACAGTCCTGCATACAAACAGAAATTCATTAATTCCCTCCCAGAAGAGAAGGCAAAGTTTTTCTTTCAGTGATGCTTACTGTTGTCCAGACATTTTAGAACTTAAATATTTAGTGTAAATTTAACAGTACTGGCTAGTGATATTAAGTCAATCAACATCATGTTACAGAAGAGAAAACTTACTACTTAATTTATGTGTGAATATGTACAAGTGTATTAACCAAATAGGAAAGGAATACTTATGACAGTTACAATCCTTATTTCTGCAACCAGTCATGTGGTCTTAGGTGGTATTTATAACTATGTTCCTCTAGTATCCATTTGTATTTCCTTAACCTTCAACAAGTAACTCAGCAGGTCTTGGTTCTTTACCTGTCAGGAGGACACATTCCTGAAAGTTCTGGGCCATTTGTCATCCTGCCTGAATTGGACATTTATAGTTTCCCACAGAGCACTATAACAAGGCAAAGTAATCCTGAGGAGCACCCAAAGGATCTTGTGCACTCTAAATATATTCTTACTTACCTCTATTGAGGAAGAGTAGTGCATTTTTCCTCTAATGGTATGGATCAACGACTCCCACCAGCACTGCAACTCCCTTTTAGCCTCTTGATTCAGAGGCATTAGGAGCCCCAAAACACCAAGGAGAAGTCTTAGCCTCCAATTTAATTGATCATTGTTGTGGCTCCTAATACAAGTCTTCTCCTTTCTGGAACTAAGACTACTAAGCCAGTAGAGCACAAAGTTATGAAAACAGGAAACAAAATTTTTACTAAAGGAACACTAGGGATAATGGTGAGTAGTGCCATTCTCATCCCCCATCCTTCTTGTTTCCTGGATGTGTGAATCCTGGTTGTGGGAGAAATATTACCAGATATCAGATGCTGATTTACAGTTTATATAACCCCTGAAAAACCTTGGCTCAGCCTGGCAAGGTTTTGACAACAAGCTGGTGCTGTAATTCCATTTTAAAAGGTCATTCCACCTTTCTATCATTCTAAGTGCTTCTGAATGAAAAGAAACATTGCAAGAGCTATAAATTCCATGAGCATGAGCCATTTTCACATTCTTTTGGCCATGAATGCTTTCCTTGGTCAGAAGCAATGCTATGTGGAATATTCTGATGGTGGATGAGACATTCCATAAGTCTATAGATTATAATTTTGGCAGAACTATTACATGCAAGGAAGGCAAATCCATATGCAGAATAAGTCTCTATTTTACTAAGGGCAAACTTCTGCTTTTTTTCAAGATGGAAGTGTTTAAGTATAATCAACCTGTCACCAGGTAGCAGACTGATCACCCTGAGGAATGGTGCCATACTGGTGATTCACTGTTTGTTTCTACTGCTGGCAGACCGGTAATTCAGCAGTGACTGTAGCCAGGTCAGCTTTGGTGAGTGGAAGTTCATGTTGTTGAGCCCATTCATAACCTCTATCCCTGCTATTATTACCACTTTACAGGCCCATTGGGCAAAGACAAGGGCAACTGAGGAAAAAGGTTGACTGCTATAGAGCAGGTCATCCTATCAACATGATTATTAAAGTCCTTTTCTGCTGAGGTCACCTTTTGGTGAGCATTTACATAGGACACCAATATTGTCACATCCTTTGCCTATTCATATATTTCTTCCCCAAATGTCTTTGTCACTAATTTTTCAGTCATGTTTTTTTCAAGTTCCTAATCTTCTAAACAGGCCATTGGCTACATCCCATGAATCAGCATATAGCACATCTAGTTGTTTTTTCATCCAAGCAAAATATACAGCCAGATACACTGTCCAAAGTTCTGCCCATTGTGAAGATTTATCTTCACTGCTGACATTTAGGAATGTCCTAGAAAAGGGTAGTGCTGCTGTCCACTTTTCAGTGATGCTTGAATAACATGCAGAACTATCTGTAAATCAGGCCCTAGTCTCTTAACTGATCATAGAGCACACCCCCATAAGGACACAGGTGCATGCCAGGCAAAAGAAGGCAGTATAACAGGAATAGGAACCATGAGCATTTGGACTCCTTCTTCATGTAACTCCTACCTTTTTTACTTTTTTGGGCCCAATTACATATATACCACTTCCATTTGATGATGGACTGTTTTTGTGCATGTCCAACTTTATGATTTGGTGGGTCAGACAACACAAACTTCATAACGGGAAGCTCAAGTAACATGGTAACCTGAGAGCCCACAGTCAAGCATTCACCTTCTACTAAGGCCCAGTAGTGGGTCAGGAGCTGTTTCTCAAAGGGTGAATAGTTGCTTGGAGATGATGGCAGATCATTGCTCCAAGATCCTAAGGGCTTCCACTGTGATTCATCTGTGTGGACTGCCAGAGGCTCCAAGCAGCATTCCTATCTGCCACTACACTAAGCACCATTGGGTCTGCTTACATGTGGCCCAAATGGTAGAGCAGCCTGGACCTATTGCTGAGCCTTCTGTTGTTCTAGGCCCCATTCAAAACTAACATCTTCAAAGTTTACTCAGTAAATAGGTGGGAGTAGCACTTCCAAGTGCAGAATGTATTGTTTCCAAAATTCAAACAGGTCCACTAAGCATTGTACCTCTTTTTATTTTTTTAATTTTAGGAGATCCCAGATACAACATCTTATCTTTCACCTTGTATGGGATGTCTCTGCATGCACCATACCATTGGACTCCTAGAAATTTCACTGAGGTAGAGGGAACTTGAATTTTAGTTGGATTTGTTTCCTATCTTCTGACATGCAAATACTTTACCAAGAAGTACAGAGTGGTTGCTACTTCTTGCTCATTTGGTCAAATCAGCATAATGTCACTGACATAATGGACCAATGTGATACCTTGTGGAAGGGAAAGACAATCAAGATCACTGTGAACTAAGTTGCATCACAAAGCTGGAGAGTTAATATACCCTTAAAGTTGCAGAGAAAAGGTATATTGCTGGCCTTGCCAGTTGAAAACAAATTGCTTCTTGTGGGCATTATGAATAGATACAGAGAAAAATGCATATGGACAATCAATTGCTGTATATCAGGTACCAGGAGATGTATTAATTTGGTCAAGCAAAGAAACCCATATGGTACAGTAGCTGCAATTGGAGTCACCACCTGATAAGTTTATGATAATCTACCATCATTCTCCAAGATTTACTCATCTTCTGCACAGGCAAAAATGGGAAAGTTAAATGGAAATATGTTGGAAATCATCACTCCTGCATCTTTGAAGTCCTTAATGGTGGTGCTAATCTCTGAAATGCTTCCAGGGAAGTGATTTTTTAAAAAATTATAAATTTTCCCCATAGTGGCAACTCTCATAGCTTCTATTTGGCTTTCCAACCATAGTGACCTCGCAGCACAGGTTAGGGAACTAATATGGGGACTCTGCAAACTACTAGGTATATCTATCCCAATGATGCATTCTGGAACTAAGGAAATGATCACAGATGAATTTGGGAATCTATTGGACCCACAGTGAGTTGGAGCTTAACTAAATCTCCACTGATCATACACCCCTCTGCACACCCTTCCATACACATGATTCCATACACCCTACATACACATGACTTCACACACTTTTACTGGAAGGCCATAGTGACAGTTTGTATCTTCTGGAATTGTCATTGGTTCAGAATCAGTGTTCAGTAGTTCTCAAAATATCTGTTCATTTCCTTTTACACAATGTACAGTTACTTTGGTAAAAGATCTTAGTTCCCTTTGTGGAAGGATAGGGGAAAAGATTGACAATATAACCTTTTGGTAGTCCACCTGAGTCTTTTCTCAAGGGGACCTGGCCTCCCCATTATTCTAGGCCTATAAACTGACCCAAGTTTTGGATTTGATTCTCTGTTGCTATGAGTTGAAGTAATTTTTTGTTCATTTGCCTGAAATTTTTCTGCTTATATAAATCCAGTAAAAATTTAATAGGCTTCCTATCTATTTCACTTTTGAGAACACTGTGACTCACGTCAATGTCATATATCTAAACATGCGAGATCATTTTGATCATTGCTTTGTTTCTGCTGTCCATTATAAGTATGCCCAACTTACCTTTGACACTTAAGTCTTGCCACTTGGCCCCTGACACTCTCGGATCTTGTTAAATCCATACTTTTTTTTTTTTTTTGTAAATGAGTTTATTGACGAAGACACAAGGTCAAGCTTCCCACAACACCCACCCTCGCCAAGAACATATCTGAATAAGAACAAGAATGATAGGACTCCAAGGGTAACACTTTTACTTCCTGTCTCTCCCCAGAATCCCACACTTCACAATACACTTACAGAAAAGGCCTGGGTGAGGACAGACTCAGGGAATCTCTGACCAGCAAGAGTTCTGGGTGTGTGTTTGCTTCCCTTGCCCTATGATGCTGGCTCACATTACAGAGACGTGCTTGAGCAGGAGAGAGGGGGACGCAGGGCAATCCCTTCCCTCCAACTGGCCAAGCTTGAAAGGGGCCTCAAAGGAAGCTGTGGTGGAGGCAACAGGTTGTCTCTTCAGGAAAGAGGTCCTTTTATGTGAAGCAGAGTCCCTCCCTGACTCTGCTCAGGTTGCAGCTGGAGGCGGCCTCCCCAAAGGTATGAAAACACCCTGGACTGGCTCAGCAGAGAACAGCAGCTGTTATCCATTACTAGTGGTGAGGCTGAGAAGCCTGTTTCAGGGGTTGAGGGGCATATCCTGGCACAAAACTGTCTGCTTGCCCTGACACATACTCTTCCTTCTGGAGCTATGGTTTCCTTTGAGATGAAAACAGTGTTTGTAGTGTGAATCTTCTTCACTACTTGTATCCAACTGACTCCTTCAATGAGTCCCAGCAAGGGAACTTCATCAACTTGCTTCCCCCCACCCCCTACATCACCAACCTACCCACCACCCACACACAATCCAGTGCTATTTCCTATTCCCCACGTGCCTGTGGGGCGGTGAGGAATACACTTCCTTTCTTTTACCCAGTAATTCCCTCAAGGATTTTCAAGGTTTGAGAAACTGTTTTAGAGAAGCCACCCCCCTCCCCGCTAAGTGTTGCAACTGGTACAAAGAAGGATCATTTCAGACATGACGGACTGGGGCTTGGCTTCTACTCTCATTTTCTGCAATTCCTCCTCTCAGCCAAGTGGGTTAGGTCTGAGTCTACCATGAGGCCTCTGGTCCCTGGAGCGCCTCTGACTTGACAAGAGGAATCTGAGAAGTGCTGTGTTGGTTATGAAACCTCAGTATCAGGTGTCAGGCTATGCAACAAGTGCTCAAAGGCCACGTAGTGTGAATACTGTTAAGCTGGGTGGTGGTTTTGGCATGAAGCATTCTCAACCCAATGTGTTAAGGGAGTAGAATTCACCTCCTAGTTTTTTGAGGGATCATGAGAACTGCTTGAGCTTCTGGGATGATCTTAATCTGCTTTGGGGCCTGAATAACATGAGCAAAGAGCAGATTAGTGAGCTGAAGAGATAAAGAGAAAGTGCAACACCTCTAAGCTCATTTCTTCTTTGCACCCACCTTGCTGGCCTCAAGAACACTGGCTCCAGGAGCACGTGGGAAATGTTATGTCTTCGTTCTGTCATCTGGCTGGACCTTGAAGTAACTGAAGATACTCTGCTGTTCCCTTATGCCAAAATCAAGATGGACGATGCAAAGAGCCACAGAGCTGGCAAGGCAAAGGCAGAAGATGGCATTAAGGAAAGAAACAGCAACAAGGGCGTCTTGTAGCGCAACCACCACCAGTGGAAATTTAGGAGTCCCAGCTGTAGCTTTGCTACTGAACAGCTGACAGGCCTCACCAATAATGCTCTCTTTTTGCCTTTTATTTTTCTCCTTTGTAGAAAAACAGGGTTGGATAAGTAAGCCATTAAAGTCTGTTTCAAAACTCTTGATTTTTAGAATTGGATCTGAGAAATAAAAGGAAGGAGGCTGGGGGAGGGCATTGTGGTTCCATTTCTCCATCTCTCCTCACATGTCCTAATCAGCATTATTAATGGGTTGGTTTGGTGGAAAGGAATAAGTTCTAACTTCTCTTCGCTTTGGTGCTGACAGGCCTAGTATTTCCTGCACTTTGAAAAAAAAACACTCAGTGGAGATCATTCCCAAGTGCAGAGCAAGCAAATGAGATGAGAATATGGGGATGGGGCAAGTGTGAAGGCCTGGCAATGAAGGAGTATGGAGAGAAAGAACCAAAAATCTAAATGACTAGGGACAAGGTTGCCACAGATGAGAGAATCCCTAATAGAGTGGGTTGGTAACTGTATCTCTTCCTCTAGGACCACAGTAACTGATGGTCAGTTGTTTTAACACTTTCTACCAGTTTTACTACCTCCATTTCTCATATGTACAAAAATATAAAACAATAAAGTGCAGTTCATGTTTCAGTGACACTATTCCTTGCTTTAATATTTGTTGTCTTTTTCTGCTTTTGAAATGAGCTCTTGATGGCAAAATACCAAACTACACTCAAATGAGGGTGTAGAAAAAGCCAGCTGTTGGAACAGCACGGAGAAGCCCACAAGTAAGAACAGACAGTAGCAAGTGGCAGGAGGTGGGAAGTGACTGAAGCAGTGGTTACAAATGTTCACAGGAAGCTAAAACTATCCAACAGGTTGTCTCTACAGTTACCACAGATTAGACTAGTCACTACTGTGCTGGGTGGCCTCAGTGTGTTTGGGTTCAGATTCTACACAGCAGTACAATTTCTTCAAGTTAAGAGTTCTTGGCTTGCACCAGTCACAGGGTGGCTGGAGGGTACTGGACCAGTTTATTAGTTTTTCAAAATGCTGTCGTAGACCTGATAAATGTATTGAGAGACTTCAGGAGCTCTACATTTCAGCGACAGCATATAATTGGGGTTTCCGGGCTGGATCCGTAGCTCAGCCAAAATCCAAATGCCATTAGTGAGTTTCAGGGATTGGTACAGCATGTCCTGCCCTTCCACATTCCTCTTGGCAATAGTATAAACATTATTGTTTTGCAACTTGCTGGAAACAGTGTCAGCATTTAAATGGCATTCCTTAATCTGAAACTGGAGTTCATTTTCACTGGGAATATCCTTCCATGTTGTCAGGAAGACTTGGCGCTCCATTTTGCCATCTTCTACAAAAACACATTCAGTGGGATGAGGCAGCTGAAGTAGAAGATATCAATATTGTTTTTAACAGCCACCTGCAAGTTATTCAGAGGTTCCATCTTCATGACTGGGCCCAAGGTGTTGAGAGGCAGGGACACATCGATGCTTTGGTTTGGCATCAGTGGTGTATGGCCAGAGGAGTGCTTGGGATGATGCCAAAGCTATTCTTGTTAAACTGGATTGCAAAGTCTATCATATGTTGCAGGGCTTTGTTGGTGAAGTTCATTTCCATATAGATGTGCCCTTGGCGGTGAGTAAATGTTCCGGAAATCTCCAAGCCTTTAGCCTTTACTGCAGGTAGCCAGACAGCCTTAGGAGCCACATATCCACCAGGTGCCATCCCTATCCCTGTGGAGAGTTCAAATAGGTCATTCAGACCACTGCTGACTAGGGCAGGAGTTGGCGAGGGAGCAAAGGTTGCAGGCACTGATGATGGGATGAAGGACTGTCCAACTGCTGGACTTCCTCCAATGCCCCCGCCCAGGTCACTGCCAAGCAGACTATCTAATCCTCCTCCCAAGAGATCCACTGCTCCCATCTGCATGGAGGACACCTGTGGCACATTGACTGGGGGACCAAGGCCAAGATTTAAAAGATCCCCAAGAAGGTCACCTTGAGAGGGAATAACCTGAGGCTGTTCCAGGTTGGTTGCCATGGTGGTGCCAACAGGACTGTCACCTGCATCGGTGCTCCCATGATGAATTGGCAAATGTTTGCGATGGATCCCATGACTCCCTTCCACAAAAGCATTGGGAGATTTATGATACACAGAGGCCAAAGAACCAATGTGGCAGATCAGCTCATCCAGCAGAGTTGTCTCAATAAGGTTGTTCTCCTCACAGATTAGTGGCTTCTCGGCTAAGACTACTTCTTTGGCTGTCACTGGGTCAGTTGAGAGAAGGTGCCAATAAATATAGCCCAGGTCTCAAAGGTCAGGATAGTCAGAATCCTGTGTTGCCAAACTCAAGACCTGTTGGACCAACTCCTGTGTTTCTGATGGTTTCTTGAGAAATAGCTTCACTATGGCAGTGAGCAGAGTGAGCTGGACTTGGGTACTTCCATCATGAAAACCCTCCAAGAAGCCCTCCAGTAACTCATCTGCATTGTCGATTCTTTCAGCATATTCTCCTACCATACAAATCGTGGCTGCTCGTGCATCTGGCTCATCCAGTGAATCTAAGTTCTCACAGAGAGTGGCAATAATACTTTCATACTTGTTGGGGTATTTGCGGAAGATATCCCTGATGACAACAATTGCCTCTTGGACCACATAATTTACTTTGGTCTGAATTAGGTCAAGCAATGTGCTTACACAGCGCTCTGCAGATTGCTCTACCTTGATAGCACATTGTCTAATGGCCCTAACAGCTTTGCGAACAAAGTCAACATCCACCTCAGTAGCATATTCCTTCAGTTCTGCCAGAACCTGAGCAATGTTGGCTTGGGACGCTAGGTGGATCATGATGTCCAACTTTTCCAGTTTAACATAGATGGGATCATTGTACTTCACAAAGAAGACTTTGATTTCCTGCTTTAAGATTTCAGGCCTTTTCTGGACAATTAAGTTGATGTTCCCCAGGGCAACATACTGTACTTCTGGCTCCCCAGACAGCAAAGTAACAAGTGGAGGAGCTAACTTCTTCAGCAGCATATTGTAGAAGTCAGAATCCTTGGGTAACAATTCCAGAAATTTCATTAGGACTTTTACTGCTGAAAGCACCACTGCTGAGTTGGCATGGGATAACCCGGGAGTTACCCGCTCACAGATGCTCTGAGCTTCCCGGTCATCTTTAGGATTTTAATTAGATAGGCAGTCCAGGATGAAAATTTGGCCCCATTTGGTGCACTCATTCAGAGTTGTCAGCAGCTTATTAATGTTCTGTGGGTTCAAATCGAGCAAGTTGCTGTTTGGGTGAGACTCACTAATTTCTGACAATGCTGCTACAGCATTAGCCACCACCATTGGATTTGAATCTGCTATGAGATCCTGTAGAGAATCAAGAAATCCTTGATCTTCCACCATTTGGGCATTGATATCATGGAGTTTTGCCATGCAGACTGCCACTGTTTTCCGAACATAGGGGTCTTCATCCTTTAAGCACTTTCGAAGGGGCTCACAGAGATATTCTGTAATCTTGTCCACATGGATGTGCCCCATGGTTCTGACTGCCAAGGCCCTAATCAAAGGTTTGGGATCTTCACAGTCCTTCACAAAGCTATTGACAGCCATGATGGCCATGTCTGGCTGACTCTTGGCATAGTTCATCAAGTAGAGATACACAAGCTTCTTTAGTTCCAGGTTATTAGTCTGCATATAGTTGACTACATCTGGAAAGAGAGAGCTAACATCCTTCCCCATAGTCATAGCAGCAATCACTTTCTTCACAGCCTCCTTCCGCTTTTCTTTCTTTTCATTGTTGAGTTCAGCTTTTAATTCAAAGATTTCTCCCTTTTTATTGGTTGTAAAGTACTTGGAGTCAGTCGTGATTCTGGATCTTTAATGTACACCGGAAGCAAGGGTTGGGAGTGGTGCTGGCAGCCAGAGAGCACAGCCAGGGTGGTGTTGTAATGGTTTCCTGCCCGTCATGATTCTTTCTCTCTAAATCAATACTCTTTAAGCTTCTCATTTGAATAACTGTGGTCCCTACCTAAGGTCTGCCATACAGAAAAGCAATGATAGGGCTCTTCACAAATCTGTTAACAAATTTGTTTCTTAGGAAACATCTCCTTTAACACTTTAAAACTTTGGGTCAGATCTTTGTTCAGCTTTGCAGGTAGACATATTCATCACTTAAGGAGTGCCTGTCTAAAAATTAGTAATATGAGATTTATAAAGAGTACATTTTCAGGACCCTTCCAGTGTGGAGGATTAAAATCCAGTGTGGATTTTACGTGGAAAATCCACTGCAGCATTCCCATTTCTCTTTGAATACCCTCATTAACAGTAAAAACTAAGGAATATCAGGTACTTTCTGTTCATTCATGGAGGGTCATCTTTTGATTTGTAATTCAGCCAACCAATAAACTATTAGCACCCTTTTTCAACCCCATGAGGTGCAACATTAAATTCAGAATCTCTACTTAATGGGCCTACATGAAGAAACTCAGCCTGCAGGGGATTTAACTCAGTGGAATCATGCCTTCCTCACAAGCACAAGGTCCTGAGTTCAATTCCTGGAACAACAACAACAACAACAAAAGAAACAGCCTAATTCAGATTTATGTTTCTTCCACCATTATCTCATACTCTTAAAATCCATTCTAATATTATTCCTCAGAACTCTGCTTGTAAGAATTAGAAAACTCAAGAAATTATTTGAGAGGATAGGATAACTCCTCACTGGTTACACTGTATGTCACCTTTAGGAGGATTCTGAGATTTGAGTTTGATTATAGGCCTATAGGCAAAAGTGAGTGGTGAGGGTGGGTCCTGAGGAGTGTTAGCATTGTCTTGCTCAGTAACTGCATCAGGTAACTTGCTTAGTGACTGCATTATTGCTTTCATAGGCAACTCAAGATCAATTTATTCAGGTATAGGAGGAGTGGGCCTCAGGTATAGGAGAGGAGGTGATTAGGATGCCTTTTGCACTGAAGGTGGAGAAAATTGCTTCCTCTGGCAAAATAATATCATCAGAATTTAGGAGTTTAATGTCTCCAGGTTCATCAGGTGCCTCTCATACATCTCCAACCTGATGAATGGGACTCCATTCTTTTCTTTTTTAAAAAAAATATTGGTAAATATTTGTAGCACATAATGTTTACTTTCATCTTAGGAGTAGGTACATTCACTTAATATATCTTAATTGTTTTATTTCCTTTCCTCTTCCCATCCTCGCCCTAGCTCAATCTCTAGATCCTCTTCCAATTTGCAAAAAATCGATGTCCTTGTTTCTTATTGACTATCTCTTTAAAAAATGTATTTATATTTTGAGATTCTCATATAAGAGAATTTATGTGATTTTAAGCCTTGTGTATCTGATTTATTTCACTTAAAACTATGGACTCAAGGTGCATCCATTTTTTTACAAATAACTCAAATTTATCCTTCTTTATGGCAGAATAGTACTCTATCATGCATAAATGCTACATTATCTTTATCCATTCATCTGATGATGGATATATAGGTTGCTTCCAAGATTTAGCTATTAGGAGTTGTGCTGTTATAAATGTGAGTATACATATTTCACTGTAGTATGATGTCTTTAACTCTTTTGGGAATACACCTAGAAGGAAATAGCTGAATTGAATGTAATTTCTATATTTAGTTTTTTGAGGAATCTCCATATTGATTTCTAAAGTGTTTGTACTAGTTTACATTTCCACCAACAATGTAAAGGGTTCCTTTTTCTCTGCAGGCTTGCCAGCTTTAATATTATTTGTTTTTGTGATAATCATTTTTCCTGGAGTAGGATAGGATCTCAATGTTGTTTCAATTTGCATTTCTCTGGTGGCCATAGATGTTGAGCATTTTTTTAATATATTTATTGACCATTTGTACTTCTTTTCCTGAGAATTGGCTGTTTATTTCAGTTGGCCATTTTTTAAAATTTCATCTTTTATTTTGGGAAGTAACTTTTTCTTGGAGAGTTAAGTTGTAAATTATAGATATAAATTCTCTGTCCAAAGAGTAGCTAGAACAAAGTTTTCCTATCCTGTAGGTTGTCCTTTCAGTCTATTGATGGTTTTCTTTGCCATGCAGAAGCTTTTTAATTTGATATAATCCAATTAGTTAATTCTTGATGGTATTTATTGTGCAATTAAGATTCTGTTTAGAAAATCCTTTCCTGTGCCTATGTCTTGGAGAGTTTTACCTATTTTATCATCCAAATCAACACCCCCAAAATAGCCCAGAATATCCTAGCCAGAGACAATAAAATGAGCAAAGCCTCAAACTTTGATGGAAGAATACATCAAGCAGGGTGAGGAGATAAACAAAAAGGGAAAAATAAAGGAGTGAACAACAGAAAAATAATGCAATGACAGAAATAATTCAAGACCTTTCAGTAATAACTCTCAATGCAAATGTCTTCAACACCCATTAAAAGGCATGGATTGACATCAAAAAATAAAATCTATGTTTGCTGCATAAAAGAGACACATTGAATCCAAAAAGAAATTTATAGACTAAAAATCAAAGGGTGGAAAACAATAGTCTATGAACTGTGACCCCTAAAGCAGCCAGGCATAGTAACCTTATTTTCAAAATGGATTTCAAGTTTAAACTGATCAGAAGATGGAAAGAATAACACTACATATTAGTTAATGGAATAATTCAACAGTAAGAGATAACAATTGCAAATGTATATGCACTAAATGTCATTGTACCCAATTTCATAAAACACCACTGGACATGAAACATCAAATAAATACCTCAATATCCCATGTTTTTTTAAATAGATGGATTAACTAAACCAAAAATTCACAAAGAATTATTGGATCTGAGCCATACTTCAAACAAATGGACTTAATAGATAGATATCTACAGTGTTCTACCCCAATACAATAGGATGCATATTCTTCTCAGTAGCACACACAATTTTCTCCAAAATAGACCATCTGTTAGCCCATAAAACCTTCTCAGATAAATACAAAAACTCAAAATTTTCCCATGTGTACTAGCAGATCATAGTGCACTAAAAGTAAAAAAAATCAATCACAAAAGAAACTACAGAAATTTTACTTACAAACACCTGGACATTAAATAACACACTGCTAAACACTCATTGGGTCACAGATGAAATCAAAGAAGAAATTAAATAATTTCTGGAATCAAATGATAATGCCAGCACAAAATATAAGTACTTTTGGGTCACAATAAAAGCAATCCTAAGAAGGAAACTTCTTACTCTGAATGCTCATAATGGAAAAAGCTGAGCAAGTTCAAATAAATATCCACACACCTTAAGGATCTAGTAAAACAAGAGCAGCACAAACCCAAACGTACTACAATGAAGGAAATTATAAAGATCTGAATTGAAATTAACGAAATTGAGATGAAAGATAAAATACAAAGAATTGACAAATTGAAGACCTGGTTCTTTGAAAGAATAAATAGAAAAACATTTACCTAAACTTACCAAAAGAAATAAAGACAAGGCCCTTATCAATGCAATTAGAAATGAAAAAGATGAAATCACAAGGGACAATACTGAAATAGTAATGACTATGAAAAATTGTACTCCAACAAATCAGAGAATGTAGAATAAATGGACAAAAATCCTAGATACATACGAATTACAAACCTGAACCAAGAAGGCATAAAACCCAGAAATAATAGGCAATCAAATTGATGCAGTAATAAAAATATATCAACAAATAAAATCCTAGGATTTATGGATTCATTGCTGAATTCTGCAAGAACTTCAGGGAAAATATAATGCTAATACTTCTCAAGCTCTTTAATAAAATTTAAAGGAGTATTTCCAAATGAAATAACTAGCATACCCTAATTTCAGAACTACAGGCCACTGTCTTTAACGAGCAAAGATGCAAAACTTCTGACAAGATATTTATAGACAGAATGCAACAAATCATCAAAAAGATCCAGGGCTGGGTACTTAGCTCAGTGGTTCTGGCACCTGCCTCTCAAGTAGAAGGTGCATCTCTGGTACCAAAAAAAAAAAAAAAAAAAGTCCTATCTCATGACCAATCTTTATTCTGATCAGTACTCTCTCTTTAACTTTGGATGCTCTTTGAGACTAAGAATTAAATGTAGAGTGTAATTCGACCAACCAAATTATGAGGGCTTGTGTTCAGTTTTTGACAACTTCAACCTTACAGCTAAAGAAGAAAAGATTTTCTTTCAGGGAATACTTAGAAATTTTTAAGATTGTTTATGAATTTAGGGGGCTGGGAATTTAAGTCTTTAAGCTCCTTATTTTCATTTACTATTCTGTCTTCACACTTAGAAGCCTTTAGACTGTTTATGCACGTCTGGAGTTCATGAGTCTCCTTTATTATTTTGTCTAGACATAATAAGAGCATTCAGTCAGCATCACAATTTCTTGCTTTTCCAAAAATGTTCAGTTTTTCATATAGAGTCATTTAATTCATTGCAGCCCACAAGTGAATTAGGATAATTAGTTAGATCTATGTTGTGCATTACTATGAACAGTTCATACTACTGATTCTCTACATTATCAGAAGGATAGGTCATGGCAACTTACCTCTCAGTGAATTAGTGAGCTAATTCTAGGAACAACTAAACTAATTAGTGAAATTCATCTTTACAATTCTATTTCTCTAGATTCACTCCTGGTACCAAAATATTATTTGTTAGGATGCTCTAGATCATCAGAATCTGTATCTATGTCTATACCTCTATCTCCTTATATCTATATAATTATGCAGAGAGATTTATTAGGTAGACTTATAAAATCAGAAGTGGAAGAGGCGAAAATAGCCATCTGTATGTTGGAGAGCCAGTAGTAATTAAGTAGTCACCATTGAAAGTCTCAGTTGAAAAGCCAGACTGTGCATTAGAAGGCTCAAAAATGTGCACTGGAAGCTGGAAGAAACTGAAGATCAATGTTTAAAAGAAATGGAAAAGACTAGAACTATTCCAAAAAGGGGAACATTTTCTTCTTCCTTCTTTCACTTTTTATTCTATCCAGTCTACATGCCTATTGGTTGGTTTCAACCATATCCAGTGTGGGTCTTTCTCCCTCAGTTTGCTGGCCTGATGTCAATCATATACAGACATACACAGACCTTTACTAATCTAAGTGGTTCTTAGTCAAGTTAAGTTGATAATTTACAGGTAATTATCATAATCCTTTTTGGTAAAATGTCTAAAAGGTTGAGTCATTTTTATATTAGGTTGTTTTCTTATTGTATTTTAAGTGTTCTTTACATATTCTGAATACAAATTCATTGTTTGGTTTGTGATTTATAAGCATTTTTTCTCAGTCTATGACTTATGTTTTCATTTGCTTAATAGTATCTTTCATAGGAAAGTTTTGAATTTTAATAAATGTGGTACGTTTTATGTGTAATGCTTTGGTGTAGTATCTAAGAAAAGTGATTTTTCTTCTATATTTATTGCAAAAGTCTTATATTCTTAGGATTTATGTTTAAATCTATGATTCATATTAATTCATTTTCATAAGTGGAGTGGAGAGTGATTGAATTTTTCCTCACTTCCTCTCCCTTCTTTCTCTTTCTTTCAGCATATGAATATCCAACCATTCCTATAATATTTTCTGGTGAATCTATCTTTACCCATTGTATTGCCTCTCTAAATTGATCGAAAGTGTATATTTTTGGCATGTTTCTATACTCTGCATTTTGATTCAGTGATCTGCTTGTCTATTTGCTGTATTAATCTACTTTTTAAAATAATTGATACTAAATATTGTTTTATTCCAACATTTTCGTGGTTTCCAAGTTTTTTGGGACATTCTAGAACTTTGAATTCACATATGAATTTACAGTCAGCATGTTCACTTTCTGAGAGAAAACTAGAATTTTATTGGGATGTTGTTAAATCTATGGTCAATTTAGAAAGCATTGCCAAAACAAGTCTTCTAATCTATAAGCATGAGATTTATGTCTTTTTAAAATTCACTTAGCATTTTTTTCATTTTCACTGTATACATTTTACACACTTTTTAATTCAGATTTATCCCTAATTCATGTTATATGAAATTGTATATGGTACTTTTTAACTTTCAATTTTGAATATTCATTGATGATATAAAATACAATTAATTTGTTTAATGCAAACTTGTTAAATTTATTTATGTGTATTAGTAGTTTTTGAAGATTTTATCAGCTTTTCTTTAGAATTATGGCATCTATAAATAAGGACAATTTTGTATCTTCCTTTCCACATGAATGTCTTTTAGTTCTTTTTCATCTCAATCACTTCTCACTAGCTACTATCTCCAGTATAATGTTAAATAAAAAAGTGAGCATAGAAATTCTTGCATTGCTCCTTTTACTAGAAGAAAACATTCAGTTTGTAATCATTAATCAGATATTAGCTGGGAGTTTTATGGTTGTCTTTTATCGATTTGAGAAAGATTCCCTATTTCTATTTTTTGGTTTGCTGAAAAATTTTATTAGAAATAGGTGCTGGATTTTTTTCCAAATATTTTCTATATCTAATGAGATTACCTTATAGTTTTTTCTTTTCATTTGTTAATATGATTAATTTTATTGGTTCATTTTCAAATGTTAAATTGTTTTTGCATTCCTGACACTATCCCAAATTATTTATCCCATGCTATCTCATCATTTTTATTCATTGTTGCCTTTAATTTCTTAAATTCTGTTAAGAACTTTTACAACTATGTTCATGAGTGTATTGCTGCATGAATTTTTTTCTTTGTATGTCTTTGTGTGGTTATGGTATCACAGCTATCTAAAATGTCCTCATAAAGTCTCATATGTTCAGACATGGGACTTTTGGAAGGTGATTGAGTCATGGGACTGCTATCCTCATCAGTGGATTAATCTGTTGGTGAGTTCATAGCTGAATGTTCTGTTAGGAGGTAGAGGCCTGTTAAAAGTAGAGTAGCACTCCTTATTGAAGCTATCTGGGTCCGAAGCGTTTTTTTGTATAAAGGTTTATAATCATAAATTTAATTCTTTAGTAAATAAAGAACTCCCTAGATTATCTGTATTTTCCTGAGTAGGCTTGCTTTCATCTTTTAAAGGAATTTGTTCATTTAATCTATGTCATCATACTCATTGCTATAATGTTGTCCCTAACATTCCCTTGTTGAATTGTTATTGATATCATCTTTCTCATTCTTAATATTGATAATTTGTTTTCTCTTTATCCTAGTACTGTTTTATAGTTTCACATGTAGTATGAAGATCTCATACGAAGTATATATTCTGTATTTCAATTGCTCATTCTCTCTACTCCTATTGTCAGATGCTTTATTTTTATAGATACTATAAACACAACATTCTTATAGTTATTCAGATATCAAAAAGCAAAATTACAACATTTAATTTTTTCTTCCTTTCTAATTCTCCTCATTTATTTGTGCAGATCAGTTTTGCTGTGGCATGAATTTTCTTCTGCCTGAAGTCCATTCATTCATAGTACAGGTTACATAAAAATGAATACTCTTAGTTTTTATTTCTTTGAGGAAGTCTTCATTTCCCATCCTTCTTTTTTGGAAGATACATCTTCTAGGCATAGAATTCTGGGATGAAAATTGTTTTCCTTCTACCTCTTTAAGATTATCACTTCATTGTTTTGGTCTTTGCTCTTTCTAGTAAAAAGCCAGCTGTAATTATTTCTTCCTCTTTATGTAACATATACAGTATGTTTCTTTTTTTTGACTCCAAAATTTCTTAGTTTTTATTTCAGCAGTTTCAATGTAACACGTGTGTATGTGTGTGTGTGTGTGTGTGTGTGTGTTTGTGTTGGTGTTTATAGCTTTTTGGTCCTCTCAGAACTCTTGGATTTATGGTTTGCTATGTGTCATTAATGTTAGAATATTCCAGTCCATTTAAAAATATTTCTCCACTATTTTTTTTTATTTTTTTCACTTTACTAAATTCTTTTATTGGTATATTGTAGGTATACAGCATAATTACATTTCTTATTGGGAATTGTACCTTTACATAATGCATCTTGGTTCTTATTTTTTCCCCATTCCTAGCCCTCCCTTCACCCACTCCACCCTTCCCTATTTACAAAGACTTTATTTCCATTTTTCAGCATTTTTCCTTTCCCCTGCCCCTCCCACTACCCCTACCCATTTGGACCTTTTCTTCCTATTTTACATTATCAATTATTCATTCTAATCATTGGTACATTTTAGGTATACAATATAATGACATTCATCATTGGAAATTTGCACCTTTACATAGTCTCTCTTGGTTCTTATTTTTCACCCTTGCCCAGACCTCCCTTCAACCCCTCCATTCCTCCCTATTTACAAAGATTTGGTTCCTATTTTTCCATTTTCTCATATTAATCCCATTCCCTTCTATCCTTTCCCCTAGCCCTCCCACTTCCTTCCCCTTTGCCCCTTTTCTTCCTATTTCACATTACCTACTATACATTTTAGTCCTTATTTACACTTTCAGTTTCTCACACCAGAGAAACTATTTGATATTTATACATGTGTGTCCTATTTATTTCACTTAAGAGTATCGCCTCAATGTGCATCCACTTAGCTATAAATGTCTCTAATTTCTCATTTTTTATGGCTGAGTAGTACTCCATTTTATAAAAACCCCACATTTTCTTTATCCAGTCTCCAGTTGATGGGCATTTGGGCTGTTTCCAAGTTTTAGCTATTACAAACTGCTGCTATGAACATGGGCACACATATATCACTGTGGTATGATTCTTTTAATTGTTTGGGGAAGATCCCCAGCAGTGGAATAGTGGGGTCAAATGGGACTTCCAGTCCTAGTTCTTTGAGGTATCTCCATACTGATTTCCACAGTGCTTGCAACAGTCTACACTCCCACCAGCAGTGGAGCAGGGTTCCTCTTTCCCCACAGCCCTGCCAGCATTTGTTACTGGTTGACTTCATGATAGCAGCCATTCTTTCCGGAGTGAAGTGGAATCTCAGCATTGTTTTCATTTGCATCTCTCGAATGACCAGTGATGTTGAACATTTTTTTCATATGTTTATTTGCTATTTCTACTTCTTTGTCTGAGAAATGTCTGTTCATTTCAGATGCCCATTTTCGGATTGGGTCTTTAAATTTGGGAGGTCTGATCTTTTTAAGTTCTTTATAGATTCGAGATAGTAGACCTTTGTCTGAGGAAGAGCAGGTGAAGATTTTTTCCCACATTGACTCCTCTTTTTATTATCTCATTTTCTTCTGTGATTCCACTAATGTGTACATTCAATGATTTGATATTGTCCCACAGATCTTTGATGTTGTCTTCTTTATTTTTTCATTCTTTTCTCTTTTTTTGTTTTTCTTTGAGTGATTTGTTAATCAGCCTTGTTGATTCCTTGCTCAGTTGTTTGTAGTCTAAAAATGAACTCATCATGGGCATTCCTTATTCCTCTTACTGTATTTTTTTATTTCTATCATTTTCATTTGATTACTTCTTATGGTTTCCAACTCTAGTGAAATTATCCATCTTATTCTGTGTGTAGTATCTTTCTTATTCTGCCCTTGCTAAGAAAATCACTCACATTCTATGTCTTGTCTCTGTATACTTTTGGGTAGTTTATTACCCTGTAATTTCAGCTCTCTTATTGATTCACAAAGGGAGAAAAAGTCTAGAAGTTTCTTTGGCTTTTGTTTTAAGAGAAAGGGAGTGATAATTTTTATAGCTCTCTACATTATAGTTAGAGACTGTAAATACATCTCAATTCCATTTACATGTGGATGAAACAGAATAGTTGCACTTTTAGTCAGACTTCGTTTTAATGCAACTTTATGGGACACCCACATAGTAGGATAATTAATAGACTATGTAGCTCAAAGCATCCAGTCTAATGAAGCTTTTACTTTTACATTCAGTCTTTTCCTCTGAGTTTTTCAGAAAACTTGCATGAAGCTAGGAGGTCTGATATAGTAGCATGGTTATTACTAAGCACAAATAGAAACATACAAAATTCAGTTTTGAAGAAGATATTTTTGGTGAGATGATGTAATATCCCTGAACTGATTGTAGCTCATAGGCAGAAAGTGGGAAACTTTCATTTCAAGTCCAGACAATTTTTCTCACTCATGACAGATCTGTGAGCCATTTTTTTCATTGTATCTAGGGTATCATGATCACCAGTACAGAGAAACCAATCCACAGTTCAATCTGTTATTTCCCAGAAGAGCAGCTATCTCAAGGATATAAGAATTGCCTTTTCTGCACTGCAGGTGATTTAAGTGCTGAGCTAAGTGAATACCAATTTACCCATTTTATATCCACTTCTGACTGTGTTGATATTTTGACTCCTGAAGCTCAAGTTACCCACTCATTTTACAGCATACAATGTAATATCTACTTTGGGTATAATGCAAGTAAGAATTGGGAAACTATACTAGAATGACTAGTTACCACATGTGCTCATTTTTCAACTGGCACTTTTTAGCTTATCTTGAGAGCTGCCACTAAAAAGTCTGTTTCAAAACATAACATTGATATGAGGGATACTTTGAAGTGCACTAAGCTGCATGATTACTGAATTTTGGAGAAGAATACAGAATGTCATATTTCTTTATATGGGAATAAATAATTTTGTGTTGTATAATAGATAAGCAGCCTGTCCAAAAACTTACATGTCCTGAATTCTGTTCTCCATTCTAATGCTAATTTGTTGTGAAAACTTAGAACCTTGATGCCCAGTTTTCTTATCACTAACATAAAAAATAATAATAACTGTTTCATTCAGCTTTTGAAGAATGAAATATCAAGTTAAGCCCTAGGGTAAATATTAGCAAAACCTTAACCTAGTGCTAGTCAAGTAATTCAAGTAATAAGCACTAAATAAATATTGGTTAATTAATTTTTTAGGAAATAGCTTTATCATAAATACCCAATATATCTTTATTACTCTCCCCAGCTAGTGCATGGCAGTATTATAATATAAATTTTCTGATTATATCTCTGTTTTTCCTTCTGTTAGTTGGCTACTTGAGAGAAATTTAATTACTTTTGTATTCCTCAAATATACTGTAGAATCTAGAGCTGTTATTACCTTAATAGTAAAATCAAGCATTTACTAGACATTATATTCCAGCAACAAACTACATGCTTTAGGTACATTATCTTATATAATACTTTCATATATTCTTGCAGATGATTTAAAACTCCTAGGACACAGTTTTAGGGAGAACCCCCATACTTTTCGTGTATTATATCCAGACACTCATGGTAAATCTCTGAGAAATATCATATGGCTCTGGCAAGGGGTGTGAATGAGTAATCACTGTGAGACACTGGCCTGATTGTCCTCCATAACAAAAATCTGCTCTTCAAGGTAAAAGACTTTGCCTTAGTTTTATCCCAGTGGGAAGGGAAATTCCTGTATTCCAAGGCCCTCTAGCTTTCCTCTCTCTTTTTTTTTTTGGTACCAGGGATCAAACTCAGGACCTTGCGCTTGCGAGGCAGGTGGCGGAACCACTGAGCTAAATCCCTGGCCCTAGCTTTCCTCTCTTAAAAAGGGGGAAAATAGTTAACAAGTAGGTGGGTTTCAAGTAAATAGATTATGCACACTGCAGCCGGGGAAAGCAGTGAAGGACCTGAGGAAAAATTACTAGATCTCTAGGGAAAACACAGGCCCACTAAATCCTCTAATTTAGTTGGAGTTTTCAACCCATCTTTACAAGTAATTGATAGATCAGGCAGGCAGTAAAGAAGTAAGGATATAGATTACCAGACTGTCACCATCAATCAATTTGATCTAATTGACACAACAGAATATTTCACTTCGCAATAATAGATTGTAAATTTTTCTGAGGCTGGTAAAGAACATTCACTAAGACATGATAGATTTTGAGCTATGTATTATGTCATATTTACCACAAAATTTTGAGCTATATATTACAGCATACATACCACAAAAATGTCCTCATACCACAATGCAATTAAGCTAGAACCCAATAACAAAACTGGAAAATTCCCAAATCTCTGGAAATTGTCAAGAAAAAGAAATTTCCAAAGAAATTTTAAAATGTTTTTAACTATATGTCAAATGATAATGCAACTTATCAAATGTGCTAGCTATGGTTTATCAAAACTTGTGCAACATCATGAGGGAAATTTATAGCATTAAACAGATATTATAGGGAAGACATAAAACCAATAACCAAAACTTTTACATTAACAAAAGAGAGAATGAAGAGCAACGTAAGCTTCAAGTAAGAAGAATAACAAATTTTTAAAAAAATTAAGGCAGAAATCAATGAAATTAAAATCAAGAAAACTATAGAAAATGAAAGCTGTGAAGATCAATAAAATTTACAAAATGCTAGCCAGGCTAACCAAAAGCAAAAAAGAAAGAAGTCAAATTAGTAGCATAAAAATGAAAGAGTTATCATCACTCCACGTTCCATGGGCATTAAGATGATGAAGGGAGATGAAGAAAAACTGTATACAGCTGATAAAACTAACTTCTTGAAGGACAAAAACTGTCAAAAAATACACAAAGAAAACTAGTTAACCAGCATAGCCCCTTACATAGTAAGGATATTAGCTCAATAATAAGTTTTCTGCCCCAAATCACCATGCCAAGATGATTTCACTGTTGACACCTGACAAGAAGTATTAGTGCTAGGGTTGGGAATTTAGCTCAGTGGTGCTGCACCTGCCTCACAAATGCAGGATCCTGAGTTCGATCCCCAGTACAAAAAAAAAATTTAAAAAAAAGAAAAAGAAAAGAAAAAGAGAAGTGTCATTGCTCCATATTACTTTCCAGTATGGAGAAGCAAAGGACATATTTCCTAACTTTTTTTGTGAGGGCACAATTCCTTAGTTCAAAAATCAGGTAAAGATACTACAAAAGAGAAAAACTACAGATCAATATCTCCTAGATGTAACAATTCTTAACAAAATATTGAGGAATGAAATTCAACAATGTATGAAAGTAATTATATAAAATAATTACATAAAGCCCAATAAGCTTTATGCCACAAATACAAACATTGTTCAACTTTTAAAAAATCAGTGCAATTTTCCATTGCCAACAGATTAAAAAAGAAAAACTATATAACTATACCAATTGATAAAGGAAAAGTATTAGATACACTTAGCTTAACAATGCTTCATGATAAAAGCTCTCAGCAAACTAGGAATAGGGAAACAAAGGACAACTTGATAAAGAACAACTATAAAATACCTACAGCTAATATTATATTTAATCTTGAGAGAGCTGACACTGTCATTTTAAGATTAGGAACAAGCCGAGAGTATCTACTCCTACTTATTGTAGAGGAACTTCTAGCTAAGGCAATGAGACAAAAAAAATATGTGAAAGACATATGGACTAGAGAGAAAGAAATAAAGCTGTTATTTGTAGATGACACAATTGTGTATAGAAAATTGCAAAACATGTACTTAAAGCCATAAAACTAAGAAACAAGTATAACAAAGTCATGGAATATAAAGCTAATATATAATAATTAATTGCTTTTCTGCATGGCAGTAATTAGATGATTGGAATTTGAAATTAAAGGGACTAACAGTAGCACCAAAAATGAAGTACTTGGTTATGAATTTAACAAAATATGTATAGTATATATGGGAAAAACTTTAAAACATTGATCATAGAAATACGTGGATGTTCCATGTTCACTGATTGGTAGACTCAATACTTTTAAATATTAATTCTTTATTTAGCTTTAATGAAATCCTAATAAAAAAATCCCTGTAAGCTATTTCATAGATACTGACAAAATAATTCCAAAATTTGTACAGGAAGGCAAATAACATAGAATAGTAAATATAATACTGAATAAAAAATTTGAAATACATATGCTCCCTTAAGCACAGGCATCACATAGTGACATATTTCTAAAAATAAAAATAGAGGGAAAAAGAGTAACTTTACAATAGAGAAACCTGACAATATCTTAGATAAAGAAGATTAATATCAACAGTGATGTCATGTTGACTGTATGCATTCCTGATATGATGTGATAACATGTTATTTTATCTCACAATCTTCCTTGCCCAAGCCCCATAATTCTAATCATGAGAAAAACATGGCAAAAATCCCAATTGAAGTACATTCTACATTAACTCTCTGCCAATGCTTCTTTTTTTTTTGGTACTGGGGATCGAACTCAGGACCTTGCACTTGCAAGGCAGGCGGCGGCACCACTGAGCTAAATCCCCAGCCCCTGCCAATGCTTTTTAAAGCTGTCAAAGACATCAAACACAAGAAAAGACCAAAAAAACTATCGTAGCCAGGAAAATCCTATGGAGACATGATGACTAAATATAATATAGCATCATTATTGGAACTTTGTCTAAAAAACCAAGACTAAGGTAAAAACTAAGAAAACCTAGAAATATGGGTTTTAGTTAAAAATAATGCTTTAATACTGATTAATTTATTATAGCAAATGACCATGCTAATTTAGATGTGGCTGATGGAGGCATTTTATTATGAAATCAGTAATGAATTCTGGGATAAAAGCTTGCTTTATGGGAATGTGGCCAGCTCATCCTCTGAAATGAGAGGGAAATAAGTATGAATAGAGATCTATTTTTACCTTGGGTGAAGGCAATGGGGGTAATTCAAGCCTGATTGGTCAGATCATTTCTGTTTGCTTCCTGAAGTAGATCATATTTGATGAGAAAAAAATGAAAATATATTGGATAAGGTACTTGAATAAAGTAGGAAAGTTTTGGAAAAGATGTCAAGGGAATTTTTTTTCTATTAAGTTTTTTAGTACATTTTAGGCATGCAATGCAGTTACATTTATTACTGGGAACTTGTACTTTTACATGATATATCTTGGTTCTTATTTTTTCCCCATTCCCCTGCCCTCCCTTCAAGCCCTTCACCCCTCCCTCTTTACAAAGACTTTGTTTCCATTTTTTTCCTTTTCTCATATTTTTTGAGAATGAAAATTTCCAAATGGTACAAAAAAGATTTGAATAGGTCACTAAAATTATAATTTTATATTCTATCATGGCATTATATAGTGTAATTTATATAGTTCTCTTGGGCACACAAGTAAATAAATATGGGAACAGAGCTAGCAAATTATAGGAATGATTCTAACTTAGAATTAGTGGGCCAATGTGGTGGAACGAGAGGCGGGCAGGGCAGTTTAGATTATTTGTGGGAGAACTTTTGAAGAAATGTCATAGTGCTTGGAATGGAGAAGAAAATCAATGTAACTAAGGAGGTAAAGAAAGCAGGAGATTTGGATGAGCAGGTTACATGGTTGCTGCCATCTCCTAGGATGATGCCAGAAATCGGCAAAGAATTATGTTAATGTGAATGAGAGCTGACGTGGTTTAATTTCACAGACCTTGAATTAAAGTTTTTTCAGATTTCTTCAGTTTCACTTAAATATAATGATTACATCTGTATCCCAAAGTCTTCCACTTCCACTGTAGTTTAATATGTACTTAGATACATTTGTAGGTGATATATTCACATTCTAATTGTTCTAGGAATTCAGTCTGATTTAAGAGCTATGATAGATGATAGTCCTGACTTTGTGGGGATTTCATCTAAAACAAGATAATGAAAAATTCTGGATGATCAATTTTTCTACATGTTATACTTTGAGAGAATTACCAGTAAACCATGGAGTAAATGTGATCATTCTGTTGGCTCTTGTAAAATAAATTCAAAATCTGAGAAATTTAAATTTCACTTCTATATATACTCTAAATACAATTAACTCAGAGGGAAGAATGAGATTTTTAACACTGTTAATTAAAGTTATTCCTTACAAATTGGACCCAGATATCGACTGGTATAATGTCTAACAATCTCTCCAATCAATGAAGTAGAATACTTCAGGTATGATATCTGGAGTTGTTGAAGTTGTAATGTAAAAAGAAAACACAGGTTAAACATGCCTGTGGTAGAAAGATGTCTAGGACAGGAAAAAAAATCTAAATTACGTTCACTATTTATTAAAATCCTTTCTGGCCCTGAGTAAGTGACGCATTAGGGTTGTAGTTGCATGATTTATAAAATGAGGGGATTCAACAGAGATGTGTCTTAGATAATTTTGAAGTTTGAAATTCTAACACTCTTCTATGTCAAAGGCATAGATTAGTTTATTTTTAAAAACTATTCCGAATGCATGAATTTAATTCTTTTAAGTGTATCAAGAACTGAGACAATATTAAGTGTATTAGTCAACTTTTGGATTGCTGGACACAATACACACTACCCATAACCTAAAAAAAGAGAAGTTTAATTTGGTACATGTTTGATGGGGCCCCATTCAGCCTGTGCTCAGCTGCCTCCAAGGCAGAAACGTTATGGAGAAAGGGCATGGTGAAACAAAGCTGCTTAGTTCATGACCAACAAGCAGAACACGGAAACAGCGCCAGAGAGGAAAGGGTAAGGGACCAGGAATAGACACCAAGGCCAGATCTCTATGATCCACCCAGATACAACCAGAAAGCACGCTCCACCAATCACTTGGGCCGATCCCAAAGCCAATCAAATTGGCACTCCATTCCAACTACCACACCAAGAAATAGAAAATACAGCGTTACAGTTACAACTATCTATTAGCTTTCAAATCCAAACTAGACTTGGATGTATTTCATTCTATCTCTAAATTCTTTATGTTTAGGTAGAAAAGTTAAAACAAGTTTTGAACAATTCTAGGATTTTTTGAACAAAAGATATTTAAGCTTGTAGATAAGACTCATAGTTGATTATCTTGTATCCAAATAAAAATGTTTGAGTCAGAAAACAACTTTGACCCATTTTCTTTTCACCCAGCACCAGGGAATTGGAGTCTAAAGTCTCCCTGTGATTTCTAAAAATTACTAACAGTCATTTTTTCTTTCATTCTATCTACTGATTTTTCTGTGTGAGTCTGTTCTACAAGGCTCCAATTTGTGTCATACTGCTTGCACCTGATCCAGTTTTCAGTTATGGTTGGTGTATGTGCTAGAAAACCTTGGTTTCATCCTGTTTCATCCCACTCTCCATTAATGGGACCTTCAATTTGAAAGTTCTCCAGCTTTATATCAGAAATGCATCACTGTCTCACCTTTCTTGTTCAAGGCTTTAACCTTTCAAGGAAATAAGCAAATTAGTTTCATCGTTTAAGCTTGAGACATTTGTCTGGTCATTTGTATCTAGGCTGAATTGCGTCCTTAACCTCTGCTTCTTAGTCAGACTATTGCTATCTTGCCAAAAGATCTTATTCTTGAGTCCATATTTATTAACTTTCTGTGTAAATTCTTTATATAGTGTGTAATCAACAGCCTAAAAATTCTTTTCCCCTTTAAATTGACAAAGTGTTGTATATGTTTCTTTCTTTTTGGATTGACCAATTGACAACTTTAGAAAGACGGAAGTATTATAACAATGTTTTACCTTTCAATCCAATAGTGTGAATACTTTCCTGCACAGTACATCATTGTTAAGCAGCGTCTGTTATGACAGAAGCTGCATCTTGCTGCTCTAAAACAGCTTCTGTCTGATTCTGACTCAATAATGGCATGAAGCCACAAGCTTACTAGCTGTGATATGGAGGGAACCCAAATAATTCAAGTGATATTATGACTTTAATTTCTTTTATATTATTTACAATGGCTAATAGATGTCAGTTTGATACCTAGGACTGCAGTTAAGTAATCATCTTTGCCTAGAATGATTACAACACATGATTTATATATACTGTGTATGTATGTATCAGGAAATGATTTGGAAAATTGAGATTACACAGTTTTCTTTTCCTTATTTTCCTTTTGTATTCTTCCTTTTGATACTAGACATAGAAAGGAGAAACAGGGTTTCAACTTTTCAGGAATTAAATTTGGAGAATTTTTTTTCAAGTACTTATTATTATGAAATCCACAAGATAAGCTATAGACATTATTAAATTATCTAAGGGAGGGCTCAGTTTTTAAAAATCTACTTGCCTGATTTCCTTTAGGCTCATTTAAATTTCTTTTAGATCTGGACATGGGAGCTTATGATGCTTTTCTTGATTGTCCCAAGTAATGGATGATTGGCGATATTGATTAATGTTCATCCATTTTTTTTGCATGTTCGGTGATTTTCTTCATCTATAATTGCATTTCTTTTGTTTAAGCTGCATTTTAGCTTTATCACCTCCAGCTAATGGAGATGTTCCCAGGAATGTGGGCTGACGACATAGAGTCTGGAATGGCGCCAGCAGACGCATTAGGTTTCTTCCCCCACCCCAAGCCAGTTGTCTGAAATTTTTAAAGGAGAATTTTGAAATTTGAACTCAATTTATAAAATAGAGTCAAACTAGTTATAAGATATAGAGAGTTCACATCTTTCTTGTTTTTTTCCCATCTGTTCTTTCAGGAGAGAATTTATAGATGATGAAGTGATGTGATAGTGCTGTCAGTGTAGAATAGGCTTCTCATTTGGACATGATCAAAGTCACATTCTCTTAAGATTCTGCACTAAATTAGCATCTTACTATTGAGAGGGAAATAAAGTTTAATAATAGAATTTATGGAAAGTGTAATAAACATCAGATCAGATCATTGGGATTCTAGCCTAAGCATATACACAAATAATAGGGTAAATATTCATCAGTTACCTAAGTAGGGTCACTTTCAATTAACTTGTGAAATAACTGACACAAATTAATAAATTGATAGCTACTAACTCTATTTTTTCTTATCTGAATTATTCTTGTATTGAAAGTAGTGGCTCATAATTAGGTTTATTTAGACATTCAGACATAGCAAATTTTTTCTGGCTATTATTTTCTTAGACTTCAAAACATGGCATATTTTTCCTAGATGAAGAAACAAGGAACATTTACTACAATTCTACATGGAGGTCCTTCCAGGAAGGGAATTTTTAATTTAGTGATCTAATTAGATCCATTTCAGTAGCTGTCCTTGTGATGCTGTGGCCCTGACCTATGGAGTTCTTCCCTGATTGCACCTTCCCTGTTACTTTCTGTGGTACTGAGTGGCAGTATTTAACTGCTGGGAAAAGAAATGCCAAAATGTGCACTGACCCTTGTCAATGTTCAGAAAGGATGTCAGAATAATATTAACCTTTTATTCCAACTTGAGCATTTCTTTCTTTTCTTTTTGGAAATCAATTTTAGTGAAACAAAAATGTGTACTCTGATATATTCAGGAATTAATAGATCCTAGTAAAATAACCTGGTAAAAGATGTAGGAAATTATACCCCTCATTGATAGGAGTGGGAAAGTGTTGCAAGGTCACAAAGCCTAACCCTTACATTCAGATCTAAATAGAGCAAGCTATTTAAAAACCACAAATTTTCTAACACTGTTTTAAAATCTTTAAGGTGTCTTGGCAAGAGCTTAATTGTCTGGCCACATGGTACCTGGTAAGTGAGGGCATTTTGTTTCTATCATTACCTGGGTAGAAATTCTAATAAGTTGAATTTTAAATACATACAGCCCTGCTTCGCTTTTTGGCTTCTTCATTGGGTCTGGTTGTTTGTGATTGCTCAGGCTGTGGCTGTGAGCCAAGGGGCTTGCTTCTCACTGTCTAGGTCCCTCTACCTTATCTGTAGATGTGGCCCTATTGGTGTGGCAGTCTCTGGTCTCCTAAAGGTTTTATTCATGTGCATGGCATAGAAGATGAAGTCTTCCTCCTCCACCATGAATTAAGAACCTGATGCTTTGTCAGTAGTTAACCAGCTATGGGATCTAGCAGTGGATCTGTTAAATAGAAGAGCCATTGTCCAGGATCAAGCATGTCTGCCTGACCTTATTTTATTTATGGACCATCCCAATCCCCCTGTTGTCCGCTCAGCTTTGCTTGCTCTATGATACTTGGCAGAATGTTGTGCGAACAGAGAAAAGATGAAGGACCAATTGGGTCAGATGTTAAGCTTGCAAAATGTTATACAGAAGACTACAACTCCAGGAGAAACAAAACTTTTGGCCTTTGAAGTCTATGACAGTCTTCAGTTTTCCAATATGGCAGATAGTGATAGTTTTAATGAAATGAATTCATGTCGAAGGAAAGCTCAGTTTTTTTCTAGGAACTATAAACAAATGTGCCAAAGCAGTGGTTTTGCACATAGATGGTCTTGATGATACGTTTCAGAGAAATCTATGTAAAAAGGCTTTGTTAAAAATCAAAGGTGTTATTAACTTTGCTTTTCAAATGGCTGTTCAAAGATATGTGTTACAAATCCATTCAGGTTTGAAAGCAGAGCCGTTGGCAAAAGCAATAGCATCAACCAAGGTCATGAAAGCTCAGCAAATTGTGAAAAGTGAAAGTGAAGAGATGCTGGTCCCATTCCAAGACATCCCTGTGGAAGTTGAAGAGAACACAGTGCTTTCTAACTACTTGCCTGAGGATCACAGTCCCAAAAAAGGAGCAGGACAAAGCAGTGTCCCGGGTTGGCTCCCATCCGGAAGGTGGAGCTAGCTGGCTGAGCACAGCTGCAAACTTTTTATCCAGATCATTTTACTGGTGACTTCATCTTCAGTTTGGGGCTCAAGGACTGTGTGAACCAACAACAGGCCAATTTTCCTGTTGTGATGAACTGCCAAATGCAATTTGCAATAAGTTATCATGAAAAGTTTTAGATTACATGATTGTGTATGCTGCATTTTACATTTTCTTGGACATTTTACTCCACGAGTGATAAAAAGAAAAGAGGCTACAGGTGGGATATATTTGCTTGGGAAAGTATTTTGGTTTTGTTTTCCTTTAATTGTCTCACTTTTTTAAAAAACATGGGTCCACTGTTAAATCAAACATGTATTGCAGCTTTACATTTTATATAAAGCACTTGATTAGGAAAATTTATTTATTCCTCAAGCCTCAGGATCTATCTGAAGAGAAGTTTTTTGTAGTTTAAGTTGTGCATGGATTTCTGAACATTTTTCTCTGCTTTTCTTCATGAACAGTACATGCTTTGGTACTCTTCACTGAAAGTTGGAAACATTTCTGATTAACTCCCCTTCTGTGCCTTTTTTATTTGCCAATCATGTTTATAGAAAGGACATTACTAATGACGGTTTAAAAATTGAAATTTATTCACTGAAACATGGTAGTTATCTAAAAATACAACCAAAAAACTTTACAATCTTATTTTAATAAGAATAATGGAAAATCAGTCAGAAAAGGTAAACATGTATAGTAAGTAGTAAAGTGTTTTTAAACCTATTAGATATGACCAAATGTGGTTCCAGTTGTTTACTGTTCACTGTTGATGTCAGCTCATGAGATTAAGTCCATCATGGTATTGTGAGTAATTATAAATGCTCTCTTGGCCTTACATTGAGATTACAGAACAGCCCCTGCTAACGAAAAAAAGTAGTAGTAAAGAACTGACAAACTTGAAAAAAGAAAACCAAAAATTAAATTCCTATAATGCCATAGTGTCACTCTGGTAGCATCTAACTTTAAAATATGAGTTACATGGCTGAAGCCTACTTAATAGGTAATGTTGCCTTTTGTGAACTTACTATAAAAATGCTGCAGTTATTTGGGAAGAAAAAAAAAAACCCAAACTATTGCTCATAAAGAAATAAAGCCAGCATTGGTTACCTAATCTTGTTTCTCGTGTCCAGCCAGAAAAAGAACTCCAGTAAAGATAATATGTATATATACATACATATATGGTGTTTTGGGGGTAGGTAAGAGCTAATTACATTTATATAATACTTCATTAAAGCTCTAAAAATACTTGGCAATTAAGATTTTGTTTTGGAAGTCCAGTGATATTCAGATGTGTTTTAAGGTTAACATGATTAAATACTAATAGAAATTGAAGTTCATTTGCATCACCATGTAGAGCTGCTATTTTACTACTTGGAGAATGTGAAGCAAAAATTGGACCCTGGTGGGTTTTCTTATGTTTTCATCACTTCTCTTTTAGAGAAAATTGAAATCATCCAGTGTTACTGGAGAAGAGTAATTGTAAAATACTACCACCAAAAAGAGTCTTGAGTACCTCAACACTGGGATCTTCTGGAGGGAGAGGGAGAGGTATTGAGGGTATTAAGAATAGTAGTTTTTCATGTGTCTGGTCTCTAATTCAAGCAATACACATGAACAAAAAAATATAAGCTTTCAGAGCACATACTGCTTTAAATGCATATTGCTAACTTACCGCCAGAACCAGATGTGTTGAAAAAAGAAAACAAACCACTTCCTTTCTGTAGCCATTAAAGCAAAGTTTACTTTCAGTTTAACCAGTTATTTTATTTCACATTGCTGTACATCTGCTTATTTAATCAACTACAACCCTTTGGTAGTAATCATTCAGTACAAGTAGGTTTTTCAGCTTGATGTTTGTGTGTTTCAAGTGTTCTTTTATTTCAGATTTTATAGATCAGTTAAGGAAAATGTAATGACATTTTCTTTGAAATATATTGTAAAATAATAAAAGGTAGCAATTAAAATTGAGTGACTATGACAGTCTTGTCATTCTTGTCATATAAGCATACTTAGTCATTTTTTTTTGTCACCAGTACTGGGGATCAAATCCCAGGTCCTCACTCACACCAGAGCTACACCCCCAGCCCATTGATTACTCTTAAGCCTGTTTGTACCCACACTACCAGGCACATTCTCCCAGTTCTCTGCTCTTGTATAACTGACTCATTTCCTTCCATGTATCTTTCATTCATCTCCTTTCCCACACTACACCTGCCTCTCCCCAGGATTGGGTAGGTTGTTCCTGGACATGTACTGATTATAGCATTTATCACATTATGTTAAAATTTGCATATTGACTATCTCTTTCTAAGTTCTTTGAAAAGAGAGAATCTTTAAGTCTTTATGTTAACACTGTACCTCTACCTGGCCAACAATAGAAGGTCAAATTTTAGGGAGAAGAATGAACAAAGAATTCTTTAGAAATCAGTAAAAATGAATGTATTTATTAATTTATTATTTAATAAATGCCTCCAATAAAAAAATATAGCCCCTTTCACTTGGGCCTTACCCACCACATTGAAAAGTCTGGTTATGATTTAAGGGTTCTCTGTAATTTCAGAGAATCTTACACTACCTTCTTTTTTGGGGGGGGGGTACCAGGGATCGAACTTGGGACCTTGTGCTTACGAGGTAGGTGCTGGAACCACTGAGCTAAATCCCCGGCCCACTACCTTCTTAATTATATGAAAACTCACTGATCTCCACAATGAATTCTATAATGGAAAAATGTCAGTGGTCACAGATGTTAACTGTTAGTGGTGACTCATTCTTAGGTGCAGAAGATAGGTCTAGTAGTAGCCCATGGGAGAACTCATTGGTAGATCTTTTATACCTGGAAAGTGGTTTCCCCTCCTGACCATCTTATCTGCTGTTCTTAACAGTAGATTGTCTTCCTTGGTAGCATTGCCAGCTACCCTTTGTTGAGGAGGCTCATTCTGAACCAATGGCTTTGGGAGAATCTCAGCTCATGTTCTGATCAGTTGAAGGTCATGGCTCACAGGGGTCTTTTTGACTGCCTTGGAGCCTTGGGCCGCTTGCCTCAGTCATACAAGCTATTTCTAAAAGTATGGTTTTCCCATGGGATCTTTTCCTATATAACTCCCATGCAGTCATCTGTATTCCTTGACCTGCAGAATACAAGGAGTGATCAAAATATACAATGAATATTTAATTTAAAAATTATTATAGTGAAAGATATTGTCATTAATCCACCTCTGGTTTTGAATACACTTATTCCATCATTCTTGATGCTTCCTGAGGCAGTTTTGAAAGTCTGCTTTAATGTCTTTATAAGGTGTGATCAAATATACTGCAAATGCTGTTGCTGAGTACCATCCAATAGAGAAGCAGCCTCATAAAAATATTATGATGTATCTTCATTAATCTTATTCATTGGATCTGGCACTGTGGGATTTCTGGCTCCCCCCCAAAGTCAAAGTGACCATAAAATGTAAATGTTTTGAATTGATTCATGACATTGCAGTATCAAGACAACACAATTAATGACATTCATAAAAGAAGACTTTCAGGACTGTTTCAGAAAGTGGCAAGAATGATAGGATAGTATTTTAAGGGATGATAATGGAAATATATCTTTTACTGTAACATTTTTTTAAAAGTTAAACACCCTGTATTTCAAATCATAACACATAGATTCTAGGTAGCACATAGCACTAGTCAGAAATTAGAAATTGTGGCTCTTAAATTACATGAAAGATACTTTTTTTGTCTCACAGAGTATTTAAAATGAATTTCTTCACAAGATTAAAGTTCATAGTTTTTACATAAAAGTATAGATTCATTTTGAAAACTTAAAATGCTTACAAAGCCGAAAGATGTCATGGTTCTTAGGTGGGTACTATATTCTGGTGGTAAGTGGCGATTTCTTTCTTTAAGTTGGTCATAGTCTCTCCAGCTTTCCACGGTTCTCATACTAATTCTACTTGTAGGTCTAAGAGTATGCAGGCTGCCAAATCTTGAAGGGTGTGCAGAATTTATGGTCAAAGTTGATGCTATGAAGTTGAGCTCACAATCTAGGTCATGTGAAAGTCAATCAGTGACCACAGAGCACTGGCATCCTGGGCAGCCATTCTGAAAACTAACTGGCAGTTGAGGCGCCACTTTTATGATCATCAGAAGAATGTTGCATGGCTGGAGTCATCTACTAAGAAACTTCTGAGATGAGTGGATGGCAACAATAATGCTCACAGATCTTCCAGGAGTAAAGCTGAGGGGCTAATTTAAAGCTCTAAGAATTGAACTGATAAGCATCCCTAAAGTTACACGATAGTTTTACCTGTCCTCATTCAGAACACAAATCTACTGAGCCTCCTTTACTAAAGGTGTTCTCATACGCACTACCTAAGGACAGCCCTTTAGAGTTGTCAGAGTAGCAACTTGCTATCTTGAAGTAAGCCATTCCCTTTCACATCTAGTTTTGTAACACAAAATAATTCCTCGATCTCATAATTATCCAAACTGAGCCTATACTAAATTTAACTGATATGAAATACTGAAATACATAACTTTGGTATGCTCTTTCCTAACACTAATTTGAAAACAAGGAACAGTGGCTGGTTTGATGAAATGTGTGTGAAATTCCAACTAGAATGTATACTTGAACAGTTTAGAGTAAAAATGCTTCTTTATATTGCTAACCAAGTTCTCCCACTCAAGTAATATTAGAGCTTCAAAATATGTTTGAAGGGGAGTGATGAGGTTCTTCGGGGTGAAATTAAAACTAGTTAAAATGGGGTGTGGTTCTCTAGGGAAGGGCCTTATTGATTAACAAGATATTCTAAAGACTCAGTTTCTAAGCTATAGAATTTTTTTTCCATATGTAAAAAATTAACCTCAACCCTTTATTTCCATACATGAAAATAACTTGAAGGGATCTATGAACCTAAATATGAAAGACTAAAACTATAAAACTTTAAGAAGAAATTATAAGGGAAAATGTTTATGAATTCAGGGTAGGCAAGAACTACCTAGGATACAAAAAACATGATGTATAAAAGAAAAAAATTGATAAATGAGATTCCATCAAAATTTAGAACTTTAAATGACATCATTAAAGTGAAAAGTAGTCCTTAAACAGACCATATTTACAATGCATATAACCTATGACCAGAATATATAAAGAACTCTTACAATTCATCAATAGACAACCCAATTAAAAAGTAGACATAAGAAGATGATAAGTAGCCAGTACAGCACAAGGAAAGGTGTGCAACTCTAGAATCAGAAAAATATTAATCAGTACAATAATAAGATTGAATTATACACTCATTAGGGAGATGAAGTTAAAAGTTTTAAAAGCCTTGTCATGACTTTTTCTTTTTGTTGCATTCTCCCCCTTTGCATTTAATTTGTCACGCCCAGTGGATTCATTTTCCTGGGCTTCCTGGGGTGATCCTCATTGTCTTTTCCTAGGGTATTGTCTAAAATCTTTTGGAGTGCCAGTTTGGTATTCATGAAGTTCCTGAGGTGCTCTTTATCATGAAAGTTTCTTATTTCTCCATCAATTTTGAAAGATAGTTTTGTAGGGTACATCAATCTGGGTTGGAGGCTGTTTTCCTTTAGGGCTTGAAATACATCACTCCAAGCTCTTCTTGCCTTGAGGGTTTGCATTGAGAAGTCTGCTGTGATTCTGATGGGCTTTCCTTTGTATGCGATTTGTTTCTTTTCTCTCACTGCTTGTAGAATTTTGTTCTTCTGTTGGGTTTCTTGAATCCTATTATATGCCTATGTGTAGATTTTTTTTTTTTGATCAAGGCTAGCTGGAGTCCTATATACCTCACTTATCTGTATGTCAAGTTCTTTTCCCCTCCTTGGGAAGTTTTCTGCCATCACTTCCATGAGCAATTTTTTTATGTCATCTGCACTCTCTCCTCTTTCTTCATTGACTCCAATCAGTCTTATGTTAATCTTCTTTGCATCATCTAGCAGATGCTGGATCAATTTCTCGTGTTCCCTTACAATTTTAAAGCAATTTTTCTTTTCCTGGTCACTAATTGCAATGTTATCTTCTATATCTGAAATTTTATCCTCATTTTGATTCATTCTGCTGTAGAGACTTTCAGTGAAGTTTTTAATCTCTTGGAAATCTGTTTGTATCTGTTTTATGGATTCCATTTGTTTCCTATGTTGAGATTCCATCATGTTCCTTAGTTCCTCTACTTTTTTATCTGTAATCCTCTCTAGATTTATTAATCATGCCTTGCACTATGAGCACAATCTTTGCTGTTATCTGAGTAATTATTTCGGATTTCACCTTTTCCAGATCCTCTTTTGTTGCCAGTTCAGAGAGTCCAGGTGGTTAAATATCAGATTGTTCTATCTTGTTTCCCTTTGGGGTTGCTGTAGATCATCCGGAAGTCTGTTTTTGAGGTTTGTTTAAGGGTCTTCTCATTTCCATGGTGGTGGGGCTGCTTCTGGCTCCCATGTGGCTCAGCTTATCTGCCCTAGGAGCATGGAATGGTGGCGGGGGAGCTTTCTTAGAATTTGGTTTTGAGAGCTGATTTTCAATTCCTGATGCAGGTAATCTGTACCTCTTAGGTAGTAACCTACAGAGCTTTTCATACTGAGTTTTCAAAGAAATATTCAAATGTGTGATCCACTTTCTGAGCATCTACCCTGTGTTAGACATAGTAGGCACTGGTATGATCATGGTGAGCAAGACAGAATTTCTGCTGCATGGGCTTGCAGTCAAATGCCAGGCATTAGACTAAGTTGTCCCCGTGCAATATCTCACTTTGTTTCAGCATCAACCCTGTGACCTGGATGCTAGCGTTTCAGTAACTTGTCAGAAATTATGACCTGCGTGTAATAGAGCTAATATCTAAAATAGGGAGTGTGACTCCAATGCCCAATTCTTACTTGCTGCACATGGTATCTACCTCTTTGAATCTCCTTTGCTTTGGGTCTAAATGCAATTTAAACTGAAGAAACTCAGAGTTGTGATGTTAAAAATGAACCACCATGCCAGGCACAGTGGCTTGAACATTGAAGACCTAGCTAACGTGGAGGCTGAGGCAAGAGGATCATTTGAACTCAGGAGTTCATAACCAGCCTAGGCAACATGGTTTATCCCATCTTAGAAAAAAAAATCACTGCACAATATAAAAGAAAACAGGGATTAATCACATGAGATAGTAATAACTGATAGGAAGGGTACAAGACAAAAAGTTTGGTACTGAATGCTGCTTCTTTGTCCCTTCCCTAGAATCATCTTTATGGCTTGAATTATGCTGTTTCCTGTGCTCTCAACTTCACTTGAGTCCAAGGATGGTCCTCAATGATGGGTGCATTGTCATCTGCTTTCACAATGCCACATACAGAACATGATATTAATGGTGGTCATAGTGTAGTTCATTATGATATTTTAAAAATGTATGAAGGGTTATGGTTGGTGGAGAAATATTATATTGTTCAACATCAAATCTGAGTATTAAAATGGCCTTGCTCATGAAGGCCTCACATGGAGGATTATGTGGAGCTACTGTTGATTTTCAATGACTATCACAGGAGGGTGAAATTTTCATTTAGTTGTCTCCACTGGAGATAATCATGTGAAAGATTTGTTGGTTAAATAACAGTGTATACACATACACTGTTTGTATACATTTTTGTATACACATACACTGATTGTATACATTTTTTCATCCCTTAATTTTGTAGAATATTTGAAGCAAAATTTCATCCTCTTTATATTTCTAATTTGTTCATGGGACAAATGCAAGAAATATTTTCCTTTTTTTTTTTTAGTTCAGTTCATTTTTAATTTTTACCCCAGCAAACCTTCCAAGAAGTCTACTTAGGATGTTCAACAGTGGTCTCTCTGTTAATTGTTATAAATGTAGTTAAAACAAGTTATAGCTTTCAATAATCCCCAGCCTGCTATTAATGGAGACTTGTGTCAGGCTATAAGGACAGCATTCTGGGGACAGGGGTTATGAGCTTTTGGAAATAGTTACCACCATCTTTACTATTTCTTTTCTTTTTTAAAAATAAATTTTATTTTATTTTATCCCATTCCCCTCTTCAAGCCCCCCCCATGTGCAAAAGTTTTGTTTCCATTTTTCCCTTCTGTTTTCACTTTTTTTCTTGTCCCTTCCTTTCTCCCTTCCTCCTCCTTTGTTCCTTTTCCCGTTTTCCATTTCCCAACATTCATTATACATCTCAGTCCTTATTTCCACTTTTCAGTTTCTCAAACCACAGAAACAATGTGCTATTTAAACATGTTTGTCCTATTTATTTCATTAAGACTATGATCTCAAGGTCCATCCATTTAGTTACAAATGTTTGAAGCTCCTCCTTCTTTATGGCAGAGTAGTAATCCATGGTATAACAAAACCACTTCTTCATCCAGTCATCAGTTGATGGGCATTTGGGCTGTTTCCAAGATTTAGTTATTACAAACTGTGCTGCTATAAACATGAATGTGCGTATATTGCTGTGGTATGATGCTTTTAATTCTTTTGGGAAGATACAAAGAAGAGGTATAGCTGGGTCAAATGAAATCTCTAGTTTTAGTTTTTTGAGGAATCTCCACACTGAATTCCACAGTGGCTGCACCAGTCTACACTCTCACCAACAGTGAGGAAGGGTTCTTTTTTCCCCACAGCCCCTTCAACATGTGTTATTGGTGGATTTCTTGATAGCAGCCATTCTTTCTGGAGTGAGATGGAATCTCAGCATTGTTTTAATTTGCATTTCATGAATGACTAGTGATGTCAAACATTTTTTCATATATTTATTTGCTGCTTTTACTTCTTCATCTGAGAAGTTTCTTTTCGTTTCAGATGCCCATTTTTGCACTGGGTCTTTAAATTTGGCTGGTGGTCTGATTTTTTTGAGTTCTTAAATATTCTAGATAATAGTCTTTTATCTGAATAGCTGGTAAAAATATTTTCTCACTCTGTAGGATGTCTCTTCACTCTGTTAGTGGTTCCTCTTGCTGTGCAAAAGCTTCCTAAAAAGATGAGGTCCCAGTTGTTGATTCTACATAGTATTTCCCAGGCAGTCTGGGTTTTGTTCATGAAGTCTTTGCCTACTTCTATGTCCTCAAGCATTCTAGCTATTATCTCCCAGCAGATTTAGTGCTTCTATTGTGATACTTAGATCTCTGATCCATTTTAATTTAGATTAGTGCATGGTGAAAGATACAGCTCTAGTTTTAATCTTTGGCACATGGAAAGCCAATTTTTCCAGCACCATTTATTAAAAAGGCTATCTTTCTTCCAGTGAAAGTGTTTGGCTCCTTTGCCAAAGATAAGGTGGTTTAATATGTCTGCAGTTGTTTCTGCATCTTCTAGTCTGTTCCATTGATCCTCAGGTATGTTTTTTTTCTTGTTTTTTTTTTTTTTTTGGTACTGGGGATCCAACTTGGGTCCTTGTGCTTACAGGGCAGGGGGCGGAACCACTGAGTTAAATCCCTGGCCCTTCTCTAACAAATTTTAATATTCTGTCCTTGTGTTGAATTTCTGGAATCTTGACTTTTATGCCTTGGAGAAGATTTTTTTTTTGATCATGGCTAATTGGAGTCCTATATGCCTGACTTATCTATATGTCAAATTCTTTTTCCCTGTTTGGGAAGTTTTCTGCCATTACTTCTGAGAACTGTTTTTTATGTCATTTGCACTATAACCTGATTTTTCATTGACTCCAATCAATCTTATGTTATTTTTTTTTGCATCATCTAGCAGCTGATGGATTGATTTTTCATAGTCCTTTGCTATTTTAAAAAAGTCACTCTTTTCATGATCACTAACTGCTATCCTGTTCTTCTATATCTGATATTCTGTCCTCACCTTGACTCATTCTGTTGCATATACTTTCAAAGGAGTTTTTAATCTCCTGGATATCTGTTTGAATCTGTTTCACAGATTCCATTTCTTTCCTATGCTGGGTGTTCATGGTTCCCATCATGTTCTTGAGATCCTCTATTTTTTTAAATCTGTATCTTTCATGCTGGTCACCATCTCTGTAGTTATCTGGGATATTATTTCTGCTTTGATTTTTTTCTAGAGCCTCATTCATCTGTTTTGTTCTTCAGCTGTCACCATTTCAGAGAGTACAGGTGGGTGGCTTTCAGACTGTTCCACTTCATTGCCTATAGCATCTGCCTTTGGTAAGCTGAAAGTCTATGGGGTCACATCTTGTATAAATGTCTTTTCATTTTCTTTTTTTTTTAAGTTTGATTCCTGAGTTGATGCTTGTAAATTGCTTATGGTGAGTAGGAAATGACTACTTCTCAGAAGCATCTTCCAGGTGTAACTGGCTTTTGGGTTTTGAGTCTGTTGCAGGATCCTACCTCTTCAATTTATTGGAGATGAGAAGTTCTTGCCTACATGCCCCAGCTGCTAGTTCTTTGGCACTGGAAAATAGTTTTTTTTTTTTTTTAAGACTCTTAGGCAATCTCAGTCTGGGTATATTGGGAGGAAAAACTGATTAGCACAATTATGTCACCTTTGCTAAAGTAGTACAATCAACAACAGTAGCATCAAATAAAATCTAGAAAATGACAAATTGTAGCCCTTAATATGGCATTTTTACCCTTAGAGGAGAAGATTTAAAAGGTGTTAGGAGGCTAAAAAACAAACAAACCAGAAATAGAAGAGGAAGAGATCAGAAGCAAGGCTGGTAGACAAACTTTAGGAAAATGGTGAAGAAGAAAATCATGAAAAACAAAACAAAACAAGAACCAGAAAGGAGAAAAAAAAGAAAAGAAAAAAAGAAGAAAAGATTTTTAAAACCCAAAAACGTTCGATTCAAAGTGTGTCTTTGGTGTCACTGTTAGGCAATGTCGGCAAACAGAGTCCAGAGCCAAACTGATTAATCCCAGCAAGTTAGCTGCAGCTTCATGGTGGAGTAGTGGATAATCCCAGCCAGCCTGTTTTTTTAGTTCCTCTGAAGTTCAGGCAAGTTTCTGGCTATGAGGCTGGAACCAGATTCCTTAAGCATACAACAGTCTATGTGTCTCCTGCCAGCTTGAACTCCACTCTATGACCTCCTGCTGACTTGAACTCAGCTCTGGAACCAAGGCATCAGAAGCCACTAGATGGAGTCTGGACTCAGATAACTCACCAGCCGCTACAGTATGATGCATCCACTGCTCTGTTCTACTGGTGTGTTTCTCGGTGGAGGCCTCTGGCGTCATCAGCAGTCACTGTGCATCCGCAGATTCAGCCCACTGTTCCCTTGGGGAGAGTCAGGGCTCTGAGAGAGAATGCTGCTTGGTACCTTCCTCTTCTTCTCTCTTTTCACTCTCCCTGTAGACTTCAGTTGTCCTCTCTGATCTTTCCTGGGTCCCAGGGACCCACTTCCTCCCCACCCCCTTTCCCCTCCTCCTCCCGCTGCTATATTTCAGTGTCAGGACACCAAATCTCTGAGAATCTCTATCTCTGCTGCTCACTACTCCACTATCTTCCCAGAAGTCCATCTTTACTATTTTGTACTACAACATTCTTTAGCCGACTCTGTTTTGCTTGTGTTATGCAGGATGCTGATTGCAAAGGATAGAAGATAACTTGCAGTGGAGAAATTCTGTAGTGAACTAGAGAAGAGAAGAGAAGAGCTTAGCTCAAAAGAGGCCTAGGACCTCAATGCCCTATGTCTGGGAATACAAAATAAGTCTTGGTGAACCCAAATTTCCATGTTTTATAAGCTGATTCGGAGCTTTTCTCTGTTAACAGCTCCTTGTTTTCTAGGTATGTTTGCATTCTTTCCTCTGATATTCTTGTTTTTTCATTTGCTATTAGGATTTTAATTTTTTTGTTTTGTTTCTTTTGATTCTGGTGCTCAAGCCCATGGCTTCACAGATTACAGCCAAGCACTTTACCACTGAGTCATATCTCCAGCCCTGCCATCAGGAATTTAAATACTATTAAACAATTATACATCCTCTACTTTCATCTGCTCTCAATCTCTTACTCACTTCCATATCTTGCTACATTTTGGGTGATGTGTTTTGAAGAACTAGAGTACACATGATGAAGACTGTCTCATAAATGCTGTCTGCATTCTTTGGTTGCACTGTAGTTGGCTTTGCATGTTAGTATTTACTTATTTCTATCATCTTCCATTGGACAAACTGCAAATTTTCATCTGTAAGTAAGTCCTTTTGTCTTTTAAAAAATGAGAATAAGTTCCCTTGTAAAAAGGACTTAATGGAAGGGATTGGCCTCTTTTTGCCCTGCGCTCCACCATAAGATGACACAGCAGATGATTTCACCAAAGTATTTCATCTTGATCTATGACACCCTAACTTCCAGAACTGTGAGGAATGAATTTTTGTTCTTCATCAATTACCCAGACTCACACATTCTGTTACAGTAGCACAAAATGTACTAAGACTATTTTCTCTCATGTTTTAGTATATATTGCTACATCATTATTTTTAATGGAGAGAAAATGTTCCATGATAAGGCTATGTCACGTTATTAATAAGTTTTTGTTGTAGATGTCTTGTTACTACAAAAAACAAACTTTTATGTCTATGTGCCAGTATTTTTGTAGAGCAGATTCCAGGAATTGGATCTGAATATAGAAAAGGTATGCAATAACTTAAACATTTTTGATTGACCCTGTCAATTGAAATCAGTATACTGAAATTATAAATGTTTCAATTACATTTCCATCAAGAGTTCATAAGTGTTTTTATTCTTGCATAATCATTAACATAGGGTACGATTCATCTTTAAAATTTTACCAGAATTATTGACAACAAATTGTATTTAATAGTGCTTAAATTTGTATTTCTGAACTATTTCAGGCTGTCTTCACATTTATAAAGACCGTTTGCATCTAATTTCCTGTTTATTTATTATTCTTAGTATTTGCCTATTTTTAAATGAGATCTTTTTTCTTGTAGAGTATAAATACTTTTTATATATTATGGGTGCAATTCCCTTGTCTATTATGTATCATAACATTCTTTATTAGTCTATCACTTGTCTTTATCCTTTGCTTTATGTAGAAAACTTTATAGTTTTATTTAAACATAAAATGTTATCCTTTTATAATTTTCGAGTATTTTTGCTTTATGTGGGAATATTTACACCTGGAAGAAGACATAAATTTTATATTTTCTTTCAATAATTTTAACACATAGGCCATTTATCAACCTAGTTTATTTTTCTGTATGATTTATCTATACTGTTTCCTCAACTATGTATGGAATCATCTCTCCTTTTCTAGTTAGTTTAAAATGCTAGCTTTTCATAAATGAAATTCCTACATATATAAAAAATTTCTTAATTGGTTTCTTTCTTTTGTTTATTCTATTTCAATTCTATAATAAGGACATTGGGTATTTAATTATTAGCTTCTGATGACTAATTTAATTAAGGATTTATGTTTTTGGCCAATTGAATACCCATTCTTTCAGTCTATTTCTTATGTTAAAATTGTGTCCTTTGTATTTTTATTATTAACTTAAATGTGTTATTAAATATTCTAGCTTTGGTTCCTCTGTCAACTGTATATTGGGAAAATATCTTTTTGTGGTGTGATTTCTAATGCACTTATTTCTCTATTGTATGAAAAGAAATGTGCTGTATTGTAATTTACCAATATTTTATTTGTTATTGGTTTCTCTATTCTGCTTAAGAATTGACCTAATTTTTGATAACTATCTGTTCTTGTTCTTTCTCACCTTGCAGGATGAAGGGTGAAAAAACTGAGAAGACAGACAGTGAGGTGTAGAAATCTGAAGCCGAGATGGAAAAGTTAGAAAAGGCAGCCCCAGGGCTAAAAGGCCCAGAAAGGGGAAGCTCTGCTTCAGCCTGAACTCTGTCTTTGTCAAAGGGATTGGCAGATACTTCTGATCTGCTATGTATTCCAGAAAGGCCAAGTAGAAGACATTGATTTAGCATTCAGCTGCTAACTCCAGGGTTGGAAAGAAAAAGGAGAAGGTACTCATTACTGTCATAAAACCAGTTGGTGGTGACAAGAAAGACGGTTAACTCTGAAAAAATGCTTAGATGTTGTCTCAAATCTGTTGAGCCATAGCAAAACCTTTTGCTTAGCATATGAAAATTCTTCTAGCTGTCATCACTCCTGTACCCTGTTCAACACCCTTCCTGGTGCTACAGCAGAAGACTGGGTTCCTTAATACAACTGTGCAGCATTGCTACTTGTGAGTGGACTTCCTTCCCTCAACAGAATTTCTCTGTATAGAATATGCCAGAAATTTGTCAAAAAATTGCTATCAGCAATATAAAATCCCCAAACCCCTCAATAATTCTAATCTCAAGAAAAGAAACTAAGAAGGTGAGATTTCAGCACAAGAGATATATGAGATTACAGAGCAGCACAAGATTGATTAGAAAGTTGCAGACTCAAATTTTACCCAAAATGAGTCTGTTTCTCATCTCTAAAACTGTTATCTATTTTTGCTTTAACAAGTGGAATTTATCCTCACAAATTCTAAGCTTCTTACCAAAAATATAATAACTGATGCTTTTTAAAAACAAAAATGTTTTTCCTTAAATTCATAATCTTAAAATTCTGTCAATATGATTAAAACAAAAATAATTATTGAATAGTATATTGTGAAGCCAAAACCCACTTATCTGATTCTAAATAGAAAGTTCTTTGTGAAGAATATGTTAGGATTTTTAATATTTTGTGGAACATCTGCATTATCACCCATACTAATTAAACATTAAACTATAATAATAATGTATGGATTGAATTTTGGAACTATAAGAAAAATAACATTCCTTTTAAAATTCCAATTTAATTGCTTTACTGCACAGTACAGAAACAATGATTAGATAAATTTAACATAAACAGACACACACATAAAATAGGTATGTATTTCTCCCTTGCATATTCTTTCTCCTTCTCTTCTTCCTTCCTTCTTTAATAATATTAAAAAGATTAAAAAATATTAACACTTTCAACTTCTGAACAGTATAGGCCTTTCCAGTTTTTGATGGGTTTTCTTCAAATTTTTTTATCAGTGTTCTGTTATTTGTGTTATAAAATTTTTTCATTTCCTCTCTTAAATGTATTTCATTTTAATTATTTTGTAGCCACTGTGAATGGACCTGCTTTCATGATTTCTTTCTCGTTAAGTTTGTTTTTGTTATATATAAATTTATATTGAGTTTTGTATTCTGATTTTGAATCCTGCAACATTATTAAATCTGTCAGTTCTAACAGTTGTTTTTAAAATTTAGTTTTTTGTACATAGAATGATATTATGTGCAAAAAGATAATTTGACCTTCTCTCATCCTGTTTACATGGCTTTTCTTTCTCTTGCCCAATGTTTATGGCTAAGTCTTGCAGTACTGTGTTGAATGAGAATGGTGAGAATGAACATCATTGTCTTGTTTCAGAATTTAAACTCTTTCAAGTATTTCTATTTATAGTATTCACCATGTTAAGACATTTCCTAATTTGCTTAAAGTTTTATTAGGAAGGGATACTGACTTTCTAAAAATGTGTTTTCTTCGTCTATTTAGATAGCCATATTATTTGTCCTTTGTCTTGTTGATGTGATGTTTTATATTTATTGATTTGTGTATGTGAACCATTGCATTCCTGGGGTAAATCCTATTTGATTATAATAAATTACTTTTGGTGTGCTTTGGACTCAATTTGTTAGTATTTTGTTAAGAATTTTTGCATGTATGGTCTTAAGTTTTCTTGCCCTTATTTAATCTAGATATTAGAGTAATTTATATGAATAGCTACATATAAAATAGTGATATGTGTATATTTGTATGTTATAAAAATTCTTTAAAAGAATATGAAAATTATAAGAAATAGATGTAACATGCAGTTATTATTTCTGAGGTGTTGTTGGAACTTGCTTTGGATGACTTGTACTATTATTCTTGTTGTTCTTTGTATTCCTTTATACTCTATGTGTATATTCACTTTTTATAATTTAAAACTGTACTTAGACATTGATTCTCATTTCACTTAGTTCAAGACTATATTGATTTTTACCCTTCATCTTTAATTAAGCTTCTAATTTGTATTCAAAATGGTGAGTAGGATCATATCCTGGAGAGAAGATAGAGGGGAACTTTATTATCATATCTACTGACCTAATTTCTTCATACATTATTAACTTCATCCCCAATCACTAATGGCAGAAAAAAATATATTGAAACTTTGTTAGATGACAATTATTACATTAGAGGCTTTATGTGAATAATTTAATCCTTACTACACCAATTGGGAAACATAATAAAACCCCATTTAAGAGATCAGAATTTGAGGCTTGAATGGTTTTAATAACTGCTATAGTTTGGATGTTGTTTTTCTTATAAAGGTTTATGTCCTGGGAGCTTGACCTCCTGTGTAGTGGTGTTAAAGTGGTGGAATCTTTAAGAAGTGGGGCCTAGTGCAAGGTAGTAATTACAGGAAGGGATTAATGTAGTTCTAATAGAAGCCAGTTAGTTTCTAAGAGTGTAAAAGCATAAAAAGAGCAAGATTGGCCCTTCCCCAGACTGTAGCGTCCTGTCTCACCATATTGTTTTTCCCTCTCACCCATGCTTATAGCATGATGCAACCCACCATGTTGTGGCACAGCCAAGGGAGACTTGACTAGAAGCTGAACAGATGGGGCCACCTAATCTTGAACTTTCAGCCTCTAAAACTCTGAACCAAATATCACTTTTCATTATAAATACCCAGTTTCAGGTATTTTGTTATAGCAAGATAAACAGACAATACAGTAACTTCCCCCAAACTAGTTGAATAAGAGCCTAAGTCACAACTGATGTTCTTGTCATTACATTCTAAAGTTTTTCTTGTTATTTTTTGTGCATTATTCCATTCTTAATCATGTGAAATAATGCTGTGCTTCCAGTTAACCTTTTGATTTATTCTAAGTAGCAAACATAAAAAGGAACTTTTAAAATAATTTGAAATGTAAACCATATTATCTCAGAGGTTACATCTCAAATATATTCAGGAACAGGCAGGTGAGTAAGGTAAGAAGGAGGTAAACTGCAAGCCAATTAGAACTTATATAAGGTACAGCTTGTCACCATGAGCTGCTATGTGAGGCTTCTTCACTGAACAAGTACAATGAAATATTACCTTAGAATGTTATTTTAACCTTTTCATATTAGGAGGCCATACAGCATGATGGCTAAGATCATGGGAATGGAGTCAGGTGAGTATGGGTTAAAATGCTACCTGCACCGTTTTCTTTTTGTGTGACCAAAAACAGTTTGCTTATTTTGAGGAGTTCAGTTTTCACTTCTGAAAAATTTTATGGCATTACATTAATTTGTTTTTAAAGAAATATCTGTTCTTGAATTTTTATTATTCCTTCATTAACTTTAAAGTCATCTTTTTATTATCTAATGAAAATGCAGTTAGGATAATTATTAAATGGAAAAATAAAATCAGAAGTAAGGAGAAAACTTTTGTATTTTAAATTTTCAAATGATTGTTTTGGTAAAAACAGCTTTATTTTATACTTTTATTAATAATTTTTTACAATAATTATTTAGCTAAGAATTTTGATACATGGTAAGCTAATCTTGTAATTCATCTAAGGGGGGATATTTAAAATACCATCAGGATCTTATGGCATGGCTGCTTCACACAGAGAAGTTTATTTAAAATTAAAGTTTGAGAAAAATTTCCTATGTTTATTCATCACTAGTCTATTTTAAAATATTGTTTACTCTCTGCACTTATTAATGAGCCTCAGTGGTACTGGTCACCTAAAGCTGCACTGCAAAAGCTATTGACACAGAGTAAGAGTCCCCCATTTTACACGATCATGGAAGCATGATAGTAATGTACAATACAGATCTCCTCTTTGTTTACATTGCATTTCTGTGCAGAACATTTTTCCAAATCCAAGGCATGATTTGAAAAGTTTCTACATATCATGTTCCCCTGTCCTCTAAACTTTTTACTTGGTTACTTGCATGAAAGAAAACATTTTTTTATAGTTTTCTTAGCAAAACTGATGACATATCTCCATGCTCAAATGTTATATGTAAGAGAAAAACAGTATTTTAGTGTTATCCATCTATGAAAACATAATATGATGGTGTGATTGATTATATAATTATATACAGGTAGTAGAAAAATGCCACTTTGAATATTGACCACTATGAAGTTTAGGAGATCTAAATGCAGATATTGTGTTATATTTTCCATGTCTTTTAAATTGTTTATTAGAGATTATTTAAATATCTTAATAAAAACTTTAAAAAACCCATCTGTGTTTGCTTGAAAAAGAAGTAAAATCAATCCTTGGGAATTTTCTGATGGAGGTTCAAGTTTCCACTAATACTGACTGTGACCACCTGTCCCTACTATGATAGCTAATGACAGAAATATAAAGATTTAGTATTAATAGACATATAAAGTACTGATAGAAATATAAAGATTAAGACAAAAGATATACCAGTTATAGTCTAACAACATAATGATATAGTATCTGTATCATTTCAGAAGGTAGCTGCTAATTTTTAATTATTATCTTATTCATATAATATGCTGAATCTTAAGTCTTAGGTTGAAAAAAGAAACATCTATATTGTCAATAGAGCGTGTTCAAAATATATCTTCTCACTAAATTACCCACTGTTTTCCTCATACTATGGGATTAAATAATGCCATATAATACAACAAAAATATTTTCAGAAATTTTTGCACACCAGCCTTCTCCATTCCTTATTCTAGTCCATGTCAGAACAGCTGCTCCCCAGGTCAACATCTTTTTAACCATGTTGAATGGGGATTACCCAAGAGCAGAAGATGGCTTTGGCTTGTTTAGATAAAAGCCAATATACTACCCTTTTCCTGCCCTGGAGTTTCTGGCAGGTCGTTTAGTTTATTCCATGATAAAAATTGTTCATGAAAAAGTTATTAGATATTTTGTCCAGTCTACTTATTTTCAAAAGGGAAAAAATCCATCTTTTGAGGACCAATGGACATAGTATCAGAGGATTCAAATTTGTATCAAAAATACTAATTGTCTGGAGACATATAGGAGAGACATCTATCACTTGTCTGAACTGAATGGTGTATCATTTTCCATCAGTCTTCATGTGTGTGTAATGCTGTGTCGTTAGTTTACTGAAAGTGGGGCAACACTTTATCAGAAAGGAGATGTATGAACCCAGTTAAAAAGCCTTTGAAAAAGCATAGCTTACTATCAATAATACCTGAGCAGTAGCAAAACTTCTATAGATGCTTCTGGTCCTTGCTGTACCTTCTCTTCAAGTTCCACATGTAATTTCTACAGTAGTAATTTCTATCCTGCCAGAATGATTAATTTTCTCAAGCACATCACATTAGGCCGAAGAATATGGACCAATGATTTTTGGGTTCTGGTCACTAAGGTTCTCTCCTGAGAGGAGGGGTTGACAAAGGAGTATTGACAAAGGCAGAAGCACCTTCCACATTATCATCTGTGAAAAAAAGCACACAATATCTTATTTTTATCTTTATTTTAAAAGTAGTGAAATTATTAAGCATTTACTAAGAACTGTTATGTGTTAAGAATCATATGGGCAAAAAAACAGACCTGTGGATCAGTGGAGCAGAATTCAAGATGCAGAAAGCACTTCAAGCACACTCATTGACCTTATCCTTGACAAAGGGGCCAAACATCTTCACTGGAAAAAAGATAGCCTCTTTAATAAATGGTACAGAGAAATGGATCAAAGATCTAAATATTAAAACAGAAACATTTAATCTGCCGGAAGATAGAAATAGGTAAAACTCTTGAAGACATAGGTGTAGGCAAAGACTTTATGAACAAAACCCTGATCACATAGGAAATACTACAAAGAATCAACAACTAGGATCACATCAAATTAAAAAGCTTTTTTGTACATCAAATGCAACCACCAAGAAAAAGAAGAGACAACCACAGAATGGGAAAATATTTTTACCAGCTATTCCTCAGACAAAAGACTAATATCTAGACTATATAAAGAACTTTTAAAAATTAGACCTGCACCCATTTAAAGACACAATCCAAAAACAGGCATCTAAAGTGAACAGACACTTCTCCAATAAAGAAGTAAAAACAGTAAATAAATACATGAAAAAATGTTTAACATCACTGATCATTAGAGAAATGCAAATTAAAACAACACTGAGATTCCATCTCACTCCAGAAAGGATGACTATCATCAAGAAATCAACCAATAACAAATGCTGGCAAGGCTGTAGGGAAAAAGTAACTTTTCTCCATTGTTGGTGGGCATGTAAGTTGGTACAACCACTATGGTAATCAGGATGAAGATTTCTCAAAAAACTAAAACCAGAGATTCCATTTGACCCAGCTGTGTCACTTGAAAGTATCTTTCCAAAAGAGTTAAAAGCGTCTGTCTTAGTTATTTTTTCTGTTGCTAAGAAAAAATACCTGACACCCAAAGTTAAAGGAGGAAAGGTTTATGTAGTTCACAGTTTGCACCTTTACATAATCTCTCCTGGTTCTTATTTTTTCCCCATTTCCTCACCCTCCCTTCAACACCTCCATCCCTCCCTAGTTACAAAAACTTTGTTTCCATTTTTTCATTTTCTCATATTAATTCCATTCCCTTCTTTCCTTTCCCCTACCCCTCCCACTTCC
>NW_004624732.1:12704075-12717542 GCF_000247695.1 Heterocephalus glaber | reverse complement strand
TTTGTGTGTTGACCTTGTAACCAGCTACTTGACTGAATTTGGTTATTAAGTCTAGAAGACTTTTGGTGGAGTTCTTGGGGTCTGCTATATAGAGTATCATGTCATCTGCAAAAAATAACAATTTGACTTCTTCATTTCCTATCTTTATTCCTTTTATTTCTTTCTCTTGTCTAATTGCTGTGGGTAATGTTTCCAAAATTATGTTGAAAAGGAATAGTGATTGTGGACATCCTTGTGTTGTTCTTGATTTTAGTGTGAAGGTTTTCAGTTTTTGACCATTTAGTATGATATTTGCTATTGGTTTTTCATACATGGCTTTTATCAGATTGAGGTAGAGATCATCTATTCCAACTTTTCAGAGGGCTTTTACCATAAATTTGTATTGGATTTTGTCAAATGGTTTTTCTTCATCTATTGAGATGATCATATGTTTTTTGTCCTTGGTTCTATTGATGTAGTGTATTATATTTACTAATTTGCATATGTTGATCCATCCTTGCATCTCTGGGATGAATACCACTTGGTCAGGGTGTATGATCTTCTCACTGATCTTCTGCATTTTATTTGCCAGTATCTTATTAAGGATTTTTGTATCTGTGTTCATTAGTGTGATTGGCCTATAGTTCTCTTTTTGGTTGGGCCTTTCTCTGCTTTGCGGATCAAGGTGATGCTTGCTTCCAGGAATAAATTTAGGAGTATTGCTTCCCTTATCAATTTCATGGAAGAATTTAAACAGTAGTGGCAGCAGTCCCTCTTTAAATGTCTTGTAGAATTCAGCAGTGAAGCATCAGATCCAGGGCTTTACTTAGTTGGTAAGATTTTAATTACGTTTTCAATTTCATTGATTGATATGGGGTCATTTAGAATTTTTAGGCCTTCATTCAATTTTAGTAACTCATATTTATCTAGGAATGTGTCCATTTCTTGTGTGTTTTCCATCTTATTGGCATATAGGTTCCCGAAGTAGGTATTGATGATCCTCTGGATTTCTGCTGTATCCATTGTAATTTCATCCTTCTCATTCCTAATTTCATGGATTTGGGCCTTTTCTTTCCTTTTTTTGTAAGGTTGGCTAAGGGTTTGTCAATTTTGTTTATTCTTCAAAGAACAAACTCTTGAATTAATTGATTTTTTTGTACCATTCTCTTAGTCTCCACTGCATTGATTTCTGCTGTGATCATTATAATTTCCTCCCTTGTATGAGCTTTGGGTTTGTGCTGCTCTTCCTTTTCTAGAAGCTTGAGGTTAAGCATCAGGTTGTTTAACTGGACTCGCACTGTTTTCCTAACATGAGTATTCACTGTTACTAATTTCCCTCATAAGACTGCTTTAATTGTGTCCCATAGATTCTGATATGTTGTATTGTCATTTAATTGTAGGAATTGTCTGATTTCTTCTCTAATTTTCTCTGTGACACATTGGTTATTCAGAAGTATATTGCTCAATTTCCATGTGTTTATGAAATTCTTGCTGTTTTTTTTGCTTTTGATCTCCAATTTCATCGCACTATGGTCTGATAATATACAGGATATAAATTCAATTCCTTTGCACATACTTAAACATGTTCTATGAGTGAATATGTGGTCTATTTTGGAAAATGACCCATGTGCAGCTGAAAAAAATGTGTTCTGATTTTGCAGAGTGGAACACTCTGTAAACATCTGTTAAGTTCATTTGTTCAAGAGTATGTTTGAGTTCTAGTATTTCATTGCTTATTTTTTTGTTGAGTTTATCTATCCATTTGTGACAGTGGGGTATTTTTTTTTTTGGTGCCAGGGATCAAACTCAGGTCCTTGCGCTTGCACAGTAAGCGGCGAAACCACTGAGCTAAATCCCCGGCCCTGTGACAGTGGGGTATTGATGTCCCCCACTATTATTGTATTAGTGCTTATTTGATTTTTCATGTCCATTAGTATTTGTTTTATATAGTAGGGTACACTAGTGTTTGGTGCATACATATTTATGATTGTCATCTCTTCCTCTTGAATTGTTCCCTTTACAAGGATGTAGTGTCTTTCTTTGTCTCTCTTAATCAGTGTTGGTTTGAAATTCACTTGATCTGCAAAGAGGATAGCTACTCCTGCTTTTTTTCGGGTTCCCATTGCATGGACTATTGTTTCCCACCCTTTAACGTTCAGTGTGAGTTTCTTTTTGTATTAAGTGTGTTTCTTGTATGCAGCATATTGTTGAATCTTGCTTCTTGACCCTTTCTGCCAGTCTATTTCTTTTGATTGGTGAATTGAGACTATTAACATTGATGGTTATAACTGATACATATTGATTTATCATTGTCATGACTTTTTCTGTTTGTTGGATTCTTCCCCCTTGTGTTTAATTTCTTGTCTGGCCCAATGGATTCATTCTGCTGGGTTTCCTGGGGTTGTAAATCTCATTGTCTTTCTAAAATTTTTGGAGTTCTGGTTTGGTATTCATGAAGTTCCTAAGGTGCTCTTTGTCATGAAAGTATCTTATTTCTCCATCAATTTTTGAAAGATAGTTTGGCAGGTTACATCACTCTGGGTTGGAGGTTGTTTTCCTTTAGGGCTTGAAATACACCACTCCAAGCTCTTCTTACCTTGAGTGTTTGCATTGAGAAGTCTGCTGTGATTCTGATGGGCTTTCCTTTTTATGTGATTTGTTTCTTTTCTCTCACTGCTTGTAGAATTTTGTTCTTCTGTTGGGTTTCTGGAATCTTAAATATTATATGCCTATGTGTATATATATTTTTTTAATCAAGGCTAGTTGGAGTCCCATATGCCTCCCTTATCTGTATGTCAAGTTTTTCCCCCTGCTTGCGAAGTTTTTTGCCATCACTTCTGTGAACAGTTTTTTTTATGTCATCTGCACTCTGCCCTGTTTCTTCATTGACTCTGACCAGTCTTATGTCATTCTTCTTTGCATTGTCTAGCAGCTGCTGGATTGATTTATCATGGTCCCTTACTATTTTTAAGAAATTTTTCTTTTCCTTATCACTAATTGCAATCTTATCTTCTATATCTGAACTTCTGTCCTCACATTTGCTCATTCTTCTGTGTAAAGTATCAATGAAGTTTTTAATCTCATGGAAATCTGTTTGAATTTTATGGATTCCATTTATTTCCTATGTTGGGATTCCAGAACGTTCCCCAGCTCCTCTATTTTTATTTTTATCTGTGTCCTCTCTAGATTTTTTAATCATATCTTACATTATGGGCACAATCTCTGCTGTTATCTGAGAAATTATTTCTGATTTCATTTTTTCTAGATCCTCTTTTGTTGCCAATTCAGAGAGTCCAGGTGGTTGAGTATCAGATTGTTCCTTTTTGTTTCCCTTTGGGGTTGCTTTAGGTGATCTGGTAGTCAGGTTTTTAGACTTATTTATGTGTCTTCTCATTTCAACTGGGTGGGTGGGGGAACGTGTACTGCTGTTGTCCGCATGGCTCACCTCCTTGGCACTGGGGCAGAGATATGGTGGCCCAGAAGATTCACCTCCTCTGTGCTGGGGGCAGCTCTGCTCCTTGGAACTGGGGGCAGTGGTATGTCTGCCTGGAAAGCTCACCTCCTGGGCACTAGGGGTGGCTCTGCCTGTGGTATTTATTTACAATGGAGTAATACTCTCCCATGAAGAAAGATAAACTTTAATCATTTTTAGGTAGATGGATGCCCCTTAAGACTATAGTATTGAGTGAAATAAATCAGTCACACAAGTTTAAATATTTCATTTCATGAGAAACCCAAAAGGTAAATAGTATCAGAACGGTAGACAGATATTGGGAAGTAGGAGGAAAATGTTCAAATGGGAAGAGCAACAAGGATAGGGGAGGGAAAATGGAAGGAAGGAGAAAAGGATTTAAATAAAAAAAGAGAAGGAAGTAAAAATGGGAACAAAGCTTTTATAATGGGGAGGGGAAGAAAGGTTTAATGGAATGAAAGGAAATGGGGAAGAAAAGAGAATTAAGGCATATCATTACCAGTACAAATTCCAGATGATGATTGCAATTATTATGTATGGCAAATATGTACTAATAAAAATTTTAAATGAGGATCATGTAGCATGCTGTATGCAACAATCTTTGCCTTTATGGAGATACAGTTTAATGAACCATCAAGGCAACATGAAATAGTAAGGGAAATGTTTTACTTATTATGGGAGAACATGACAAGAGATTTGGCTTCAAAGATCATCAAGTTCAGTGTGCCTGAAACTTGGAGTATAAAAATAGCCAGCCAAAAAACTGATATTGGAGAGGGTGTTGTGGTGCACACCTGTAATCCCAGCACTTGGGAAACTGAGACAGGATGATTGCTGTGACTTTGATGTCAGTGTGAGCTACACAGTGAGTTCAAGGCCAGCCTGAACTGCATAGCAAGATGCTGTCTCAAAAAAAAAAGGAAGATATGCATTAGGTTGATATTTTTGGGTGATGTTTGGTGAATATATTAAAGGATCAAACATGAAAATAAAAGACCACTTAAGAGGCTATAGTAGTTACCCTAGAAAAAGAGATGTAACTGAGAGTAAGGCAATTCACAGCAAGGTGGGAGAATATTAGAAGACAGACTCAATAAAAATCACTCATAACCTCACACCAAAATACAGCCATTATAATTCCTATCAGATATTTGTGTGTATATCTCTTTTTATATGTACCTGTATATATTGTCATACTCACATTTATGGTTACTACCTACATATTTTTATTTTGTAGCAAAGCCTAAACTTTCTCTTTAAGAAAGCTTGCTCTTCATAATTGTCTTATCTTGATAGAGCTTGTCCACTTAGCTCCCTTTCTTTTCCAAGTACTCAATATCTTTATTTTGGTGCCACATCCATTTTTATCCAAGTTCTAACTCTTAACTAATTGTTTTACTATCAAAACCAAACTTTTTATAAGTGTTTTTCCAGATATAGTTGTTGGTAAAATAATGGGTTCCCAAAGATGTCCACTTCCTAATTCCTGGAAGCTGTTAATATATGAATTACCTTATATGACAAAATGGATTCTGCAGTTGTAATTTAGGATTTAGAAATTAGGGGATTATTCTTATGTAAATTGTCTCAATATAATCACAAGCATCCTTAAAGTTTGGAAATGGGAATCAGAAGAGTCAGAGAATATATGAAAATGAAAAATAAAGGAGTGAATGTGAGAAAAGTTTTGAAAATTCAACGTGACTGTCTTGGAGGATGTAGGAAAGGGCTACAAACCAAAGAATGCAGGTGGCCTCTACAATCAGGACAAATCAAGGGAACTCATTCTTTCCTAGGCTTTCCAGAAAGAACACAGCCCTGCTAACACCTTCCTATTAGTCCATTTTAGACTTCCAACTTTCAGAGCTGAAAGATAATAAGTTTTTGTCATTTTCACCCACTAAATTTGTCTAATTCATCACAATAGAAATAGAAAAGTAGTTCAGATATCCTTGCTGCAAAGGGGCAGGTAAATTTATTAACATGGAGGTTAATTGAATTAATATTATCTTGTTTTAAACTCCAAGGAAACACTTACTAATGTCACAATTTCAGGAATCATTCTGGTGGGGGAAATATTTGAAGCTTGGCTGCACTCAGATGAATGGCAAATGTGTGGAGGGGACAACTTTCCAGAAGATCGTCACAATATACTCAAAGACCCAGGAGTCACCTTTCTTTCTCAAAGTTTCACAGAGCCTTGCTGAGACAGATGAATGCAGTTCAAACTTTGTGTGTGAAATTATTTTGCAGTCAAGAGGATTTAAAATTCTTTGTGTGTGTGCGTGTATACATATCTTAGCAAGGATGTGGATCCAGATACAGTGGAATAAAGTTGTACTTACTTATTTTTACTTTAAAAAAGCAGTATTTTTGATTTTGCATAAGGTCAAATAACCTCCCAAAGGGTTGTGCCTTTTCTTGTCTTTGAATTATAATCTTCCCCCATGGGAATTTCATATGTCTTGAATAAACAACAGATGTTGAATGTGAGGGAGCTAGGAGTGGCAGGGGATGCTTGGAAAGATGAGAGGTTATCTTGTGTTGGCTGATGGAACTGAGGGATTGAATAGATGTTTGATGAAATGGGAGAAATAGAAGAACAGCAGTATCAATTGACACTTGCATTGTTTTCAATTTATCGAAAACATCATCGTCCCTTTAGCCCCAGAGACATGTCTAATGCAGACAGCAAGTATCACTGATACTTTTTTCTACTAGAGAGGGGAAAATTTCATCACTGTATGTACAAGGGCTCTAAACCAAAGCTTTAGATTCCAAGAACAAAAGAACATGAAAGATCTTACAGGTGTGCAGAGAAAGAAGTGATCTCTTGGGAAACAAAGGCTTATAGGTTCAAATTTATCTCCTGCTCAAGCAGACACATGTGGAGGCTGCCTCTCTGTCAGACTCCTCATCCATGCTCAGGGGTGGTTCCTGGTAGCTAAGCTTCCTGGTGATGTTTCAAGACTCCCTTAGAGCATATTACTGTGATCCTTTTTGAATATTTCAGAGGGTGGAAAAGTGGGTCTGGCACTATATCAGGAAGAAGTGGTGACAGAGTCTTGGTATCAAATGGCTCTGGAAATGGTTGTAGAGGGTTGCCAGATAGTATGTGTTTGTACAGCCCCTAAGCATACATGATCTAGTTGGTACATCACAGTACTGCTGGGACACCAAAGAAGCAGACATTATAAATCCCATTTTATAACTTTGTGAATGGTGCCTAAGAGATGTTAAATTATAGATCACAGGCCTGTTAGTATGTAAAGCCAAGATGATCAATTTGGACTGGTGTCTTGTCCAAAGCTGCATCCAGAACACCTTGCTTGAATTTGTCTTCTTAAGGAGTAAAAGGGGTAACCCTCTGAAGCCTAAGCACCTGTAGTATTTTTTAAAAGATAATAAAATCCTGCTCCTACCTCATATCCTCTTGGTATGGAGTCTGTGATTTTGCATTTTAAATGATTTAACAAAGGGAATATTTTTTTGTACACCAAAATTTGAAAACTTCTAAGCTTCTGAAGTTCCTTCCTTCTCAAGGTATGATCTATGGATCAGAATCACATCACCTGGGAATTGTTAAAAATGCAGAAATTCTTGGCCTACTGGATCAAGATCTGCAGCATGGAAATATTCTTAGAAAGTGATGGGCACATCAAATAATGAGAACTGGTGTAAACCTCAGCATTAAGGGCTAACAACATGCCTCCTCCAATGGAAACAGAAATAGCTGGAACTTCATGCACTTGACTTTTGGTTTTTGCTGAATTGAGTCTATTGAATTCTCATATTTTTCTGTCACAGGAGGCGACCAGGGCCCATGTTATAGGACCCACTCTGTCTTGACTCTGCATAGTTGACAAGCTTATGGAAAATGCTACATCACGATCCAGACTGCTGAAGGAGTGAGGCCCATCAGATAGGAAAACTCTAGCTATCTTGTTATCTTTGCATTCAGTCTGCTACACAAAACTGAACTCTGAGATAATGTTGATCAGCATTAACAACTGAAACATGAAGAAGGAGAGTTTGAGCAAGTGGAAAATTTTGGAAAGGGGACCCCAGGGAGTAGAAGAAGTTAATACCAACATTAAGTGCCTGTACCTCCGATTCCACAGTTATCACCATAACAATGTTACTGTGGATTAAAGGCTGCCTGTTGAGGTGAAGACCCCATGGAAAGACTTCTGGTAAAAAATTGGTACCCACCTCACAAGCTCATCAATTTCCTCATCCCTTTTGAGAATTTAATATTTGAGGAAATTCAAGTATTTCTCATATCAGGAAATTCCAGTTTTTAATGTGATTTAGTCATTAGAAGTTCATGATAGAGAAAACAACAAATTTCTTGAACAGTTTCTAATATGTGGATTGTATATGATAGGATGTCTGTTAAAAGTTATATAAAACTGCCATTAGATTCATATGGCAGAATGTATTCTTGGCTGATGCAGTGGCAACAGATGTAATTTTTCTTTTTAAAAAGCAAATTTCTCCTAGTAGTTCTTAGCTGAGTAACTTTGATTTTAGCTAAAATATTCTAATAGAATAGAGAAATAAATGTATATGGAAATGAATCTGGCAAAAGTATAGAGCAAGAAGGGATTATGAAAATATTTTAGTTAACCCAAAACATTGATTTACATATGCATTTGTACATGTATTTACCCCAAATTATAGAAGAATCAAGCAATCATGATTTTTCTGAAAAGTTTACATGCTTTGTATTTAATTTCAAAAGACTTGGCCTTTAAAGGTCTTTTAAATTTAATCTTAAAGGAGGACTATAGAAAATGTGAAAGAAGAGGATGTATTAAATCTACTTTGAGGTAAAAGAATTCATGACAAAGCAATCAGGCTCCAGGAAGGCATTAGCATCCTTGTGAAAAATGATTGTAGACAGTACTAAACCTTTAAAAGCTTACTTTGAAAGAATGTGGAATTGGTTAATATCATTTTAGTGAGGAGGTTAGGAATAGACAGTGTTACATTATTTATTCCAGGATCTTTGAAGGCAGCTTTTCTCTCCCTTTTCTCAACTGGTTCATCTTAGTGTTAATGAGCACTAAGCTCATATATTAAAAAGAGAATAATAAACCTTTAAATATCAACCCAAAGGAAGTCTTTATTATTTTTTATCTGGAAACAGTGAAGATAATTTAAGATATGCAAACCTGAAAAATTACCTGAAAATATTTAACAAGGAAGCTGGAAGAGGCATGAAACTACAATATTTTAAAAGAAAGGATTTTAACTGTACATTCAGCACACAGTAGTAAGGGGAAAAATTTCTTTAAGGAATTGACAGTGTGGAATTAGGCATAGGTAGTAAAAATTTAGAAATGTAGCCCATTGTATTTGTTTCTGAAATGATATATGTAAATATTTAGATACTAACTTTATTATAATCTATAAGAATGAGGTGATTGATGGTTTGAAAGTAAAATGTTAGTCTTGCAATTGATATGAAATTAGGAAAGAAAGTAAATAATGAAAGGTCATTCTGGGCACTACTAAAGAACTCATCATTGTGGGGCTGGGGATTTAGCTCAGTGGTTTTGCTGCCTGCTGCACAAGTGCAAGGACCCGAGTTCGATCCCTGGTACCAAAAAAAAAACCAAACCCTCAATCATTTTACTGCAGTAGTTGCTGTGTCTAACAACCAAAGCATATTTTGAGTTTGGGGCAGAGGAAAATATTTTTTTGTAGACAGCAAAGCAGGTTTCTCTGAATGAGAGTGTCATGGTGTGTCAACTGAAAAGAGGTTTGAGTTAGAAAAATCCTTCAAACTGATTCAACATATTCAACAGAGAAAAGAAATATGATGCTAGAATAGAACATACACCTGTATATATACCACATTTTCTTTAACTGTTCATCCATTCATGGACACACAGTTTAACTCCACATCTTGTTTATTGAGAGTAATGCTGTAATGAACACAGAGTACAGACACCTCTTCAACAAACCAACTTCGTATGAATAGATATCCAGCAGTAGCATTACTGGATTGTATACTACTTTGATGTTTATTGTTTTGAGCAACTTCCACACAGTTTTCCATAATGGCTATAATAACTTATGTTCCTATTAATAGTGTACATTATAATTAACATTTTTTATTTTTTGCCTTTTCACAATAGCCAATGTAGCAGGAGGGTTCAAGTGATATATCTCACTATGGAAGGGTTAATTGAGAGATAGTTTTTAAATTTTTAAAAAATTGTTAGTTAAAGACATACTTCCAGGAATGATGGAATATGTGTGTTCAAAAGGAGGGAGATTTGGGCTGGGGATTTAGCTCAGTGGTTCTGCCACCTGCCTTGCAAGCACAAGGAACTGCGTTTGATCCCTGGTACCAAAAAAAAAAAAAAAAAAGAAGGAGATTAGTTTGAGTATTTTGGGGTAGATTAATGGCAATGTGTCTTTCATTGTAATACATTTAAAAATTTTTAAATATTTATTTTATGTTCCTATTCCACTTCATAGCTTGTTTTGTTTTGTATTTTAGCATTAGACATGAAATCCAGACCCTTGTGCATGCTAGGCATATGCTTTACCAATAAGCTACATCCCGTTCTGATTTCCATTTCTCTGTGGAGTAGTGATACTGAACAGTTCTTTGTATACCTGTTGGTCATTGGTATATTTTCTTTTGAGAAATGTCTGTTTAGATCCTTTGTCAATTTTACTTATTTCTTGCTATTCAGTTTTTTGAATTCCTAACATATCTTGGATATTAATCTTTTATCAGATTTATGCTTTACAAATATATTCTCACATTCTTTAGGTTGTCTCTTCATTTTGTTGAATGATTTCCTTGACTTCCACTGGAGTTTTAATAGGGGTTATATTAAATCTGTAGATATCTTTGAGTAATATGGACATGTTAGCAATATTAATTATTTCAATCCGTGAACATAGGCTATCTTTCTTCTTATTTGGGTCTTTTCCAATTTTTTAAATCAGTGTTTTATACTTTTCAGTATAAAGATCTTTCACCTTCTTAATTAAGTATATTTCCTAAGTATTTGTTTCTGTAGCTATTGTAAAAGGAATTTTCTTGATTTCCTTTTGAGGCAGTTGAACTTTTCATGTGCAGAAATGCAGAGGTTTGTATGTTTATTTTATATCTGGTGGATTTATTGAGCTTATTTATTAGCTCTAATTTTTTGTGGAGTCTTCAGTGTTTTCTATACATTATATCATGTTGTTTGCAAACAGGGAAAACCAATCTTCTTCCTTTGCAATTGGCATGCTTTTTTTCTTTTTGTTACCTTACTGTTTGTTAGAATTTCCAATACTGCTTTGAATAGAAGAGGTGAGAGTGAGCATCTTCATCTTATACTTGATCTTAGAAGGAAAAGCTTTTGGCTTTTACCATTGAGTATGATTTTACTGGTGGGTTTGTTATATATGGGGGTGTATTCTTTATATACCTATTTTTTTGAGTTTTGGTTATGAGAGGATCCTGGCTTTGTCAAGAATTTTTTTTGGTGGAGTACAGATGGATACAGAGGAGTTCATAGCTTTTTCCTCATGCAGCTGAGATCCTGCAACACCCAAAGGGTTTGCTTCTGTAAGAATTGTGATTAAGAGACTTTGAAATTTTAGATATAACATAAAATTTGTAGAATTCTGGGAAAACATAATATTAGAAGCCAGAGAAAATGACCTTAGTTTTTATTTTATAAAACTAATTGGCTATTTCAGAGTCAGAAGATAGCCAGTCATCTCAGAAGCACCTGCCATATGCAATACTAAAGTACTACATGAACTACCAGATACAGACTGGAGATTCTTGGGGGGATGATTCAATGATTAAATGCACAGTGGGATGTACCATTACTCACAATCATAAATATATATGAATAAGGGAACAATGCCACATCTTTGTGTAAGGACTAGAAAAATTACTAGGGTATGTCATTTGCCAAAATATAGTGGTATGAGTTGATTCTCAAAATATTTATGTGAACTTTATATGAAGGTAATTTGCAAAAATTAGTAAGAATTGGAGACTACTTCTCTATTGGATCTAAAAAATTCCATCTACAGATGAACTTTATTGTGCTGAGGCAGAAAAGGAGTAGTCAAAATTATTGACCATTTAGGAATAGGATGGAATTCAACCTGGAAGTGCTGATACTAATGTAAAAAACTTCTCAATTTGTTAGATTTCAAAGGTTTTGATTTATAAAGAACTCTGAACTCTAATTTATTGTTTTGTTAATAAAACTCTGAACTCTAATCTCTGAAGTCTAATTTATTGTTTTGCTAATAAAAATCAAATGAGATAATGGGAACATATTTGTGTAACTGCAATGTGTTGGAAAAATGTGAAGCAAAATTATATATATTCATGATTATAAACCTTTTTCAGACCACAGAGTTTTGAGAACTTTGAAAACTGCTGTTCATTGGACTAAATCCCCAGAAATTTTGACCCAGTTGCTCTGGGTGTTGGCATCAGAATATTTTGGAACCTCCTCAGTGATTGTATTATGTAGCTAATGTTGATGTCAACTTATTTCATAAAGTTCATTATTTCAAGATGATGGATTTTCTTTTTTACTTTTATACTTTATTTTTCATCAGTAATGAAATTAGGGAGTTTATCTCCTTTTAAAGTAATTTAGGCCACTAGGAAGAATTTGCTAGAGCACCTTTAAGGTACTTTTGATACTTCCTATAGGATTTGCCACCTTTTCCCACCTGTGAAAACCTACATTGGAATGGTCAGAGGTCATCAAAAGAAAATGAAATGAGCAAGTTAGTCATCCATGAACCATTATGAGCTGATATGGATTACTTTAAGTCTCAGGATCATAAGGAGCAGTAAAATCTGTGGCCAGGGAGTCTTTATGATCTACTGGCTTTTAGAATATTCTGGTGACTCATATCTCTCCAGAAATCCCCTTCTCTATCTTGCCTATCTTCAGAACACAACCAAATTGTTCCCTGCTTCTTTGGGTACATGAAAATAAAACTTTGTTGCAATGAGCAGGTTTTTATTTAAAATAAGTTAATTTATTTCATTTTATTTTTCTTCTGCCAGAATTTATTTAATGTGAATTATTCTTGTGCAAAACAATATTGGATGTTTATTTATAGCCAGCACACACACATATAAAATTTAGAATTCGATTTTTAATTTTAAGCATGTGAGAAGTGACATAAAATTACTAATTATTTTTGCTAAACATTGGTAAAATTTGTTAACATAATTATATTTAGACTTTCCTTTGATAACATATATTACCATCTTTTAAAAGGAATTTTAAAATGATTGAATCTATGCTTGTTTGCCTAATGATAAACAAGTTTGAAAACTTCATTGCATTCAAAACAGTCATTTTAATTGGTACCAACATCCGCAGACCTCCAATTGTGCTTCTACTTAAGAAAGTAAGATCATAATAATTCTTTTAAAGAGTAGTTACAAATAGAAATCGTGGCATGCGCTACCGAGGTCCTGAGTTGCACAGAAGAAACCGAATCACCCTGCTGCAGACAGGCAGGTCTGCCCACGCCCTACCAAGGTCCCTAGTCCCACAGAAGAAGCTGAATCACCCCGCTGCAGACAGGCAGCCACCTGGCTCCACACTACAAAGATGCAGAGGACACCAGACCAAGGTAGTGAGTCCCTCTGCTCCTGGCCCAGAGGAAGGGGCTTCTGAGCCACCATCCCGTCCCACTGCTCCTGGCCCAGAGGTAGGGGCTTCCTGGAGACCAGCCCACAGAAAAGGGCTTTTGGGTCACCATGCCTACCACTGCTCCTGGCCCCAGTCCCACCTCTCCCAGCTCAGAGGAGGTAAGCCATGCAGGCGCTAACAACCCACCACTGCAGTCAAAATGAGAAAACACATAAATAAGTCTCAAAACCAGACTTCCAGATCACCTACAGCAACCCCAGAGGGAAATGAGATGGAACACTCTGATACTCAACCACCTGGACCCACTGAACTGGCAACAAAACGGGATCTGGAAAAAATGAAATCAGAAATAATTTC
>NW_004624732.1:12670970-12692782 GCF_000247695.1 Heterocephalus glaber | reverse complement strand
ATGGAAACAAGGTCTTTGCAAATAGGGAAGGGTGGAGGGGGTGAAGGGAGGGCAAGGGAAAGGGGAAAAAAATAAGAACCAAGAGACTCATGTAAAGGTACAAGATCCCAATGATGAATGTAACTGTATTTTATACCTAAAATGTACCAATAAACTTAATGGGGGAGGGGAGAAAAAAGGGAAAAGAAAAAAATATGAGAAAAGGAAAAAAAAAAAAGATCTGTTGATAGGTTTTATAGCTAACCTCATAATCATATACTTCCTATCTTTAGTAAGCACTATTTCATACCCCAGGAACTCATATTATCATGGAAAAATACTGAATGGATGTTAAATTTTATCACCTAATCCTTGATCATGTATCATCCTATCATATGTTAATGTAATAAGTTACACTGTTGGTTTCCTTGAAAGTTGTGCTAGTGTTGCATATAAGTTTACCTTGGTCATGTTCAGTATTTTTGATTTTAATATTTCTGAATTCACATCTGTAATCCCCACACTGGGGAGACCAAAGCAGGAGGATCAGATAGCCACAAGTTTGAGGCCAGACTGGGCTACCTGATGAGTTCAAGGCCATATTAAACTCATAGTGAGACCCTGTCTTAAACAAAACAAAACACTAACATTCTGAATTTAGAAAACTAATGCTTTGTTTAATAACTTTATATTGTAAATTATTGGTGTAAGAATGGACACATATAACAGGAATAACACTATTGGGACATTATATGTATTATAAAGGAGCACTAGAGAAAACCTGTGATGTCTCTTAAAGTTTTTTCTTAGATGTTTTTATGCTCATTAAACATTCATATCTCATTGACTGGAATAAGCAATAAAACTTGTGACAGAATAAGCAGAATAAAAATATAATTGATGTAATTTTTATAAGTAAATAAATAGAAGAAGATCATAATACTTATCATCTTAGAAGTTCATATACAATGCAGTGGAAGTCTGACAATAAGTAGGGACAATCTAAAGTTTAATGCAAGTAAAATAATCAAGATTTTAGTGTTTTGGATATCATCAAGATTTGGAGAAGCAGCATTCATTCTTGTGACATGCTAACAAAAGAGTGTCTTTTAATCAAAATAAATATCTAATGTAAAAAATGTTATAGTAGAACTGCATATTAAGAAACCACATTGAATATCTATTGCTATAGAATAAATTACTCCAAAATATGGTGACTTAAAACAACAAATGTTTATTATCTCACAGTTTCTGGGGCCAGAATCTTGGAGCATTTTAACTGAATACTTCAGTTCGGGTCTATCATGAATATGCAGTGAAAGTGTTGGCCAATATTGCAGCTATCTCAGACCATACTAAGAGAGGGTCTGTGTCCTGTCCAAGCTTACTCACATGGATGTTGGCAGTCTCAGGAATTCTGCTTCAAGGCTCACTTATGTGTCCAAGTGGTCCAGAAGAGAATGAGACCCCACCCAAGAAGGCAGCCACAATCCTTTTACAATCTAATCTCAGACACTACATCCATCATTTCTGCAATATCGCATTTGTTAGAACAAAGACACTCAGTCCATCCTGTTGGCAAGGGGAGCTTCAGAGGCTGCCTACCATAGAAGTATATACATTTCTATAAAATAATCACAACTTCGAAAATAAGAGTAAGATTCTTAATAATAATGCATTGATAAAGACGATGCTTAATTTTATTTTATATATATATATATATATATATATATCCTTTGAATTTTGAAAATGTTAGTATTCTGCAACCAGGAAGAAAGAATAAATAAAAGTAGTATAAATGGTAAATGTAATTTTAAGGTCTTCTTTTGTAGTATCTGAATATTCAAGTTTCTATCATAGTAAACTACTATATTTCATAGGGGTTGACATGAATGTGATGAAGCTGGCCTGGAGCCACTCCCTAAGGTTTTTACAAACCAGTCCTGTTGGATTTGTCCTGTAAGAGGTGAATGAAAATTCTGACAATAATGTAGATGGAGCTGATGATGAGTGTGCAGAAGGGAGTGGAGTGTCCTAATCAAGAGATCCCCTTACCAAGACAAAAACCTTAGGAATTTCAGGGTTTGTTTTAATAAGGGTTCTTGCTCAGTGATTAATTTCTCATAAGATATTGAAGGTTAACTCAAAATGTCAGAAATCATTTTAAAAATAAAATAATTCCATGGAAGCAGTATCAATATTAGCAAAAATACATATAATATTTTCTCTCTGAAGAACTACAGCTGAATTAAAAATTTTTTAAAACACATTCTCTGTACATTTAAAATCAGCAGGTGAGAAGTCATAAAGCTCTTAAATAGCCTTCATTTCTGCTTGCCTTCCAGGAACTTTAAGGATACAAATAGAGTGGGTTGTGGGCCTCTGCAGGTGTTGGGGAAGATAAGCATCTGTTTCTTAACCATGCATTTTTGGAACATAGAGTATACTGAGTAAATCTTTACTTCCATCACTGCAGTGTAAAATTGTACTATAAAAGGACCGCCAAACTAATGTTAGATTTCTAAGATATTTTCTGACTTGCTTCATATAACTATTTTCCCTTACGAAGAGGTTTGAATTTTTCATTCTGTCTCTGGTGAAAACTTAAAGTTGGCATAAAAAAGTATTTTTAGGAAAAAATACAAGTTATCTTTATTTATACTTATCTTCTCCCAAGAAGGTTTTCTCTTTTTATCATTTTGAAGATACATATAGATTTTCAGAATGCATTCAATTAATTTTGACAGATGTAACCTACGTACCTACCAAGATACACATTGTTTCTGTCACATCAGAAATTTTTTGAGCCCCTGTCAAGTAAATCTTCACGTAGCCACCTACTTGCCACCCTATGTCTGTAAGTCACATTAGTATCATTTGTTCCTTTTTATTGCTAAGTAATATCATGTTTGTATATTCCCTTTTTTGTGGTACTTGGGTTGTTTCCAACTTGGGGATTTTACAAATAAAACTATTGTAAACACTCTTCTTGTTTTTTTAATTTATTTTTTTATTAATCCATGTCTGGAGTACATAATGTTTACATTTCTTATGGAGAGTTGGTACATATATATAATACACCTTATTTTCTTTTTCACCCTCTTCTCTTGTCTTCCCTTCCCTTCTCTCCATCTCTAGATCCCCTTCCCATTTGAGAAAGATTTATCTCCCTACTTCCTATTATCTATCTTTTATTTTGCTCTTTACTTATATATTACGTTTTTCGTATAAAAACCATGCAATATTTAAGCTTATGCTTCTGATTTATTTCACTTAACATTATGGTCTCAAAGTGCATCCATTTTCCTACAAATGACTAAAGTTTATCTTTATGGCAGAGTAGTACAGTCCTTTATTGTGCATAAATGCCAACTTTTCTTTCTCCATTTATCTATTGATGGACATATACAGTGCTTCCAAGATTTAGTGTTCTTTTCAAACAAATTTTCTATTAGTACATGTTTGTGATACATAATAATTTTGCTTTGGGGGAATTGGTACACATATATAGCACATCTTAATCATTTTTACTCCCTCCATCCCTACACCTCTTCCTCCTACTAGATCCCTTCTCATCTCAAAAAATCTACCACTTTGTTTCCTAACAAGTCTCCTTTATTTTTGTCTTTTAAATTATTTTTATTTTGGATTTCTTATATAAGAGAAACTATGTGATATTTAACTATTTGTGTCCATCCATTTTCCTACAAACAAGTCAAATTTAACTTTTTATGATTGAGTTGAAGTCCTTTGTGTATAGAAGCCAAATTTTCTTTATCCATTCATCTGTTGATAGGCATATAGGCTGTTTCCATAATTGAGCTATTGTATATTGTGTTGCTATAAACACGTGTAGGCATGTCTATAACTGTAATACTGATGACTTTAATTCTTTGGGGAAGGTACCCAGGATAGGTGCAGCTGGGTCAAATGGAATTTCTATTTTTAGTTTTTTGAGGCAACTTCATATTGATTTCCATAGAAGTTGTAATAGTTTACATTTCCAACAACAATGTAGAAGGGTTCCTTTTTCTCCACAGCCTCACCAGCATTTGTTGTTTTTTGAGTCTTTGATGATAGCTATTCTTATTGGAGTAAGGTAGAATCTCAATATTATTTTAATATGCATTTCTCTAGTGGACAAAGATATTAAACATTTTCTTAAAAGTGTGACTTTTTAAGCTCAATGAACATCTTATTTATTAAATCATTTATTTGTGTATTTACATTCTCTTAGCTCATTGAATGTCTTATGCACTTGCTTATTTGGTTTTTTTTTTATCTTTTCATACATTTGGTTTTTCAGTTCAATCAGTATCCATGAGATCAGGTTTTGGGGGAGTTAGGAGTTTTGGGAGGGATCTTGGTGCCTTGTTTTATCATTTCTCTGATGTTTTTGTGGTAAGGGTCAGGGTAAAAAAAATCTCTATCATTACAGTTGAAATCTCTGTAGTTAGTGTTTGTCTCCCTGTGATATGACCTCAGCTTTGATTGTGTTTTGGTGTTCATGTATCTATTTCCCTTACTAAATTTATTAGAATCAGTCCCAATCACTATGTTGCAAGGAGAGAAAAACTACCAGTCATAACAGCATCTATAGAACCAACGATATATTAATAATGTAATTTAACATTTAAAATTTCACATTTTTCTCAATACTAAAGAAGATAGTGAAATAGTACTGATAACAAGTAGGTTGAGATGTAAAGGATAAAGGAAGGAAAAAGTAAGAAAATATTTATGAAAAAATGGAAGAAGAAAAAAGACAAGTGCAAATGAAAGACAAAAAATAGAACTTTGGTGCTATTTTTATATCTGAAATGGAGGGAGGGAGAAAAGGGTTTTGAAAGATTATTTTGTGGGTTAGAAAAAAAGGAAGAAGGAGGAAGAAACTCGTATGAGCTAGGGTTCATGATAAGAATGGTTTCAATATAAAATATATATGATATATAAAGGACCTAAAAGGTAAGCTTACAATGGCCACCTGAAGAGTAAGGGTGGAAGAACACAAAAGGGCCATCTGCACACTGGAGAGCCAGATGATCCAGTCAAATCTCCGAGTGCTGGAGCTCACTGCAGAGTTCAATGCGAGTCTTTATTGGGAAGCTGAGGATCTGCATTGGAAAGCTGAACAGTCTGTGTTGGAAGCCTGGAGATTGACGTTCAAAAGCAATTGCAAAGATTCAAGCTCCTGTAGGAAAGCAAAAAGTGAGACTTCCTTCTTCTTTCCCTTTTAATTCCATCCAGGCTACAAGTTTATTGGTTGATGCCACCTACATCCGGAGTGAGTCTTCCCTCTTCAATAAATCAACCATCCAAGTACACACAGAACTGTTAAACTGATCTGCTAGGTATTATTCAAGTTGACATCACAATTAACTATCACAGAAGCATAGTTGCAGATTGACAGAAGCTCTAAGAGGGTAGAAATCAATTAATACACTGAGAGAAAGCTTGTGTTTGAGTCCTCCAGACTCAGATTTTGATAAGAATTAATTTGACATAGCCATGAACTATATTACATAAAATAAAGAAGTAATTATTATTCACCATTTCACATATATAAATATTTCACATATATATTCTAAGAGAGGAAGAAAATAAAGACAATAATAAAAGAGAAAAATAAAATAAAAAATTTTAAAAGTGTGCTGATAGCATTTATGCCACGCAAAAGCAGGGGAGAAAGAGTGGAATTTGAGAGAGTATGAGAGGAAAAGTAAGAAAAGGCAGGAAATAGTTGAAACAGAGTGTGGTGGAGGGTATGGGGTGGGGGTTGTGTCCAATTTATGACCATAATGAACAACCTTGAATAAATATTCATTGACATAAATGTTTATTTCTGTTATACAATTGATTAAAAGGAAAGAAACTGAGTCAGATGGGAAGATCTAAATTAGGATAGAGTGAAGTTTTATAAGAGACTATCAGTTTTCCAAAGAACTTCTACTATTTTGTATCACTGTCAGCAAGGCAAGGAAGTTACAATTGCTCTCTATCCTTATCAACACTTGATATTATTGGTGTTTTAATCTTATGCCATTGTATATACTATCTCATTTGCATATTCCTTATAAATAAGAATTATGAGCACTTCTGCATGTGCTTATTTGCCATCTGTTGTGAAGTATCCAAGGGTTTTGTTCCCTTTTAAGTGTTTGGGTGTTTTTCTTCTATTTCCTAAGGTTTGGAGTACTTTATACAGTCTAGCTACAAGGTCAGTCAAATATAGATAGTGCAAATATTTCTTCATAGAATGTAGCTTGGCTGTTCATTTTCTGGTAAGAAGTTTTAAAATTTACTGTTTAATCTGAATTTATTGAAACTTGTTTGATAGTCAATCTTTGTAATAATAGATGTAATAAATAAGACATAGAACTAAGAGATCTAACAAATGAAAAAAGGTATGGATAATGTTGTTTTATCCTTTGCTTCCAGCTGGTTCTGTGGTCAGGCATATTCTTAGACTATTCAGTTATTCAGTTATTGGAACTGATATATTCTGTCTTTTGCTTGAGGCTAGTTTGAATTGAGTTTTCTCTACCACTGACATGATACAGGAAATATTATCTACGACAAAGAATTAGTAAGATATTATGTTGTAAGACTATCTAGAAAACATTTTATGATAGGTTATGTCAAGTGGGAGTGGGAGTGGCAGTGAAGTAGGAGAAATGTAATATTTCAACTTTCCATCACTTATTGGCACTGTTCTTTTACTTTTCATCTTATTTTTTCAAGTACTTAATCTCTCAACATTGTAAGAATAATTTTAGAAATTTTGGCAAATGTATTTCTTCCAAAAATCCATTTGGCAGAAGCACGCCCAGACAAGAGCTGATTGGCAACACACACCTCAGCCAGAAGCCTACCAGGACAATAGCTGCACAGGTGTGCAGGCCCTGGCTAGGGCTCCACCCATACACAAGCAACTTGGGTGTTCAGGCCTCAGCCAAGGGCCCATCTGGAAAATATCTTCACAGGCACACTGGCCCCAGCCAGAGGCCCATGCAGATACCATCAGTAAGTGCACACAGGCCCCAGCCAGAAGCCCACCCAGACACCAGTGGCTCAGCAGCACAGAAGCCTGCCCAGACAGCAGCAGTGTGGGTGTGCAAGCCCCAGCCTGGACCTCTCCCAGATACCAGTGACTTGGGAGCAAAGGCCACAGTCAAAGACCCACCTGTAAAACAGCTGCTCAGGTACCCAGGCCCCAGCCAGAGGCTGGCCCAGATACCATCACTAAGTGTATGCTTGCTGAAGCCAGAAGCCCACCTGTACAATAACCCAACTCAGTGATCTAGAAGGGCATCATTCTGAACCCAGGTATTGTAGCACTGGTGAGCAGCAGAGAGAAGGCCTCTCTGAGGCTTGTTGAGAATTGAAGGCCACTGGGAGACCAAAGAGTCATGTCAACAAAGGTGTAGCAGACCACACTGGCTAAAATGAGAAGACATGCAAACAAGTCTCAAAACTAGACTTCCAGACCACCAAAGGCAAACCCAATGGGGAACAGGATGGAACCACCTGAAATTCAAACAACTGGACTCCCTGAACTGGCAATGAAAGAGGATCTGGAAAAAATGAAATCAGAAATAATTTCTCAGAAAATAACTGGATTATATCCATAGTGAAAGACATGATTAATAACTCCAGAGTAGATACAGATTAAAAAAATAGAAGACCTGAGGAATGATGGAATCCCAGCATAGGAAACAAATGGAATCCATAAAATCAATGTGAACAGATATCCAGGAGATTAAAAACTCAACTGAAAGTTTACGCAGCAGATGTGAGGACAGAATTTCAGATATAGAAGATAGGATTGCAATTAGTGGCCCGGAAAAGAAAGATCTCTGAAAAACAGCAAGGGGCCATAAGAAATCAGTCCAGCAGCTGCTAGAGGATGCAAAGAAGAATAACATAAGACTGATGGGAGACAATGAAGAAACAGGAGAGAGTGCAAAAAACATAAAAAACTGTTCACAGAAGTAATGGCAGAAAACTTCCCAAGCAAGGAAAAGGAACATGACATACAGATAAGTGAGGCATATAGCACTCCAATTAGCCATGATCAAAAAAGAAAAAAATCTAAACCTAGGCATATGATAGTCAAGATACCAGAAACTCAACAGAAGAACAATATTCTACAAGCAATTAGAGAAAATAAACAAACCATATACAAAGGAAAGCCCATGAGAATCACAGCAGACTTCTCAACACAAACACTCAAGTCAAGAAGAGCCAGGAGTGAAGTATTTCAATCCCTAAAAGAAAACAACCTCCAATCCAGATTGCCCTCAAAATCAATGGATATATAAATACTTTCATGAAAAAGAGCACCTTAGGAACTTCATGAATACTGAACCAGCACTACAAAAAATTTTAAACAATATCCTAGGAAAAAACAATGCGGGTCACAACACCATGAAGCCAAGCAGAATGAATCCATCAGGCAAGACAAGAAATTAAATGCAAAGGGGGAAAATTCAATAATAGGAAAAGGTCATGACAAGGATAAGTCAATACATATCAGTTATAACCATCAACGTGTTGACATTGGTCTCAATGGTCTCATTGGTTTCAATTCACCAATCAAAAGAAATTATCTGGGAAAATGGTTCATAAAGAAAGATCCAACAATTTGCTGCATACGAGAAACACACTTAATTCAAAAAGAAACTCATAGACTGAAAGTTAAAGGGTGGAAAACAATATTTTATGAGACGGGAACATGAAAAAAACCAGGAGTAGCTATCCTCTTTGCACATCAAATGGATTTCAAACCAACACTAATTAAGAGACACAAAGAAGGACACTACATGCTTGTAAAGGGAAAAATCCAAGAGGGAGAGATGACAATCATAAATATCTATGCACCAAACACTAGTGCACCCAACTATATAAAACAAATATTGACCAGCAAGAAAAATCATATAAGCACTAATACTATAGTAGTGGTGAGCTTCAATACCTCTCTGTCACAAATAGATAAATCAATTAGACAAAAAATAAACAACAAAATGCTAGAACTCAACCAAATGCTTGAACAAATGAACTTAACAAATGTTTACAGAGTGTTCCGCCACACAAAATCAAAATACACATTCTTTTCAGCTACACACAGGTCATTCTCCAAAATAGACCACACACTTGCTCACAGAACATGTTTAAGTAAGTGCAAAGGAACTGAAGTTATCCCCTGTATATTAGCAGACCATAGAGCAATGAAACTGGAGATGAATAGCAAGAGAAACCACAAGAATTTCAAAAACATATAGAAATTGAACAACACACTTCTGAGTAACCAATGGGTCACAGAGGAAATTAAAGAAGAAATCAGACAGTTCCTTCAATTAAATGACAATGACAATACAACATATCGGAATCTATGGGACATAATGAAAGCAGTCTTAAGAGGGAAATTCATAGCAGTGAATACTATTATTAAGAAAACAGAGCGAGCTCAAATAAAAACCTGATGCTGAACCTCAGGCTTCTAGAAAAGAAAGAGCAGGAGAAACCAAAAGATTACACAAGGGATGAAACTGTAAAGATCAGAGGAGAAATCAATGCAATGGAGACTAAGAGAATGATACAAAAAATCAATGAAGCCAAGAGTTGGTTCTTCAAAAAAATAAACAAAATTGACAAACCCACAGCCAATCTTATCAAAAAAAAGGAAAGAAAAGGTCCAAATCCATGAAATTAGGAATGAAAAGGTAAAAATTACAACAGACCCAGCAGAAATCCAGAGGATCATCAATACCTACTTTGAGAACTTATACACCAATATGATGGAAAACATAGAAGAAATGGACAGATTCTTATATACATATGAATTACCAAAGTTGAATGAAGAAGATTGAAAAATACTGAACATCACAATATCAATCAACAAAATTGAAAATGTAATTAAAAACTTACCAAGTAAGAAAGACCTGTGTCCTCATGGCTTTACTGCTGAATTCTACAAGATATTTAGAGAAGAACTATTGCCACTACTGTTTAAACTCTTCAATGAAATTGAAAGGGAAGCAATACTCCCTAATTCATTCCTGGAAGCAAGCATCACCTTGATCCCCAAAGCAGAGAAAGACCCAACTGAAAAAGAGAACTATAGGCCAATCTCACTAATGAACATAGATCCAAAAATCTTCAATAAGATATTGGCAAGTAGAATGCAGAACATCATCAAGAAGATCATACACCCTGATCAGGTGGGATTCATCCCAGGGATGCAGGGATGGTTCAACATACGCAAATCAGTAAATGTAATACACTATATTAATAGAGCCAAGGACAAATCCATATAATTATCTTAATAGGTGCAGAACAAGCATTTGATAAAATCTAGCACACATTTATGATAAAAACCCTCCCAAAAATTGGAATAGATGGTATCTACTGCAACCTGATAAAAACCATCTATGAAAAACTGATAGCTAGTATCATATTAAATGGTCAAAAACTGAAATCCTTTGCACTAAAATCAGGAACCAAAAAAGGATGTCCACTATCACTATTCCTTTTCAACACAGTTTTGGAAACATTAGCCACAGCAATTAGACAAGAGAAAGAAATGAAAGGAATAAAGATAGGAAATAAAGAAGTCAAATTGTCATTATTGCAGATGACATGATACTCTATATAGCAGACCCCAAGAACTCCACCAAAAGTCTTCCAGGCTTAATAACCAAATTCAGTAAAGTAGCTGGATACAAGGTCAACACATAATAATGAATAGGTTTCCTGTACATGAACAATAGACTCACTGAAAGAGAAACTGGAGAAACAACTCCCTTCACAATAGCATCTAAAAAAATTGAAATACCTAGGAATCAACATAATGAAAGAAATCAAAGAACTCTACTCTGAAAACTATAACACTCTGAAAAAAGAGATAAAAAATCACATCAGAAAATGGACAGACATCCCCTACTCCTGGGTAGGAAGGATTAATATAGTGAAAATGGCAATACTTCCAAAACTGCTGTATAGATTCAATGCAATCCCAATTAAAATTCCAGCAGCATACTTCACAGATCTTGAGAAAATAATCCAAAAATTAATCTGGAAGAAGAAGGGACCTAGAATAGCAAAAGCAATTCTAAGTAACAGAGACAAGGTAGGGGGTATCACAATCCCCAACTTGAAACTATCTACAAAGCTACTGTGCTACAAACAGCATGATACTGGCAAAGAGGCATGAGGACCAATGGAACAGATTAGAAGATGCAGAAACAACGCCAGACACACTCAGCCATCTCATCTTCGATAAAGGAGTCAAACACCCTCACTGGAGGAAAGATAGCCTCTTTACTAAATGGTGCTGGAAAAATTGTGCTTCAACTTGCCAAAGATTAAAACTAGACCCACATCTCTCACCAGGCACTAAACTTAAATCAAAATGGATCAAAGATCTAAATATTAAAATAGAAACACTAAACCTGCTAGAAGATAGGTTAGGTAGAACTCTTGAAGACATTGGCATAGGAAAAGATTTCATGAACAAAACCTAAGTTGCCTGTGAACCAGTACAAACAATCAACAAGTGGGATCTCTTCTTATGAAAAAGCTTCTGCACAGCAGAGAAACCACCAACAGTGTGAAGAAATAACCCAAAATGTTGGAAAAAATTATTACTAGCTGTTCCTCAGAGAGTGGTCTCCTATCTAGAATATATGAAGAATTTAAAAATAATCAGATCTCCCAAATTTAAAGACCCAATCCCAAAATGGGCAGCTAAAATAAACAAAGAGGTAGAAATAGCAAATAAACATGTGAAAAAATGTTCAACAGTACTGGTCATTCAAGAGAGGCAAATGAAAACAATGCTGAGATTCCATCTTACTCCAGAAAGAATGGCTGCTAGCATGAAATCAACAAATTCTGGCAGGGCTGTGGAGAAAAAGGAACAGTTCTCCACTGTTGGTTGGAATGTAGACTGGTCTAACCACTGTGGAAATCAGTATGGAGATATCTCAAAGAACTAGGATTAGAGGTCCCATTTGGCCCAGCTATTTCCCCACTGGGTATTTTCCCAAAAGAATTAAAAGAATCATAGCACAGTGATGTAAGTGCACCCATGTTCATAGCAGCACAATTTTTAATAGCTAAAACTTGGAAACAGCCCAAGTGCCCATCAATTGGAGACTGGATTAGAAGATGTGGTTTTTAAATAAAATGGAGTACTACTGAGCCATAAAGAATGAGATATTAGAAGCATTTAGAACTAAATGGATGCACACTGAGGCCATGCTCTGAAGTGAAATAAATAGGACATGCACGTATAAGTACCAAATTGTTTCTCTGATATGAGAAGCTGAATAAGAATCAAAAGATACAATAGATATTGTGAAATAGGAAGAAAAGGTCCAAAGGGGAAGTGGAAAGAAGGGAATGGAATTAATGTAAGAAAAGGGAAAAAATGGAAACAAAGTCTTTTTAAATAGGGAGGGCTGGAGAGGTTGAAGGGTGTGCAGGGGAATGGGGAAAAATAAGAAACAAGATAGATTATGTAAAAGTATAAATTTACAATGATGAATGTCTTTATATTGTATACCTAAAATGTACCAATAAAATTAATTTTAAAAAATAACTTTGACTTTTTAGTCCCTTATTTCCAGATAATTTCCAATCCCCATATCCTTATATACATCTTTTAGTCTATTCAATTAAAGCTTTCCCCACCTCCCACATTATCAAGTTGAGCCTAATTTTGAGTTAATAGAGCTTTGTTTTAGTTGCTGCTTATTTGTTTGTACTGATTCACTCAGCCTTTAATATAGCTCATGTTACAAGAGTGTACGGTTGCTGTTTTGAATGAGAACAGGATGTGAGAACTACATGTTCTGGACAGCAATACCACATTGATTCTTTTCATTAAATCCCAGGGTTATTATGTAATTTTTTTTCCTGTGTAATGGTATACCTTTACAGGTATACCTTGTATTTGTGTTTATTTTAAAACGGATTTGCCAGACTTCTTCACAGACCAACATTGTTCAAAATGTGCCAGTTTTATACATTCTTGAATTTTTATGACTCTCTAGTTTATGTATAGTTTCTGTGAAAGGATCTTCCCAAATGAAATGGTAGAAATGTTCATAAGAGGTGCTGTGGTTTTGATAGCATAAGCTCTTTAGAATTCTTTTGGTTTACCCTGCTTCCATGAAATCCTTAATTTTTTATGTATTTGTTAAATTATTTTCAATGTGAGCATAATATAAGGATGAGCTAAATTTTTCAAATGGCACAAAAATATGAAAATAGATCATCTTTGTTTTTCCACTGACAGTCTCACTTTATAAAAGGTAACTAGTGTTATTTCTGAAATACCAATTTCAGAAATTTTATGCATAATAATATTATAGCTTAGATCCTCCCCAAAAGGAGAAAGAAAGTGAGAAATTATTTGCAATTAATCAAAAGTTTACCCAATAAATTGTAATTCTTCCAAAATCCAGGTTGAATATAATACTTGAATATTGCACAATCTCCTGGGGAAAGCTTTGGGCAGGATATAAGAAGTGCCTATCATGGATATGAAGTAAATAGGATATGAAGTTCAATAGAAGATTTTTTGAATTATTCTTGAAATCAATAAAGACTAATTTAAATTAGCTTTTACTGATTGATTTTATGCCACATTTTCTCTGTGTAAATAATTTTTTTTGTAAACCACTAATACTTGAACTGAACTGAGTGTCTTGAAACAAACTAAAATTTAATTGGTTTTTCAGAATTTAGTTCACTTTAAAATATGAATTCTTTGGATTCTTCCACTGTGAATTATACATGAAGTAACTTGTCATATTATAAAGTGTAATTGTCTGTGTGAGATACAGTGTTTGCTTATTTTTCTGAATTCTTCTGTTACTTTTTTTCCTTACGTACAGTGTTCATTTCTCATTGTGTCTCAGGTTTGAACACTCCTTTCTGAGCAATTAAGTTTGCCCTGTGCATAACAACTATCTGAGATATGTGGCTAGGAATAAGAATTTGTGATTAACACAAGGTAGATTTATGTGAGATATTGTAATTTTTCAAATAGCCTGAGACACAGAATGTTTTGATATTTTCATTTTACTAAAAATCTGTGAGAATGTTAAAAACTAGCAGCTCCACCAGAACTATAATCATTCTTTTAAAGCTGCCTTCTTCCCTACCCATTTTTAACTTGCTTTCAAAAAAGTAAGTTCCTCCTTTAACTAATGATTGTGATAAATAATATTTTTTTCCAAACCAATAGGATCAATGAGGAAAGGTAAGGGAAAAATTTACATGAAATCCACCAACTCAGAATCTGTCAAAACATATTTAAGAATTGACAATAATCCCTATACTAGTGTCTTATTTCTCAGCAAGTCTGGTGAATTTCAGCAGTTTCTCAGAATTTTAGATGCTAGTAAGCTTTCAAAATGTGTCTTTGACACTAAAAATAATTAAGGCAACCTAATTATTTGCTATCCTTAATTTTTAAAAAGTAAAAATTCTCAGTGCTGCTGTGAGAGCTACTGGGGTGCAAATGAATACAACCTATTTGGAAAGCCATTCGTTAATATCAAGAGGACTCAAAAAAGTCTGTTCTCTTTGACTGATTGTATTTTTGAGATTCTTGCTTAAGGAAATAATAAAATAGCCTAATGAAAATACAAACAAACATCATTTATATATAATGGTATTCATAATGACTGACCATTACAAAGCACTTAGCTGTGATAAACATTTAAAATATATTATATTATATATTCATTGTTAAATAATTCTGAAATATTTACCATTATTACCTCTATCCTATTGATTTATAAAAATGGGCTATTAATAAGAAAACAGTGAACCTAATTAATTCATGACCATACATCTATAAATGATAAAGTGGGGACTAAAGCTTACATAGGTAGAAATTTAGATTCCATCTTCTCTTTTTAACTATTTTGAAAGTTGTAAAAATATTAGAAATACACATTCATATGTTTTAATTTATTTAATAATTGACAAGTGAAGATGATATATTTATGATATATAATATAATATTTTAATATAAGTATGCATTGGCTAATGGCTAAGTCAAGCTGTTTAAACATATTTATTACCTCATTTATTTTTTGTGATGAGATCACTTGAAATCTCTTGTAGCAATTTTCAAGTTTACAATATATTATTAACCAAAGTTGTCAACAATGTACAGTAGGTATATTGAACTTATTCTTCTTGAGCAAGTGAAATTTTATATCTTTTGACCAGCATCTCCCTATTTCCATCACCCTTTTTACTTTCTAAGCCAACTTTTTTAGATTCAACATATAAGTGAGGTCATTTGCTATTTGTTTCTCTGTGGCTGGCTTATTTCACTCAACATAATATCCTCTGGGTTCACCCATGTTGACACAAATGACAGAATGTCCTCCTTTCTTTAGTCTAAATTGTATTGTACTGTGTATATTCACTATATTTTCTTTTCCCATTTGTCCACTGATGGACACTTAGAATAAATTCATATTTTGTTTATTGAGAATAATACTGTAATGAACATGGGAATACAGGAGTCTGGTCAATATGCTGAATTTATTTTCTTCTGATATATACCCAGTTGTAGGATTGATGTGTCAGATAATCATTCAAAATATATTCTATTTTTGATGTTTAAAAATTCTCCATACTCTTTTTCATATTGGCTGTACTAATTTACAAGCCCATCAACAGTACACAAGGATTTCCTTTCCACATCCACTCAATATTTGTTATATTTCAACTCCTTTTCATAATAACCATTCTATCAGGCATGGATTCGTATCTCGTTATGCTTTTTAAAATTTGCATCTCCTTGCTTAGTGATGTCGGCCATTTTTGTATCTCTTTGGAGAAATGTTTAGTAAGATTCTTTGTCCATTTAAAAATCAAGTGATTTATTTATTTTACTATTGAGTTGTTGAGTTTCTTTGCATTTTGGATCTTATCAGATGTGTGGTTTGCAAATATATTCTCTAATTCTGTAGATTTTGACTTAATTCTGTTGTTTCCGTTGCTATACAAAAGGTTTTTAGTTTGATGTAATCCATGGTTTTCTTTTGCCTATGCTTTTAGTTCAAACCTCAAAACCATTTCCCAAACCAGTATAAAGGAGCTTTTCCCATGTTTTCTTAAGTAGTTTTATTGTTTTAAGTCTAATGTTTAAGTCTGCAATCCATTATAAGTCAATTTTTAATACATTGTGAGATTAAGGATCCAAGTTCATTCTTTTGCAGATATACACCCAGTTTTCCCCAGCATCATTATTGAAGAGACTATTCTTTAGCTATAAGGTTTTTAGTCTGTTTCATAGGTCTATCTGTATGATAACACTTATACCTGAATGTTTTATTATTGTCATTTATAATATTTTGAAATAGGAAGTGTGATGCCTCCAATTTTGTTTGTGTTTTTTTTGCTCAAAATTATATTAGCTACTTACGATATTTTGTGGTTTTATATGAATTTTAGGACTTTTTTTTTACATTTTTGTAGAAAATGTAATTAGTTTTTTAATATGATTATATAAACCATACTCTCATTGGCTTGAGATGCCTGTTGTATTAGACAGCTGCATTGTTCCCTGAATTGCTTTGTTTGCTGTTCTAACTTAGTTGCCATTGTACTTACCTTGTGATATTTAAATGCTGCCATTTTACTTCTCTTAGGAAGTAAGATATTTAGGATTCTGTCATTCTAATTGCTATTAGTAGACTCAGTTCTGTAATAACATCTTCTACTCTCAGCCCAGCCTAAGATTCTCAGTGACACTGTTATCTCTCTTATCAGTGCATTCCTGATTGCCTTAGTAAATGGTGTGTCTTTTAGATCTTCTCAAGCAGTATATTATTTAATAGAGCCTTTGGTTTTAGGTAGATGATCCATTCTAGCATGCACCTTCCTATTAGTCTCTTGATCTTTTCTTCCATAGTTTGTCACAGAAGTTCTGGCATCGCTGTGCTGCATAGTATGGTATGTTGTTATTTTCCAATATTGTGGTCATTGTAAAAGGACATCATAACCATCATATAGGGTTTTGTTAGGTCTTAGGTAGTGTGTCATGAAAGAATATCCCTGAAATTGACAGAATTTCTTATATAGCTTTTTAAAGACCTTTCCTGGGGCTACTATTCTTGTTCTTATTGGTAAGTTCTGGTGAGATCTATTGATTCCTCAGTCTGTAATTCCTCTCCTTCCTTAGCAGACTCAGACCTTTTGAGTTGGACTACATTGCAACTTTGTTTATTTATTTTTTATGGCCATCTAACTAATAAGGCAATTTAAACAATGTGTTAGAAAGTCTACCTCTCCATGCAGCAAGGACTATTAAGGAATATGCCAATCAAAAAGATAAAAAATGATATTACAACACTCTTTAGGGGTGGACCAGAAAGAATCTGATAAAGATTGCATTGAATCTGTTGATTACTTAGGAAAATATGGACATTTTCACCATATTAATTCTTTCAGCCCATGAACACGAGATATTTTTCCATTTATTCATGTCTTATTTAATCTCCACCAATGTTTACAGCTTTCAATATACAAATATATCACCTCTGTTATATTTGTATCTAGATGTCTCCCCAAAAGCTTCATGTACTCATAGGTGGGGCTTTTTGGAGGTGATTAGATCTGGGGTTTGTGATAACTAAATTGGTTTTGTATATTTCTGGGTGTGGATAATGGAAAGCCCACGCTAGGTGTGGGTGACACCACCCCAAAGGCTTATAGCCTGGATGAAATAAAAGGGAAAGGGAGGCTTGCTGCTGCTGCTGCTTATGCTGCTGGTTGCTGCTTTGCTGCCTTCTGCCTGCCATGCCATAGACTATTTGTCTTTTGCCATGCCCCTCTGCCATGTCACCCTGCCTTGGACCCAGTCAACTAAAAATAATCTAAAATAAATCTTTCCTCCTTTAACTTTTGAGTATTGAGTATTTTGTCTCGGAAACAAGAAAAGTAAGGATCAATGTTTTAAATTTTTTTTCAGATAGTTCATTATTATGATATAGAAATACAACTAGTTTTTGCATGTTACTTTTGTATCCTGCAGTGTTACTGAATTTGTACATGAGTTTTAGTTTTTGGGTAGTCATATATGTTTTCTACATATAAGCCCATGTCATCTGAAAAGAGAGATAATTTTACTTTTTCCTCTTGAATTTGGATATCTTTTGTAACTTTTTCTTACTAATAGCTCTAGCTGGGACTTAGAGTACTACTGAATAGAAATAGTAAGAATGGGTATACTTGTCTTATTTGTGATCTTAGAGAAGAGGAAAAGCTTTCAACTTTTCACCATTGAATATGAATGTTGACATATATTCTTTCTACATCTAATTTGTTGAGAGTTATCATTAAAGGACCTAGATTGACTTGTTTGTTTTTCAGCTTTTCACTCTTAAGAATGATTGTTGTGGTAAATTCTTTCCATATCTAACTTACTGAGAATTTTGATCATGGAAGATATAGTTTCAAAAACGTTTCTTTCTGTATATGTTGAGATGATCTTGATTTTTATTTTTGATTCTATTGATGTGATGGCTCACATTAATTGATTGGCACACACTGAATCATCCTTGTATTCTAGGGAAAAGTCTACTTGCAAGATATGATCTTTTAATGTGGTGATGAATTCAGTTTTTTTGTTGAGGATCTTTTCATCTGTGATCATCAGAAATATTGGTTTGTAATTTTCTTTTCTTGTAGTGTCATTTTCTGGCAATACTGTTTTTATGAAATATGTTTCCTTCTCTTCAAATTTTTGGAAAGGCTTGAAAAGGATTGATAATAATTCCTTAAATGTTTAAGAGTATTCATTAATGAAGCCATATGGCTCTGGACTCTTCTTTCTGAGGAGTTGTTGATTACTGACTCAGTCCTTTTAGTAAACATGTAAGTCTGTTCAGATTTTCTCTTTCTTCATAATTGTCTTCATATGTTGTGTGGTTCTAGGAATTTATCAATTTCTCCTATTCAGTTCTTTGGTGTATAAATGTTTATTATAGTCTGTTATAATTTTTTGTTTTTGAGGTCTGTTATAATGTTTTCTACTTCACATATAATTTTAATCTTCCATCTTTAGTTCTTGGTTTACCTAGATACATGCTTATCAATTTTGTTTATATAGTTTTAAAAAGGTTTTTATTTTTGTTGATCTTTCTATTTTTAAAAAATTCTCTATTTCATTTGTTTCTACCCTAATTTTTATTATTTTTTTCATTCTGTTGCCTTTGAGTTTAGTTTGTTATTCTTCCTTTAGTTTTTAAAGGTGTAAAGTTGAGTTTTGCTTAAAAACTTTCTTTTTTGTTTAACATAGCTATTTTTCACTATGAACATCCTTTTTAGAACTACCCTTTTTGCACCTGATGTTTTTTGGTGTGTTGTAATTTCATTTTCATTTGTCTCAAGTTATTTTTTATTTCTCTTTTGATTATTCTCTGATTCATCAGTTTTCTAGTAGGTTATTTAATTTCTATGTGTTTTTGAATTTTTCAGTTTTCTCCTGTTTTTGATTTCTAGTTTTATAGCATTGCAGTCAAAATATCCTTGATATAATTTCAATCTTCCTAAATTTGTTAAGAATCATTTTGTGGCCTAACATTTCATCTAGAGAACGTGTTATGTCAGCTTGAGAAGATTGTGTATTCTGCTATTATTATATGAAATGTTCCATATATGTCTGTTAAATACATTTTGGTTAAAGTGTAAATCAACCTAATGTTTCCATATTGATTTTCTGTCTGAATGATCTATCTACATTAAGCAAAATAGTGCATCACAAATCCTATTTTTTAATTAAGTGTTGAAAATCTTGCGTAATACTGTTCTGTAAGTGAAAAACAGAATTGTTGTATGAGAATAGGAGATGCAGATGGGTATTTTGATAACATAATGGAATTAAAAAACACAGTAACCAAAAACACTGGCAACACAGTGTTGTCACTATCAAGTACCACAAGAAAATATTGTACCACAAATCACTACCTTGGAAAAGATCACAATTCAAAATTCAAAGGTTTGTACAGAGTGCATATCATTTTTGTACCATTGTAAATTTGAAAAATTGTAAGTCAAATTGCTGTATGTCGGGGACCATACATAAACCTATATTATCAGCAAATTTTATATTGTTTTATGCTTTCATATTAGTAATTATCATCTTTTAATTTTTACCTTATAAAATAACTTCTGAAATTTCTTACAAGGAAGGTCTGAATATAGCAAAGTCAAGCCAGCTGTCTGCATATTCTCATATATATGCATGCTTCTTGGTGGAGTCTACAATGGCTAGTAGACACCAGGGATGTTTGTTGACTTCTACACATAAACTGCTGTGAAACGCTGCCCATTTTTTTCTAGTTGGCCCCAGACTATGTCAGTCCCATCAGTTTCCTGAGTGAGACAAGGAAGAAGCAAGCTTCTTGAGCAATGTGTTATGTTATTGGAGAACTAGACACTCATTCAATTTCACTTTCTAAGATGGGAGAAATTACTCAGGCAGAGTTCTCTCTAGGTGCTGAAATGTGCTGCCTTGAGGGAAAAGGGTGAAGAAGGAAGTGAAGCTATCTTTCTTACTCTCTTCAAAGCATCTAGTTTTGGATTTGTAGAAATTTATTTATTTGTGCATGCTCCAGTGTAGTGTAGGTTTCCCAGACTTCCACAAAGGTATTCTGTGGGGATAAGAAATAAAAAAATCTTTTTCCATCTTGCTGACATCACTCTCAAGAAAAGTATCATTTGTAATTAATCACTTTACTTCCCACATCAGATTCTATTTTGATACTTGGTATATGATGGTATTTATTAAGGCTTGCATACTTGAACTCTTATTTCATATGCAAGAAATTTTCATTTTTAATAGCTGTAAAATAAAATAATATAGTTCCATTTTAGAATTATTAGCTAATATTAATTACAAAGCTTTCTTAAATGTAATGTTTTTGAAGCTTTAACATCCATTGGCCCATTTCTCTGAATTCAGTTCAGTTTTTAGGCAAGGCAGTTTAGGACAGAACACTGGTTCTGGTCCTTGGGTCAGCAACATCTGCATTACCCCGGTAAGAGAAGGTGAGGATGCAAATACTTGATCCTAGCCCAAATCTACTAAATCACAAGGTTGGTTTAGGTTTGTAAATCTGTATCTTCATAAAGCTCCATGTGATTTTTGTGTCCTTCAAAGTTTGAAAATCATTAAAGTAAAAGAAGAAACAAATTTTGGTGAGAAAACCTGAATTCTACTTTCAGTCTTCATTTGACTTGTGAATTTGTGCAAATTATTTTACCTCTACATATCCACTTGTAAATTAAGGATAATAATACCTATTTCATGGATTTTCCATAAAGATTATATAAGATAATATTTTTTAGAACTCTAACATATAACAGCACTCAAGAAATGCTAGCCATTTTCATAGGAAGGTTCATTATGACAGGTCTAGCTTCTAGCCCTTCACAAATCCCCAAAGTAACTGAAATGCCTTACCCATATCTCATAAGAATGTTCATAGCTGAAACATAACTCCAGGTTAGAATTCAGAAATAATAGTTATTACAGCTTTCCTATTTGGAAACAGAGTCTCTGGTACATTTATCTCTTTGCAACTGGACTCTGTTAAAGTCTGTCTGTTAAGTACTAAGCAAGTTCTCCCTCTTCATAGCATATCAGTGATTAGTTTCTGCTAGGTTTTTTTTTGTTGTTGTTAAATTCTTTTATTGGTACATTTTAGGTATACAACACAATTACATTTCTCATTGGGAATTGTACCTTTATATAATGCATCTTGGTTCTTATTTTTTTCCCCATTCCTAGCCCTCCC